>CM049410.1:5047500-5110000 GCA_026929865.2 Hyperoplus lanceolatus | reverse complement strand
CTGTTGGGCTCATACAATTAAACGGGGAGTCTGGTGGTCCCCCTCCCCCCCAGAAAAAAATTTGCTTCAAAGACACTGTTTCCCCTAATTCTAGCGACTTTATAAACACTAAAATGAGTTGTTCACATCATTGTGCACTTTCACATTTTAGCCTAAGAAGGGAGGATGCCTTGCTGCTTTCATCTTTACTAACATTTAAGTAAATTAGACTGGAGAAAAATCAATGTTCCGCTACCATACAGTCTTAGACCGCTGACAGCCAGCTACGGAAATATTGAAGGAAGTTTTCCTTCATGTTGAGGTGACAGCTGACTATTATCGTCTCTCTTGCATGAAATGACCTACACTTGAATGAGGACCGGATCATGACATTCAAAACATGTATATACATTTTAAATGGATTATGCAAACTGAAAATATTAAGTTTTTCTAACTTGGCATCTAATTGCTCTTTTCCACTATGGGTACGGACATACTCTTAATCCGCTTTTTGATTTGTTATCCAGTAGAGATTTAAATACCACTCGATGTAGTTGTTTGTCATAGCGACGCCACATGAAAGCAACGCCTCTTTCGCATTCCCCGTTCGTCGGCTACCAAAGAGAGGAACGTCTGCACCTCATTAGAGTACCGCAACATATCTTTTTGGTTTGCCGTATTCTTGCTCCAGAGGGCGCGTCATCATCATTTAGGCCTATTGTATGGAGGCGCAACCTAGGGCACTCAATCATTTTTGTTCACATGTAAGGAGCAGACAATAAGGCACTTTCTCTCATTTTCACCACCATAGAGGGCACTTTAGCAACACTTTTTCAACCATGGGGGCACCAGACGGGGAGAAGGACACTAGAAGGGCACTAGAAGGACCAGACGGGCAGAAGGGCACTAGAACGACCAGACGGGCAGAAGGGCACTAGAACGACCAGACGGGAAGAAGGGCACTAGAAGGGCACTAGAAGGGCACCAGACAGGCAGAAGGGGACTAGAGGGGCACTCTTTAAGGCACGTCATCGAATTTTCTTGTTCTAGAGGGCACATTATCATCATTTATTGCATGAAGGGGCATCCTAGAGGGCATCCTAGAGGGCACCCAATCATGTCTTGTGTGAAAAGGGCAGCAAATAAGGCATTTCCTCTCGTTTTCACCACTCTTGAGGGCACTTTAGCTCGCTTTTTCAACTATTGAGCCACGAGGGGGGTGGTCGCCCCCCCTGCCCCCCCTGAGTCCGCCACTGCTCCTGAGGATATTTACAATTATCCTCATGATCACCTTGATCAACCTTTAGTGAGTGTTGAATCTATCGCGATTGACAGACACATGTGATACACTCCCTCCCATCCCTACATCTGCCTAGCCTGCTTCCTGTGCATTCTGCAAATGAGAAATGGCACACATGACAACTACTGTGGACAAATCTCTTTGGGGGCTACTATTTGCTGAGCCTTTTATCCCCTTCTGCCTCGTTTCCTCTTTATTACTGAAAGAGATATATTCACACTGCCCTGCTGCCAGCAGGGGCAATGTGAATATCCATCTCTGACACACATAGGCAGAGAGAAACGCTGGATTGAGTATTAGGGGTTGGATTAGGATTAGGGTTACGGAGACAATCAAGGTATGATGAAAATACTGATGACGTTACCAACCTTTTTATATCAATGGTGATACATCTATCTATCTGTCTGTCTGTCTATTTATCTATCTATCTATCTATCTATCTATCTATCTATCTATCTATCTATCTATCTATCTATCTATCTATCTATCTATCTATCTATCTATCTATCTATCTATCTATCTATCTATCTATCTATCTATCTATTATCTGTCTGTCTGTCTATCTATCTATCTATCTATCTATCTATCTATCTATCTATCTATCTGAAATGCATCTAATTAACTGAGCATCATGATGCAGTACAGCCTTTTGCATGGACAGTTGAAACCCCTGCTGTTTCTTGGACTTTTCAGGCACTTTTCTGTTGATGGCCTTCAAATTTCCTTGCAAGTTTGACTGAGCTGGCAGAGTTACAGACAAAAACACACACACACACACACGCACACACACACACACACACACACACACACACACACACACACACACACACACACACACACACACACACACACACACACACACACACACACACACACACAGTGGTGGGAGAGTACAAAAGTGCAAAGGCACACACAGGCAGCTTGACAATGGGCGAAGCGGACAGATTGTGCGAGAACGACAAAGAAAAGAAAGAATGAGGCATTTGAAATAATGGCAGTGAACAACACACAACGAGAGTTAGAGAGGGGAGTCAGCTTGTGACGGTGCTGCCACAGATGCCCACGCGTTTTGCTTTTTTCACCTAGATCTGTGGAATTGTCCTAATGTAAATGCCACCATCGTCATGTCACGTAAGCCATGTCACGTCAAGTGAATTAGAGGGATAATAGGGTTTGGTGGGAAGACCAGTCGACAATCAGAAGCAAACCCAACAGATTGTAAATAGTCAATGGCTGCGGAACAAACAATGATCACAAAGTGCCATTTTTTGCGTGGGCATAAGCGTGGGAGCGCACATGCATGGGTGTCTGTTTGTATGTCCATACAAGAGAGGCCTGGGGTACATTGATGGTTATTTTGTATTAGAATTATTATTCCTCAAGGGATTTTCCCCCTGTCTCAAACCATTCTTCAGATGATTTGCATGAAACACCAGACAGAATAAAGGATATCATATTTCATATGCATATCTGTCTTGTGTGTGTGTTTCTAATTTATGCATGTAAAAACAAGGTGGTAAAGCGTCATCAATTCTTAATGTGAAACTGTCCTCTCTCTCTTCCCCTCTCTCTTCTCTTCAGTGTGCCAATTTGTGGTTCACAAACGGTGCCATGAGTTTGTCACCTTCTCCTGTCCCGGAGCCGACAAGGGTCCCGACACAGACGTAAGTGCCTTACTTTTTGTAAGACTTATTTTTTTTTCCCACTTTCTTCCATTTTGTCTTTGTTTAAATACACAAAGATGACACACAATAACAATACTTTTGTGGTATTTGGTAGATTAGAAGACAGTACTTCATGTAATTATCATTAGATAAATATCCATAAAAATGGCAAAATAAGGTTCCAAAATATATGAATCGACATTATTCTAAAGTAGCTCCGGAGAATAGCGCAGAATTTAAAAAAAAATGTTTTGACACACCAATAAAATGTCAAACAGACTGAGCAGCCAAAAAGCGGTGCTAAAAGTTGGAGAGTAGAGGTGAAATGTCTAGTGAAAGATGGATACGCTTCTGAGTCCAAAGAGGTTTTTTTCAACATGTGCAAGTTAAGTTCAACAGGAAAGTAAAAACCCTTCCGCCCTCACCATGTGTGGAGGTGCACAGTCATGTGGCAGGCTGAACACACTTCAACAAAACGTTGAACAGAGCAGTTTGAAGTGTTTATTTTAGATATGTATTTTTTGTTTCTTCCATTTTAGCCTTGACAGTTTGAAGCAGATAGTGACAGAGTGGAAGTGGAGAGAGAGAGAGAGAGAGAGGATGATGGGTGATGATGGCCAGCTTGTCTTTTCAACTTTAAGGATTCAGTAGATGCTAACATTACAATACACATCCAGATCCATAGATTCATACAAATATATATTTCTTTTTTCTCTCTCTTTTTTCTTCCCTGTGTTCTTTATTTCAATAAAACATATCTTATAGATCATATGGGCTTTATTAAGTTTGATTGTCTTTTAAAATTGAAGTTGGCAGAGACATTACACTTCAAATATGTTTGTGCCACTTGCCACCAGCTTTACAGATTTAATGCAAGAAAATCCATTTCAAATCACTGAGAAGGCCAGCGTATATATCTATAATAATATATTATCAGAGAGGGAGCATTTCGATATATCATCATATTGATTTTTAATTTGCGTCAGCCTGTAAAAGCCAGCCCTTTCTTTGACAAGTATATATCGTGTGGAATACTTCTCCATCACTGTACCAGCCACTGTTTTCCTCCACACATCAGGTGTGAGAACATTGTCTCCCATTAGCTTCACATCTTTCCCCCTCCAAGCCCCTTTGCTGCTGTCGAGACAAGGTGGTGCTGTTAGGAGTGTGACCTCTGTGATCACAGCATCTCTGTTTGGGGGCAAGTTTGACCCTGCTGGGTTAGATAAGAGATGGAGGTCAAGCATAGCCTGGAAATCCAGACCCACATCTAGAACTATAGGGTCTGGCCACGATCAATAGACCTTCCCAACTCAAGGGGAAGCAACTACGCGTGCATTTCAAATATAATTGGATAGCACTTGGATAGCCCAGCACTGTCACCATCCAGTTACGTATGTCCCAGAGAGCACCATACATAGGGCTCCGGCCCGCCCATATCAGATAGAACGATTTGATTGGCAGTTCCGAATTTTCCGACATAGTTAATGAGCTTCAATGGATCGTGTGCAGACCAACAGGCTGAGTAAATTTAAATTTGCCAGCGGCAGGTCTGGATTTCCAGGCTAGGTCAAGCACACATCAGCAGCCTATACTTATTACTTATCTCTTCATCACTACTAAACAACAACAAAAAGACAATTAGACTCTGTTGTTCCCAGGCTTCAGCCTCACCAGACTGAAAGGCAATACATGTTGCCTTTGCTAAGCCAATTAAGATGCAGACACAAAACGCCCACACAAATACCCTCTCCTGTTAAAAACTAGCAAGCACATCAACGTCTTCCATTTTTGTTTTTTGTCTAATGGCTGTACGGTCTGACACATTGTATTTGCTGTAATGATCTAACAAACGTCAATGTGATGCTCAAGTTGTCCTCATTGAATTACTTCAAGAGTCGATAAAGAGTATTCCCCCCAAAAAACGGTTTAGAGATGCTATTTTGTCTCAGGCACTCATTGCTTTTTGTTGAAATCAAATACCATCAAGTTAATCTCTATAATGGCTTTTTTTCTTGCTTTCTTTTTTAAGACTTAGTAGCCTCTCTCCTCCTAGAAATCATTTTCTTCTCATATTCACTCCTAACTTTCTTGTTATTGAACCATGCATCTCCTCATCTCTATCTATCTCTCTCTCTCTCCCCGCCTGACTAATGTATTTCTCTCTTTTATCTCTCTCTCTCTCTCTCCCACACACACACTCACACACACCTGCATCGCTGGCTTTGAGTGCCCATTGTGAATAAATTTTTGGTCTGCCTGTTTGTGTACCCATTATCTACCACTGGGCACAGAGTGAATAGACAGCCCTTTGGGGATGGCCCTCTTTGAATTCCAAATGGTTATATGAAAAAAGCTCTTACACTTACAGCTCTTTTTTATTGTTTTTTTTTCATAAAGCAAAGCACTCATTTTTTTCTGTATCTTGTCAACAGTCAACAGGTTCCATGCAGCATATTGAAGATTTAAAAACAAAAAATACATAATCTTTTGGGATGAAATGTACTTGTGCTCTATGCTAATTAGTATATGCAGAATAAAGCATTATAGTTCATACAGTTCATAAGTAAATTGATTGAAGGCTGGTGTCACTATTGCATCTCAAAGTTGAGAATCTATTAAGGTCAAGCCAAGTATTTCTATGTTTCTACTTTAGACTTTATCATATTTTCTGTAAATTCATTAGGAATAGTAGCCTATACTGTATATGTAATAGCATGGCAGTTTTAACCACAACGCAATGCAGGGATAGTGCTGTTAGCCTGTAGCCTGGTAGCCAATCAGAACTCTCTCGCTTTCATTCAAGTGAGAGACCGCCTTGGTTTCCTTTTCTTTGTTGAAAATTGGGTCCAGAACATGCACTGTCCTTTTGAAAAAATAATTTTTAATGAATGGTTAATAACCTGACACTGTAGTTGGTAGGAAAACTTCACTCAAACTTGAACTCCATACTTGTTGGGGACTAGTTCCTTTCTGCCGTATTAATACACATATTTGGTGTGATTGAGTATGAACAGCAGTATGATGATGATAATGAATGGTTGCCCATTGCAATAGTGTGGCTGATTGTGATCACAATTAAGACATACAGTATCAGGCCTTAGTCTGTTCCCTGTGGCTTTTCTGTTGAGTTTGTTGACGTTAACAAAACGTAGAATATCACCAGACCAGAACCATCTATTGATTCATCGTTCTGAGGAAAGACTGACTCACACGGAGCATCCATTCATCCTTCTCACCATCATCACTCCATCTACACTCCTCCATCCACGACCCACAGCTTCTGAATCAGTTTGGTGTGATGTCTCTGTGAATCTGGCTAGGGGCGTGGACACACACACACACACACACACACACACACACACACGTCCCTTTGCACTGTCTACTGACCCACACGTCGGCCTTTGCTGCCGGATGGCGTCATCTGTGTGGCAGATGCGTTGAAGAACGGCAAGTGATGTTGGCATTAGCATTTGAGTGAGAAGTGCTCTCTCCCTCTCTCTCTCTCTCTCTCTCTCTCTCTCTCTCTCTCTCTCTCTCTCTCTCACTACCTCTCTCTCTCTGTCTGCCGCTCGCTGTTCTCTTTGTGTTTTTCATTCATTGTAAGGCGTGGGTGGGTAAATGGTTCTGTATAATCAGTCAAGGATCACTCTGGAGCCTCTGGAACTCATCCATAGAGAAACTATATGGGTTTCACAGCCCCGTAACATGTGCAGAATAGGATCTCGCGTAAAACTAAGACCAGATCCAGCCTTTAGAATATATAAATATCTTCTGTCTTCCCTTTTGGTAATATCACTTCATCCCAGTGACAGCTTTCGTCAGTTGGGCCGGGTAGATTATGCTTTACGTGGGTTTATTGCTGTTGCTCTCCTTGGCAAATCCTCTTTGCAACCATCTGTCTTTTGCCCTGTTTATTAACACTGCTGCAGAGTGTTCGCATGTGTTTCATGTATTTTAGCTGGCTTTTTATTTCTTCATCTTGCTCCATTCATCACGTGTATTTTATGTTTTATTGCGATTTGGAAATGTATATCCTGCGGGTATTTTTTCAAAGTATTGGGTCACCTGCTTTGATTCGCATATGAACTTAAGTGACATGCCATTCTTAATCCATAGGGTTTAATATGACGTCGGTCCACCCTTTACAGCTATAACAGCTTCAACTCTTCTGGGAAGGCTTTCCACAAGGTTAAGGAGTGTTTTCATGGGAATTTTTGACCATTCTTCAAGAAGCACATTTGTGAGGGTCACACACTGATGTTGGACGAGAAGGCCTGGCTCTCAGTCTGCGCTCTAATTCATCTCAAAGGTGTTCTATTGGGCTGAGGTCAGGACTCTGTGCAGGCCAGTCAAGTTCATACACACCAAACTCTGTCATCCATGTCTCTATGGACCTTGCTTTGTGCACTGGTGCATTGTCATGTTGGGTTAGGGTTAGGGTTAGGGTTAGGGTTAGGGTTAGGGTATTCTGAAGCACTTTCCACTCAATAAATACTGTATGTACTGAGCGCTCAATACCAAGATACCAAGATATTTTGGACAATTCCATGCTCCCAACTTTGTGGGAACAGTTTGGTGATGGCCTCTTCCTGTTCCAACATTACAAAGCCTAGCCGAGCTTTGACAACACGCATTCTCCACAATCTCCATTCATCACGTGTATTTTATGTTTTATTGCGATTTGGAAATGTATATCCTGCGGGTATTTTTTCAAAGTATTGGGTCACCTGCTTTGATTCGCATATGAACTTAAGTGACATGCTATTCTTAATCCATAGGGTTTAATATGACGTCGGTCCACCCTTTACAGCTATAACAGCTTCAACTCTTGTGGGAAGGCTTTCCACAAGGTTAAGGAGTGTTTTTATGGGAATTTTTGACCATTCTTCAAGAAGCACATTTGTGAGGGTCACACACTGATGTTGGACGAGAAGGCCTGGCTCTCAGTCTGCGCTCTAATTCATCTCAAAGGTGTTCTATTGGGCTGAGGTCAGGACTCTGTGCAGGCCAGTCAAGTTCATACACACCAAACTCTGTCATCCATGTCTCTATGGACCTTGCTTTGTGCACTGGTGCATTGTCATGTTGGGTTAGGGTTAGGGTTAGGGTTAGGGTTAGGGTATTCTGAAGCACTTTCCACTCAATAAATACTGTATGTACTGAGCGCTCAATACCAAGATACCAAGATATTTTGGACAATTCCATGCTCCCAACTTTGTGGGAACAGTTTGGTGATGGCCCCTTCCTGTTCCAACATTACAAAGCCTAGCCGAGCTTTGACAACACGCATTCTCCACATTCGCTGACTCCACCTTTTTAAACTAGTGATTTATAAAATGGCAGAAAATACTGAAAGATCTAAATTGTCCTGTCACAATTTCTCAAGTCATTCGGTCCCAGAAAAGAATCAGTGGTGGGAAGTTTTGGTTTTAGGTGGACTAACTGGTTTGTGAAAGAGATACATAAACATTGTATGATTCCCATGGCCTGAATCTGATCTGGAATCTGTGACATATATTTCCACCAGTGCCAGAAGAAGCAGAAGCAGAAGCTGCTGATGACAAAAACTGAGCAGAGAGCTGTGTGAATTTCATGCTACTGCAACAGTTTTTTTTTTTTTTTTTAGGTTTTTTCCATCTTGACCGGTCATCCTTAACAGCTAGTCTTTCTTTTTTCTGTTGGGAAAAGCTTGGCCTCCATGTCCCCGACGGAGTTTTTTTTTTGCAACCAAAACAAACGCGGTTGTTCACAGCAATGGGAAAAAAATAAAAAGCAGGCGGACCTCAAGCCCAAACAGTAATGGAAGAAACATTTTAATCCACTAATACAGTTAAAGCAGAAATATAAAATTAGAAATACTCCCATTACAAGTCATGGTTTCGGTGTCCAAATTCGACTTACCGTATACTAAAAGGTAGAGGTATTAGAATTTTTGTGTACTTACACTGAACAGTTTTCACTGCTTCTACTAATATCATTTAATGTACAATCGTAATCTGAAAAGTTACTGTAACTGTAAATGAGTACCAAGAAAAATTTAAAATAAATAAATAGAATACAAAGACTGAATGTTAATAAACTGCTGTGTATGCCGTACGCTGACACACATCCGTAGGTAGAGACACTTACAAAACCCTCAATGAGCAAGTGTCATGCATACTCTATCACTCCTCTTTAATTTGTCGTTACAGCAACACTCAGGCCTGTTGACACTTCTGACTGAGCAGAAAGAGAGGCAGATAAAAAGGTCTTTAAATATAGACCTTTTTATATTATATACTGTAGATGGAACTTTTATGATATAGTCAAGTGTGTTGTCATGGTGGATCTATATTACTAAGTAGAGTGAAAAGCTTTTATTTCAATCAACAGTGGAGGCATCATTTAGAAATAAACTGCTTGCTGTTTTCCGTTCAGTGGTTAGCTATCAAATGTGTTTAAATGAGGTCATCTGTAATTTGTCTGCAGTTTGTCAGTGGGATTGCCGCGGGCGCATTTCAGCTTGGAGAAGCTGTGACTGTCCGTGTCCAGAAAATGACATTAGGAAGAGAGCTCTCCAAAAACTGAATTAGGAGTGAGTGTGGATGAGCTAAAACAGCACACTTTGAAGTGTGTGTGTGTGTTTATGTGTGTGTGTGTTTGCGTGTGCGTGTGTGTGTGTGCGCACGTGCGTGCGTGTGTGTGTGTGTGTGTATGTGTGTGCGTGTGTGTGTGTGCGGCGCACGTTTGTGGATGTGGGTTTGTGTGTGTGTGCGTGTGTGTCTGTGTGTGTGCGTGTGTGTGTCTGTGTATTTGTGGGGTTCAGCTAATTAACCAGCAGCACATATGGCTGTGTGGTGCTGGAAGGACAGTGACACTTTTTCTGAGTGGGAGAATTATGCAGGCGGTGGACACAATATCACAAACACCATACCGTCTTAGGGCCAATTAGCACAAGACTTCTGCTGCAATGATTCACTTCAAGAAGGTTGTCATGTTAACTTTCTGTTAAGACTATGCAGGAGAGGCACTTTTAAGTAAAGTGTATCTGGATCAGTTGGGGTGTACAGATAAAAGAAAAAAACATGCAAAATGGGTACCTTTGACCTCCTATTCCTGCTTAACACACGTGATGACACAGCCAACTACTGTCTATTAAACATTGTCAAAGTGAAAACAATGCTTCCTAACTTGAAAAAGATGTGATTATTTATTAGTTTTCATGATTCAGCTACATACGCATTTAAAGGTGCTATGAGGAACTTTTAAATATTTCTGAAACAGTCTCATTTTCCATCTGATGATCATAAATTACACGTCACAGCAAACGATACCACCAGTGCAAAGAATGCTATTTTCACATAGTTTTTCTTAATGCCTTTGTCATGGGTATATGCTCACCCAGGAACTACAGCTGGAAGAGTAAAAACACTACCGCTTTTGTCCAAAGGGGGGGCAAGAATGAAAACAAACTGAAAGTTCTTTGGAGCACCTATAAAGAAAACCTGTCCATCACAACCCTAAAACGTTAACCTTTTCAGGATCCATTTGTTTCACACAATAGGGAAATATGCTTAATATAGGTCTGTTATTGCTGGCAGTATAAGCTAAGCTAAGGTTATCTCATTGCACCTTAATTCCGGCTCTTTATGACTGATATTCCACCACCTCCTTTCTGGGACACCTTCCCTCTCAATATTCAAATTCATCTTGAGTATGATGAGCGCACAAAATCTGTCCAAAATCTGTCCAAAATACCAGAGGGGCTAATATTATTGGATCATTATCTCCCGGTCTGCTGTTTAACCCTCTACTTCCACCAGTGACTGAGCGTTGTGCCATAGCAGCATCAGCCCTGCCTGTTAGAGCAGACTGCTAGCCTACTGTATATACACTTCAGCTGCTTCTCCCACCATTAGCCCTCCAGTCTCTAAGCATTACCCTCCCAGCAGCTCAAGCTCTGCACTCAACAGCTGGGAGAGAGGGCTACAGCTAACATGTCTGCCACAGTGGCTTACCCAACGAGGGCGCCACATCTCTCCACATGTCATGGAGCAGATTACAGTTTAGTCCAGCTCAGCGCGTCAACACGTGCTGCAGAGCGCAGTGTAGCCGGGCCGATGGGTTAAGTTGATGATAACTCTGTACAGGATAGTCACAGGGGTCTATGGAAAAAATACTAGATGTGAATACGAAGGTCTGTCATTACCCTGCCCGGAGGAACAGATCTGTTCTTAGATTACAGAGGTTATTATGGTTATGTAAGGAGCGAGTGCTACACTGTGCTCTGCTCTGTGGACATGAGGCTGCTGGCGGATTCAATCAAACGTCACAATCTGCGAGCAACTTTTTTCTCTAGGCATGAGCAGATGTCCCAGAGATGTCGCAGACTGACGCAGCCTCTGGTCCTGACACACACAGATTGCTCATTGAGAGCAATGACATGCAATAAAATAAAAAAATGTTTTTTAGCTTTACTGCTATTGGTTTAACATGCTGATCAAAAAGTCAAGAGGATGAGATTTAGGCTAAGAGAAGATTTAGTTTGACAGTGTGTTCACTCACTGTGGATATAGTGCTTGGGGTTTTCTTTGCAACATGTTGTACAGCGCAGAAGTCAGCGGCAAGTCCTTAATAATTCATATGTTATTTACAAGTCAAAATCTTGAATTTTGATTACAGTTATTGCTGTACCTTATGATTTATCAGGAACTTGAGCCTATACTTTTTCTTGACTGTAGATTGGATCGTATTATCACTTGTACATTTTTGCACAAAAGAGTGTGATGTGTACAGCAAAAGCATGATAACATGAGACACATTACTACATTATTTGTAGTAATATTAATCAACTCACGTTTTTTCTTATTTTAAGATTAGTTAAGATAATAGGCTACACTATTGTACTAATGTAAATATTTACCAATGCAGATCCAACTCCAGATTTTACTCAAAATAACTGTTGAAGCCCATTTGGAAATGTTTTAGATTATTACAAATGTATCTTTCATGAAAAACTGTTCAAATGTTAAGTGAAGGGTTGGGAGTTAAAATGTACAGATGATATATTATTTATCTGGTCTCTATAATAAAGGAATTTTGTTTAAAATGTTAAACTAAATGCTGCTCAATTGAGTGCAGGCAGTCCTTAGTTCTTTAGCCGTAAAGTCTTGTATCTGCATGAGTTTTTATGAAATCTGTAATATTCTCAACAGGCAAAGCTCATAAGAAATGTATACAAATTCACAACATCAATAACCCTTCATATGTCTGTGATGTCTGAACAGCTGGAAAACCCCAGAGTCATTGCATAAGCCGCTGACTTAATCACAGACATGTCAAATTTCAAACTGCATTCATTGATATCATGCCTGGTTACATCTGTAAGTTAGATGAAGCGTTTTGGTCCATGTGGTTTCCATCTGCTTTCCTGAGACAGGGAACCGTAATGAAGTCCTTTACTGGCACATCTGGATGTTTACCAAAACGAAATGTATGCTATGGATTATATATGTGGCTCTGGCTCTTAACAATGCATTGCTTTCATGTGAGAACAACACGTAAACAAGAGACAATGCCAAGCTGTACACACCTACATGAATTTGCACAGGAGACATGTGGAACTCATCCTCTACACTAAATACATCTTGGTATTATTGTTATCCCTGTCGTGTTAACACCTCTCCCTGTGCTCGAGTGTGAGTGTAGGGAGATATAATACACTTGTGTGTGTCAGACACAGCCCTTTTTTTTAGTGCTGTGGATATGGTGTTTAAATAGAACCATCACATGTTGCCTAAATGCAGCACGTCTGAGGGCTGGAGTGTGAAGAACACTGTTTGCATGGCTGTCCCCGCGTAGTAGTGCCGAGGGAACTGTAAAAAAAAACACTCTGACTCACTTTTTTGTCCATATCCATGTCTCATTCTCACATTTACGGCTGCAGCTAACAAACATTTCAATGATCAATGAATCGGTAATCTTTTTTGGATTAAATCAATTCATTGTTCAGTCTTTAAAAATATCTGAGAAGAGTGAGAACAGGCTTTTGGAATGACCCAGAACCTCAGGTAGAGTGCTCAAACTGTTTGTTTTTCGTATGACAAACACAACTCAAAGACATTTCCATGTTCACTGATGTAAAACAGAGAAAGCATCAGTCAATGTTGATAAAACATGTTTGGTAAATTGATCAATCACTTCAGTTATGAATTGTTTATCAAAGTGGTTGATGATTAACATTGGGCTAGTAATCAATCAACCGACCTTCTGTTTCAGTTAGAATTGCTGCAAGATTGTGTTTCCCCCGATGACTTGATTTTTACTGGTTGATTTTGTGTTGTTTAATGAAGTAGCGTGTCATGGCAGCTGCCTTTTTTTAAACGCTCAGGAGGTTTCTACACTATTTTTAACATTGCACATGTTGTTCCTCCATTTTGGAGCAAATCAACCTTTTTTTAATGTATTTTTTTAACTTCTAGATCAAACAAGAAATATGGCCCCATAACAGCTGCATACAATTACACCAACTGCCTCATGCCCCCTCCTTTTTGTGCTTTTTTTGAAGACAACATGTTTAATAGCCATAGTCTGTCTGTGTGTGTGTGTGTGTGTGTGTGTGTGTGTGTGTGTGTGTGTGTGTGTGTGTGTGTGTGTGTGTGTGTGTGTGTGTGTGTGTGTGTGTGTGTGCTTGTGTGTGTGTGTGTTCATATCTGCTGCACATCATATGCCGTCGGCTCATTAAAATCCTCTCGCAGGCGGACAATGACACTTCTGCCCAAATAAACTCCAAAGAGCTGGACAGGACAGTGAACACAGGAGGAGGAAACTAGGGCGAGGCAATTAGGAAGATAGAGAGAGATTTACTATTGTGCCAGTCAGAGCAACAGTTGGGTCAGACTGTTCCGGTGCTAATAAAGTAAAAAAAATAAAAAACGAGCGCAGCAAAAAGCAACGTTATTTCAGTAGACATTGGGATGATTAAAACCCACACAGCCGGTCTGTTACACATGAGGCGCTCTAGGTTTTAAATCTTGTTACGGTTAAAAGAGCCACAGAACTAATGGAGAAATACTCCCTCAGCTCTCTTATTAGCCTTACACGTTTTCCAGCACCTATTTGTAACCAATGCATTTGTTATGGAAGGTAATTAAGGCTAACAGTCATCTATGAAATAAACATTGATTCTGCTTTCGGCACACATCGAAACATTCATCTCACTTATCAAGTGAGCTACGTCCCAGTTCAAATTGTGAACTCTGAATTAATGGGAGTAGGTCGCTTGTGGAGAGGAATTCATTTTTGTGACATTTTCGGAGCCGGAGGAAGTCTGGCTTCAAATGAAAGAAAAAAAAGAGAGGGATAAATGTAAAGGCAGGTGGATGAAAATGAACAGGTAGAAAAGAGTGGGAAGACCTAGGAGAAGAGGAATTGAGACATTGAGGCAGAGGCAGGGTTTTTAGAAATACGATTTGAGCTCCCATCAGAGTTTTATTAAATTAGGAAGAAATTTAGTGAATCTTTCAGTGTGCCACCTGAGGGGCGATGGTCTTTAAAAGGAGCACAGAGGAGCCAGGAGTAGGAGGAGAAGTGGATAATGAGAGAATAGCGTGTGTGTGTCTGTCTCTGTGACCGTGTGTGTGTGTGCAAGTGGCCTTTACCCATTGATGACGGCTGCTGCGCGATGCCACATTGCCTCTCCTGCCTGATGCTGCATCGTGCAGCATTGTTACTCTATCTAATTTTCATGGCATGCGCAGCATAGAATGCACTGTCATTGGTTCAAATACACATGAGGTGGGTTTTGTTGATTTTTTAAGACCACGTGATCACCGTGGTTTGGCGAAAATCACATCAATCAAAAAAATTAAAAGTAAAACAAAATAATGAAAAAAAATAAGCCGGCTGTGTCAGCGATAGTGTATTACAGAACAGTTAGTGGCGTTTGGTGCGCAGAATCAAGGTCCACTATAGGCTACTGACGAAAATCACACTAAATATTTTATATTATTTATTCTTTTTTTTCTCCCCCATCTAATTTTGACGATTTTTAGAAAGGTTTCTTGGTGTGTAAGCGCTAAGGGAGCATATTTAAATAAAATCTGTGAACCTTAACTTTTAAATGTATTTTATTTCATGTTTCTATGTGCTACACAGGCTTAGATATTAAGGTTTTGGTAGACTTGACAATTCCTACTATTTCTTCAGAAAACCCTCAGGCATTAAGGACATGCATCCTAGATTGCCATAGTCATCAATGGGTTAAAGTATACACAGATATACACTGCCCGCCCCCCAAAAAAAGTCACCACCTGGATTTTACTAAGCAAATAGGCAAGAGCCCTCCATCGGTCAAACACTGCAGTGATTAATATGTTTCAGTTGGCAACAAGTTACTTAAACCTAACTGATGCAGTGAACAGCTTCTTATTTCTTAAACAACCACATCAGAAGACATATGCTGTGGTTTTGGAAAAGATGTAATATGTGTGTGTGTCTGTGTCTGTGCCTCTGTGTCTCTGTGTTTGTGTCTGTGTGTGTCTGTGTCGCATCTGCTGCATCCTTTTCGCAATTTTTGGAGCATTTGGCCCACTATTCAGAACGCTATTCTGTCCTCTCTTCTCTTTCTTCTTTTCTTCTGTTGCTACATCAGACAGCAAAGAGATGTTAGTGTCGCCACGTGTCTCATTTATTTGTGTTTAATAACATTTTTAAACTTAAACTGACACGTTTCATTTAATAAAATTTGATCTCAAATTAAAATGTGTTTGCAGTGTGGACATGAGAAGTTTGAAAAAAAGTTTGACGAAAAGTCAGTATCAGATCATTCACATAACATTAGTGTTACAGCATTGTTCTGCCTGTCACATTTTCTGTATTATCAGTACTGACTTATCAACTCAATCAAAACACACACACACACACACACACACACAGATAGCTGCCCCAGAATCGTCAGTCTGAGCCAGTCAGTCTTTGTGGCTACGCTGTTACTGAAGAGAGGAGATGCTTAGAAAGGTGGACCTAGGAGTTTAGCTTCGCTGACATGTTTACAACCCCCCTGGGCATACATGCTACTTTACAATGTGAACCGCTGTACTCCTCACACTAACCTAGTTTGATCTCTTTCAAGTCCAACTTCCTTTGTTTACCTGAACAAACTTCTTTTAGATCATTACATTACATTTAGCTGACACTTTTATCCAAAGCGACTTCCAATAAGTGCATTCAACCATGAAGGTACAAACTCAGAACAACAAGAATGTGTGTGTGTGTGTGTGTGTGTGTGTGTGTGTGTGTGTGTGTGTGTGTGTGTGTGTGTGTGTGTGTGTGTGTGTGTGTGTGTGTGTGTGTGTGTGTGTGTGTGTGTGTGTGTGTGTGTGTGTGTGAAAGTATCATCTTCCTAGTCAAAGTGCAGTCTAAAGAAATGTGTTTTAAGCCTGCACCGGATCATTCTGCTGATCAAGTGGCCGCTACCAATTGAAAAGCATTGTTATTGTTCTATCGTCATAATGAATACTTGATTACTTCATGTGCTGTGATACCACTGGTCCCTGATTACATCCAGGCAACCTCGCTGGTCTGAGCTCCTTTCGTCAGATACTGTAAAGCAGTCCGTTCACCTGAGTGACAAGTGTTCAATTGCTCGATCGTTATCCAACTCTCTGCTCAGAAAAAGAATCTTTTGTGTCTGAGCTCTCCAGACTTTTTCTCTTAAATAATTCCAGACGCACATGCACTCAGCGCCGGATGTGATTGCATGAGGAGTGGAAGCTCATTTAGTGCAGAAAGACTAATGGTGGTGCTGGAACCTGCTCCCCATCGAGGTGCAGTGTAAGGCAAGGCAAGGCAAGGCAATTTTATTTATAGAGCACATTTCAGGCACAGGGCCACTCAAGGTGCTTCACAGGGTTAACATCAAATAAAGAATACAAATACAAAAAAAAGGAACAAATTTAAAACATGGATAAAAATACAACATTTAAATAAAAGAATTAAAACATTTTACAAAAAAAAAAAAAAAAAAATGACAGGTTAAAAGGGAAACAAGATCGTTTTGAGACCCGATTTAAAAGAGCTGAGAGTCTCAGCGGACCTCAGACTCTCTGGCAGTCCGTTCCAGACATTGGGCGCATAAACGCTGAATGCCGCCTCTCCCTGTTTAGTCCTAGCTCTGGGGACTTTTAAAAGACCTGTCCCAGACGACCTAAGGGCTCTGGGCGGCTCATAACGTATCAGCAGATCAGTAATGTATTTTGGCCCTAAACCATTTAAGGCTTTGTAGACCATCATCAATATTTTAAAATCAATTCTTTGAGTGACAGGAAGCCAGTGCAAAGACCTAAGAACTGGGGTAATGTGATCTACTTTTTTGGTCCTAGTGAGGACTCGAGCAGCAGCGTTCTGAATTAGCTGAAGCTGTCTGATTGATTTTTTAGGAAGGCCTGCAAAGACACTATTACAGTGGTGTGTGCTTTCTAACATAACAGATGTAAGATGTGCGCTGACTTTTGATTGTTCATCCCTGGCACCAAAGACAATTGCCTCAGTTTTGTCGCTGTCTAATTGAAGAAAGTTTTGGCACATCCAGTCATTGATTTGTTCAATGCATTTACTTAGTGCTTGAATCGGACTATAGTCTCCTGGTGATATGGTTGTGTAAATTTGTGTGTCGTCTGCATAATTATGGTAGCATAATTTGTTTTTGTTCATAATCTGAGCTAGCGGTAGATGATGAATGGTTATAAAAGCTGCCCTCTCTACAGGTGAAAGACTCGTCTCGTCGTGGCCTGTTGTTAAGTGTTAGAGTAGTGGAAGCGACTAACCTGATTGGGTTTATGCCTCGGAGGGCATGGAGATTATGGATAACAGAGGTGGATTTAGCATGACCATGCATTCTCTTCTTATTGAAATGCCACTGCAGTGGATGTGTCTCCTGCTCTCTGGCATTTTAACAAATCCCAAATTGATATCAAGGTTCATTTTGTTGCCTGATTCCCTACTGAATGAGAGGATTAGGTGAAGATGTAGGTTTCATTTAGTAATAATGAAAATGGGGCTCATGCAGCACTGAAGCCCACACAGGCCAGGTGTCTGCAACAATACTGTATGTCTAAGAAATATGTAATCTTTACAAAAAGAAGTATTGTATTCCAGCCAAGGCGAACCTTTCTCCATCCCTCTTCTCCTTCCCCTTTGCCCTCATTCTTCATATTTTCTTCGAGTTCATCACTTCTTTCCTGCAGCTTCTGCAAATTTCTTTCAGTTAGCGTTTCAGTCATCACAAAATGCAACAGCAAAGACCGACCAGGGATGTGGACTTGGTTTGTTGTCATAAATGCTAACCTAAACACTAACTCTGTGTGCGTGTGTGTGTGTGTGTGTGTGTGTGTGTGTGTGTGTGTGTGTGTGTGTGTGAGAGAGAGAGAGAGAGAGAAAGAGAACTATATGGTCAGCAGGAGAAAAACAAGAGTCTGGGAATGGAAGCAATTGCATTCTCTTAGTCCACACAGTGTGAGTCTCTCTCTCTCTCTCTCTCTCTCTCTCTCTCTCTCTCTCTCTGTCCAACACAAGAAAGAAAATAAAAGAGACAGTTAAAGTTGCTTGTGTCAATATCTCTACAGTATATACATTTTTGGACAAAATAACTGTGTTACATGTAAAAAGTTGCTCATACTACACTGTTACAAATCACGACAATGTCCAAGCTACAATGACTATTTTAACTTTATAAATTATGAAAGAAAAACAGCTGTGTTGCTTCTAAAAACAAAAAGAACGTCAACTCAATCTGAATTACCATTTTGAGGAATGGAAAAACACCTTGAGTGAGGCAAAACCATGAATATGCTGTAGTGTTATCTAGCACCTCAAGATAATCAAGTCAATTGAATTAATCAGATAAGAGTTTAATGAATAATGTATCGACCTACAGTAGAGTATTCTAGGTGTGTGTGTGTGTGTGTGTGTGTGTGAGTGTGTCTGTGTGTGTGTGTGTGTGTTTGTGTAACTATACTTGTGTGTGTGAGTGAGCCCAGTTGTAGGTGTGTGTTATCGGTAAACAGCGAGTGTACTGTTTGCGGGGAGATAGCAGCCAGGGAGCTGACCTATTCCTCTGACTGGAGGCAGAGGCAGCCACTGATTAATGTCAGCACCAGGGAGAGACCTGCAGGAGGCTGGAGAGGTTGCTCCATCTCAATCCCAAAAATACACTTTACTTTCCGCTCATGGATTATATTATATCTTTAGCCTCATAGCATATTTACTCTACTCTAATTTTACTCTACATCTACTCTACTCTACATCTACTCTACTTTTCGTTAGCCTAATAGCATAATTGCCTAAGTCATATTTTTTTTGTTGGCATTTTTATGCTTTATTTGACAGTGCAGAGAGACAGAGGTGAAATGGGGCAGAGAGGGGAGTGACATGCAGAGAACGACCGCGGGCGGGAAACAAACCCGGGTCTGCTGCTGGGCCCGGCCCGGGGGGGGACGCCCTACCAACTGAGCTAAGGGCGCCCCCACCTAAGTCATATTTTAAGGGTTATAGAGTAGGGTAAAGTAGATGTAGAATAGAGTAGATGTTGAGTAAAAGTAGAGCAGAGTAAATATGATTTAGGCAATTATGCTATGAGGCTAATGATATTCAAAACTACCTAAGAAGTGTTTCGTAGCAGCTTTTCGCTTGTGTGAAGGTAAATCACAACCTGTTGTCTGGTTTACTGGTTTACTCATTGACTAGGTTTACATGCACAGCAGCGTATTCCGATTAGCGTGTCCACACTTGCATCTGCTACTAGATGCTGAGAGAAAAATATAACAAAGCAAATTGTTAAACGTTAAAATTTAAAATGCTAGAGAACACAGCTGTATTATTATGCATATTACAGTATTTGTTGCTTCTTTGCATTCAATATTTCCCCCGCTCGATAATTTAACTATGATTAAAAAAATAAATACCTTAAATGCTGCCATTTTACTGTCAAGACAGGACATAATGTATGCTGTTTGTCACTAAGACCCTGTTTCCACCTGGCATTAATATGTGGTTCTGAGGAATCCGATCGTTATATGTAAATGTAATATGCTTGTTCACACCTGGCCTTAACAATGCGTCTTCTATGCGCGTTTGCGATCCGGATTCGAATTCCCCGCGCTGTATGGAAATCAGCTCGTACATCATTTCCGCTTATACACTCCATCTTCAATGTTTTCTGTTTTCTGTTGTCTGTTTACCTGCAACGGTGCGCTTTTATGACGTGAATTGTCGCGTGAATGAGTATGCGTTTCCGCCCAGTCACTCGCCGCAGTTGAGTGGGCGGGGCCTAATGTGTAAGAGATGCGCATACGCGTTTCCACTGTTAATGGGTATGTGGATAAGTGGTCTCAAACCACCTCCGAATGTGGATAATTTCAATGCGCATTCAATGCGCATTGAGCGTGTTTCCACCTGTAGTTAGCGCGATCGGATCCTAAAAACCACATATTAATGCCAGGTGGAAACAGGGTCTTAGAAAGACCGTTCGCAAAACTTGTAATCATGTGATCCATTTAATGTCAATGAGAGCAGCCTTACGCGCCCCACACACATCCTGCGTCTACCTCTGGAGCGCGTCGCCTTACCTTACTGCTGCCTCTCTCGGACTTTTCTCGGACACACATGCAACGTCTCAGCAGCTGCTGCTGCTGCAGCGCTGCTTCTAAAAGCCCTATCTTTCTACATAGAGTTTTCATAGATAATTCCCATTAAAAATGAAGTTATTTCATGTCATCTATGATGCATATGATTTATATTGAGTCTGGACAGTAATCCGTGCGCCCCATTGCCATTTTTTCTCTTTTTTTTTGCCATGTTTTCGCTTGTTGGAAGTTTTATTTTGAAGGGGACACACCAGGAAATGGTGAAACTACAGCGAAAGCTGCCAGTATGAAGTTAATATGACTCTCAGCAGAGTATTTCAAAAATCACTTTACTGATTTATACGGGAGAGAGAGAGGGGGGTGTGGTCGGGGAAGAAGAAGGCCGTAGACACAGATAGAGCAACGGAAAACTGTTGCGCTCATCATGATCTTTTTTATTTCTTCACTATATTGGATCTCTATATGTGTCATTTATCCAAAAATGAAATGCCAGAACTAATTGAAAATTAGGTTTTAAATCCCTCGGATTTTGATTGCACAATTAAATCGTGAAATAAAGGGATTATTCGCGTATACGACTGATGGATGTTTTATTTTGAAATAAACACACCGGGTAAACGTGTAACTAGAGTGAATGCTGCTGCTATGACTGTCAGCAGAGTATTTCTCTATCAGTTAAAGCACAGAGATGCGAGAGAGACGCGCTGCTCTCAGAAAAAAAATAGGCGAGCCTCCTGAGGTGAAGGGGAGCGTCGCTGCAGACGTGCCTCCGACGCGCCTCAGCAGTGCGTCTGAGGTTGGATGTGTGCTCGCTCTACGTTGATTTCACAGTCTGTGACAAAAAGTCAGACGCAGACGCGAGGTAGACGCGCAGTAGAGGTAGGATGTGTGTGGGGCGCGTTAAGGTTTCTCCTGTACTATAGCCACCTCTCAGTACTTTTGCACAAAAGTCATAACTGATACAGCCACAAGAGGTCCTTGCCCGTCAAATGTTAACAAGGGTGGTGTGAGAAAAAAAAAGGTCTAACAAATGATCAATGCTGTCATTTTGCCTGGGTGGACACTGGTTACACTGTGTCACCCAAACAATCTACAGCTCAAACAGCGCAATCAATTTCCCCGCCATGAGGCGCCAGGGGGGTGAGATGGCATGCTGAGGTCTCTGTCTGCCTCTGTCTGTCTCTCACACACAGACTTTGTGCTGCTCCACTAGGGACGTCACCTTCCAGGTCTCTCCTCTTCTCCTGTCTTCTTTCCTCAGCCTTCTCTCTCCGCCCTGGCTCATCCAGCACATTAAGATTACATAATGCGAAGAGAGAAAAATGTCTCACGGCAATGGCTGAGTCCCCCTGGGTGTTTTTTAGGTATCTCGGAGTATATGTGTGTGCCGGTGTGTGCTTTAATGTTTTAAGGTGTGTGTGTGTGTGTGTGTGTGTGTGTGTGTGTGTGTGTGTGTGGTCATGGTCGTGTGTGTATGTGCTTCACCTCTCCCGTGTGCACCTTCACTAGTTTGCTTGGGGGGATAATTAGAGGTATGGGGTGTAGGGGGGATTTTATGAGTCAAGACGGTCCCCTGAGAGCAGCCACACTCTGCGTCCTACTTTGTTTAGTCTAGTCTCACAGTGGCACATCTGGCATAAGCAGACTTACTAACTTGCACCACTTTAAAAGATGGAATTACTGAGACGGCCGCATTTACAAGACGAAGTGTATAGTGCTCCCCTTTTCATCCTCTTCAGACAGTAGGAAGCCTTTGGCATCTGTGGGAACAGAATGGAAATACTTCAAGAAGATGAGACAGGTCCAAGCCAATCTCTTTCTCTTCCTGTCTCTTGATTAGTTTCTGGTTTGTGCTCCACACAGCTTAGAATGCATGTATCATCCAGTATGAAGATCATAGTGGAGCAACTCAAAACGTGCTTTAGTTTGGTTATCCATCATGAGAAACAGTTTGTTGCCATTACTCTTGACTTTATTTCAAAAACACAAAATATAATCGGAACAACAAGAAAATGCTATGCTAACACTAATATGGTCCTGTGTGCTCATGACGACTGTTACGGTCGGACAGGGAGGACAAAGGCGTGGAGACAGCACTAGTTTAAGAAGGTTTATTGAACAAGAATCAGCTGGGGGTTGGGTCGGGATCCGGGGGAAATCCAACTGTCCTGGGGAGGGTTCCAGGGAGAGAGCAACGGAGAATGTCCAGGGCTTGGGTGAGAAGAATCCAGAGCAAGCGGGTAGAAGAGTCCGGGATGGAAGTGCTCGCTGGTGCAGGTTGGAGCCGTGGGGAGTCAGACCGGGAGAGCTGTGGCAGGAGAACAACAAAAATGAATACGGGGAAAAAATGCAAGCGGAGCTGCAACAGGTAAGAAATGAGAAGTAGAGCTACTGACTGCGTGAACTGAAACTACAATCTGGCAGTATCTGGAAGGTCGGACTGGGTATATGAGAGGCGGTTGATTGGTGATTGCTGGCAGCTGTGAGTGCTTGAGCTGACTCCCCACACACCTGCTCCAACCCTGCAATAAGCCAGACAAGCAAAAGGGCAAAAAGGCAAAAAAACAACACAGAGACAAAGAGGCCCAGGCAGGATCATGACAACGACAATGCTGATGGTATAATAACGTTTATCGATTTCACCAACGTTTTCCTATAAGCCATAAAGACATCGCACAACTGAGTCCCTTACTTTGCAGGTATTTGTGTAAAGACTAAAACACTTGACCGATTCAAATTTTGATTCCTAAGTAATACGGGGACCATGAACGCTTGCAACCAATGTCAGGCCAAAGCATTCAGTACTGCAAAATAGAACTGTTGAACGTGCGTTTCATACACCTGACCTGAAAATGAGAAAATCAATAAATGAGGCAATAATAACCATTGTGACAGTAGATATTACGGTTCACCAATACTTTGAGTTTTGTTCAACCAAAGAGAGACATTTTCTTAAGTAAACTAAAAAAAAATACAGGATCCTCCAAAATAAAATAAAATGTAGAAAGTTTCTCCTACTTTTAAAGGATATTGACCTGGTAACCCGTGGAGGGTTTTATAGATGTTTTATATCTCTAGTGAGGCTTTGTTTTTTTATGGATAGTCGACATCAAAATAAATGGAATGGAAAATGAACTGTAAATTGTCTTTCACTCTTTTTTGTTCTGCTGATTGCTTCCTCTGACTGTCGCTTGGTGTTAAACGTAGTGAGGCCTACAGTACTCACCTCTCTCGCCCCCAAACCCCCTGTAGTGTCCCAGGCCCCAGCAGCGACAACAGAAGGGACAGCTCTTCCAAAAAACTTTATTGGGAGTTACTCATCTCACAGGGACTATAAATGGAAGGGGAAAAAAGGAGTTTTCACTTTTTGATAATTGAACTCAACCAGGAGTGGGACGAAATCAATTGGACACCTTACCTACAATACATTCATTTAAATTAAATTCAACTGCATGTTACCTGCTCTCTCATTTATCAGCTGTTTTATCTATCTATCTATCTATCTATCTATCTATCTATGTAGGCTACTTAAAATGTGTTGCATATGGCATACATACTGTATTAACTATGTTTGGGTATATAGGCTGCTTTAAGATGCATTTCAGACAAAAGTTGTTTTCTAAAGTTAACAGACGGCTGCTCTTATCTGCCTTTGTGCTAGGTTTCTTTATTTATAAATAGTTTGCACGGCCGCCTTGTTTGTGTTTCCTATAGGCCTACGCCTTTATAATTCTATCTCTGTAGTCATAAATATCATCTGGAACATGGTTTTGTGGCAAATGGGTTTGAAAATACATTCTTACAAACTTTTGTGTTTCCCTGACAGCTGCATTTGCGATTCAGACTTTGTCTCAATCTAAATATAGCAGCTGAACAATGTTTAGATGATGGTCGAATGATGGTTGAATCAGTAACATTGTTTCAATATTATATCAACTAAAAATCAACCTTTTTAACGGTGTTAAGATTATGGTTGAATGATGGTTGAATATCCGTCAGTTATGGTTGAAAATCCGACGTTGATTCGATGTCGGACGTAACGAGCGCTTTCAACACCGAAACAATGTCGGGCTTCGACGTCTTTTCAACGTCAGTGCCTGATCATATTTCAACGTTGATTTAACGTCATTTTGCTATCTGGGCTCTTTGTCCCATGGCAGCTTTATTCTGTCCAGAGGACAACCGGTACTCTAGTTGAAGTAATAGTTACTACCTTCAAGTACGCCTACCCTAAAAAAAGGTTTGATTCTAGATAATGACATCATGTGACCACAAGATTAGCCAATAATGTGTCCCTTGGTTATCATTTGTAGGGTTATTTGATTGTTACATAATCAATTACCTCTCAAACCTCTTGCTGACCCTAACCCCGAGCCAAATAGGGTGGCTTTATTGTTTTAAAGTTACTCCAACAATAACATCCGAACCCAAATGCATTTAAATTTTAAATGAAGGAGTGTCATACAACAGTTTCAACATGTACAATCCTGCATTCTCATATTCTTGAACATCATCGTCTTCATTAAGTTTTATGAACAATGTACAATAACAGCAACATTCTAAAAACTTTTATTTCACAATTTTTATTGTTAACTATTACTAATCATAATACATCATTTTAAAGATCAATTTTTTTTTCTTTGGCCCCCCCCCCCCCCCCGGGCACAACAACAAACCTAATTTATTCTTTCTGTCCATATGACATTGTCTCTCTGCACTATCAATTAAGCATAAAAATGCCCAAAAAATATCTTTAAAAAAAAAAGAAGATCAGTACATCATTTGTTGATGTAGGCTATCAACATGTATTTTTTAATTACTATTTGTGTGTGTGTGTGTGTGTGTGTGTGTGTGTGTGTGTGTGTGTGTGTGTGTGTGTGTGTGTGTGTGTGTGTGTGTGTGTGTGTGTGTGTGTGTGTGTGTGTGTGAGTCTGTAGCAATGTATTTAGTCCTAAATTGACTATATTACACCTAGTTAATTTATAATAGCCTAGGCCTATTTCAGTATATAGGCTATATTAATAATTTGTTAGTTGGACTATTAAAATATTACTTAAGAATGTTACTAAAACCAGTAAACAAATGGTTATGTACAGTTAATACGGAAAGTATTCACAGCTCTTCACATTTTCAACATTTATTAATCATGCAGACAACAGTTCTGTGCTTTTTATTAACAGCCATAGGCACATGAATACGTGTCTCTTCTGAGTTTTCATTTATCAGTGCACTAAAGAGAGGGAGGTTAGAGTTTTGAATGTAATGCCCAGCTGACAACTCGTGGTTTTGGGTCTAAACGAAAGGGACGAACGGTTTTATGAATAACTTTAGGCTTTAGGCTTTGGGTGGAGGTTTATGAAAAAAAAGAATCATAAAAGCAGAAAAAGGGGGGTGGAGGGGGAGAAAGAAAAATCAGAAACAATCTTTGTATCTTGTTTGTTGTCTTATTAGGGGGAGGAACTGTTGCGGGCACATGTATTATCCATTCCCTGTTTATAATCTTTTGTTTACTCGAGCTGAATGTTGACATGTTGTAGCTAAGTTTATGAGTGCTATGTTAGTACCTACACTTCCCAGCACCTTAGCGTGAGGATGTGACGTCATGACGGAAATGCGAGGGACTGTTTGAAATTGGACAGCAGTCGTGCAGTTCGAGAGCCGAAATGTTTCACAGACTTGCCGACAAACACACTAAGAGGATCTGTGCTTGAAAAGCTTACCCCACCTTTAAATGACAGCTATCACTGGGGTTAATAAATTCATAGGTATACTTTTGCATCGAACTCCCATGAAAATTAAGCTGAAAAAAAGAGCTGCAGCTTAGCAACTGTTGCTAGGCTGCAGCTTTTTTTGTTTTTTTTTGTCACTGTTTTGAGGGGCGGAGCTTCTGGAACAGAATCCTTTGATCTCTGAGCTAGCTGGTTTGAGGGGCGGAGCTTCAGGACATTATTCCTTTATTCTCTGAAGATCCTTTGATCTCAGGTGATGATGTCACCTGAACATTAGACTTTCAATTCTAGGGAATTCCTTTGGTCAAAACATTCTTGGTCTTCTTTGCAGCCGGTCGCATACTAACCAAACAGTTCGTGAAAACAAAAAAAACAAGGAGTTTAGAAAAGAAAAACCAAAACGCATCAAACAAAATGGATCAAAATACGGAAGTTGTCCCCATTAATGGAGCAGTACCAGTTCTGACAGAGGAGCTGCCGCAGTTTACAGTGGAAGGGGTTCGTCCACTGATACAAAACTTTTTTGATCATATGACAGAGGAACAGTGGACCCTTTTAAGGTCAGGTACCCCTGAGGAGGCCACTAAGATATTGTTGGCCGACCTGCTGTTAGATGTTATAGCAGCAGTTGTAAAGGAACTTGTGATGGCTCTCAGGGGCCTCAATGTTATTGTATCTGAGGAGTTTGTAGTTTGTAATCTGGGGGACAAACTCCCTCAGTGCTTCGCTGAGATTCTTGAAGTAACGGACCAGGTTGTGAGTGACAGCTCAAAGCGGCTCACGGACCTGATGGGTAAGGAGATAGCAGATAGTGTAAACTCTGCCATCTCCAGCAGTCTGGGCAGGGCGGAGCCTTTTATTAATCAGAGTGTCACTCCCCCCAGCAAACTCAACGCCATGGTCAATAATGCCTGTAAAATGGTAGAGGCATTCGGAGGGAAGCTGAAGGTGTTGTGCTCTCCACGACCACTGAGACAGAGAAACAGTGAAGAGAAGCAGGAATTGGTAGTCACTGATGACTGCTCTCAATCAACAGTCGGAGCTGTAAGAACGCCGACCCCGGGTAAGGTTTCCTCACATGACAGCTTGGTGACAGCAACCACAAAGGCTGTCCAGGAGCTGATTAGAAAGGAGGTCAATGACATTATGGAACCTCTTTTGGATGATGTTTCGGACTCTGACTATGAGCTGCTGCACAAAGAAACCTCCATGGAGATTGATTTTGCAGCAGATGACATTGCTCAGGTCATAATTGAAAAGAGTTCAGAGGAGGCAGAAGCAAAAGAAGCAAGTCCAGAATCAGAATCCACACTGAAGGGCAAACCAGCCATGAAAGGTGTTGGATGCAAGGTGAAGAACTTCCTTGCAAAGCGCTTTGCCAAAGCTACTATCTATCACATAGTGACAAAGCTTAAAACTAGATTCAACCTTGACCCAAAAGTTGAAAGTACAAAGTCAATGGAGTCACTAATACATAGTGTTAACTCTCTGCTTATGACAGAGGAGGGTAAACAACAGAGTGGAAAGGAGGTTCGTGTCTTCCGTAAATTTAAAAATGTTTCCAGCGATAAAATGCTGGTATTTACTCAAGGACTATCAGATCTCCTCTACAGTCACATTACGGATGGGAAGACACCAGAGATCATCTCAGAAACAATTAGTGGAAGGGCAACCTGCAGGAGTGTGTCTGTTTCTCCATCACATGACGACATGTATGCGACAATAAAGACCAAAGTGTGGGGTTTTGTGGCACTGATGGGCTGGTGGGTTAATACCCAGGTCCTCCGCCACAGTAGAAGGGTGACACAGGCCTTAATGGAGGCTGGGCCACCAGCACAGTCGCTGGAGGTCACCGCCGTGGAGGTGAGTGACCCTTTGCCAACGGAAGTTGTTATAGATGAAAAGGCGCAGATAGATGGAAACGCACAAATAGATGGAAATGCACAGATAGATATAAACACACAGATAGATGTTAACGAACAGATAGATGTTAACAAACAGATAGATGTTAACGAACAGATAGATATTAACGAACAGATAGATGTTAACAAACAGATAGATGTTAACGAACAGATAGATATTAACGAACAGATAGATGTTAACGAACAGATGGATGTTAACGAACAGATAGATGTTAACAAACAGATAGATGTTAACGAACAGATGGATGTTAACAAACAGATAGATGTTAACAAACAGATAGATGTTAACGAACAGATGGATGTAAACCTGCAGGAAGAAAAACGTAAGATGTTTGTCAGGGTTTTTGTTGAGAAACTGGTTTCATGTACACTCAGCGAGGCTAAAATTAGCTGGACGATTGGTAACATAGAGGTCATCATCCAGCGTATCTTCGAAAACACATGGGCAGAAGTTGAGGGAACAGATTTTAACACATCCATAAAAACATTTAAGAAACTAGACAAGGTAATTCTGAAGGACCTGTGCAAAAAGTGGGGCTGTGCAGAAATGGTGCTGGTGTCAATGTATTTAGGGGAACCAGAACTTGAAAAATGCATTGCCTCATTTTTCGGGTATTACTTGATTGTACCACCAACAAAGCATGGCGTCATCCGCAGGTTCCTTTCAGCTACTCTCAGAGTCATGTCAAAGCCCTTTACTAGAAATAGGTATTAGGTGAAATGCATTCATCTTGAAGGTAAATGTTTTATTTTTTTCTTTCAAAATGAATACTATACAGATGCCAAGTCCTGCCTCAAGTCCAAGTCATCTATCTTCTCCTCTGTTGTTACCATAATGTTTGGCAGGACTTGGGTTCATAGGGCCACCTCAGTGTGACATCATAGGGTTATCTCCGGGTGCTCCGGTTTCCCGAAAACCACACAGCAGTTAGACACTAGCTATTGGTTTTATTAATAAGAACTTGTAGAATTTATCATCTCATCTCATGTCATCTTCATCTGACATGAGTTGCAGGGGGGACACCATCAAAATAACCATTCTTTAGATTCTCCTCCTTTGTGGGCAAAATGATCTGCATGCCCTTTACCGCAGCTTTAAAATGTAGAATTAAGTATTAGGTAAAATGTAGCATTTATTTTGGGGGAAATGTTTTGATAATCAATTTTCTTTTTTTCAGAATGAATGCAATGCAGAGCTCAAGTCCTGCCTCTATCTAATCTATTTTCTCATCTGCTGGCTTCTGCCATCATAGGGTTTTACTCCGGGTGCTCCGGTTTCCCTAAAACCACACAGCAATGTCGCCTGGTTACATATTATAGCAATAAGAACCAAACTATTAGATGTCATTAAAAAAAACTAACAGCTTCAATAACAACAACAGTTCAATAAAAATATTAAAATTCAAATTTCTGCCTATATCTCTTGTCATTTACTGTCAACATATGCCTCAGACTGAAGTCACTTTCACTTGAATTTCACTTCTGTTTAAAATACAAAGAAAACAGTGTGTTCTTTGGCAGCATGTTATTTCTTGTGAAATCCACTTGCATCATCAAAACAATCATTCTTTGTTACGATCATGAACCAAAATTCTTAGTACTTAATACTTACTAGATGCAGTGGTATTTGAAGGATTAGGCACTGAGAACCAGTTCCAAATCAGAACTTGTAAAATAATTCCGATTCCAACTCGATCATTTTTGATAATTGTTCATTTCAGTTTGCTTACTAGTTCCTACGCATGCGTGCAAGGACGTCCCTACAACATGCATCAACATTATCGCTTGTCTGCAGTCTGTGTCCATATGTCTTGATATGAGCTAACAGTTAGCATGTTCATCCAACAGCAGTGTTGCCAACGACTAAGTCGAGGCGACAAGTGATAAATCAAGCTTCTCTTTTTATGGTCAGTTGGTGAATGATTGTGTTGACAAACATATCACATGCAGCTTTCAATTGGCGATAACCTGAAGTAAAACTAAAATTATAATAGATTGAATTTTATAATTGTGAGGAGGATGTGTAAGAACACTGAGCCTTTCTAGACTGTGTTTAACAGAGGCAGTCACTTTTGCAGTTTCCAACTTTATTTTATTGGCTGTGAAGCAAACTCATGGACAAGCCTTCCATAGGGGAGGGACCAAAAAGAACAGGTGGAGCGGTTGAGGTAGCCTATTTGGATTCGAATCTCTAACCCAACCGCTATTTTCTCCCCAAATCATATACCCCAGCTTTAATGTTTCCGAAATTGGCTGAGTCACTGGGCCCAGAGTACTGCAGCAACCTACATATTTTCTGGAGAAGGCTGTACCAGTGCTTTTAAGGGCAAGGGAAAGGTGAATCCCTTGATGAAGCTGGAGAAAAATCCAAACTGCACAGGGCTTTTAGTCAGCTCGGTGCATTATGGCTAGTTGAGGATGAATAGGAGATTGAGTCCTTTACATGTAATGTATGGCTTTGCTCTGATAAGGTCAGTGGATGCAGTGTGAGCCAAGATGCTAAAAAAAATGGTGGATGTTGATAAAGTCCTGGATTTTATAGTCCAAACTAGACCTTGAACACCTCTCCCCAAGGTCAGTCTCATCCTCTATGTACAGCAAGTCAACTACAGAGTTGCCTGCTACAAGAGAGCAGACCAGCCCATATTTGAGAGGCCAAAACCAAATGGCACATATGGGCTGGGAGAAGATGGTGTATGAGGGAGTGTCAGAGCCCATCTGGACTGTTGGACCAATCCTCCCTCCTAACTCTCCTGGAGATATTGGCCCAGAAAGCAGGGTCAGAAGAGCAAGAAGCTCATGAGGAGAAAGCTTCACAATTTGCATTTGTTGACACACAAAAAAAAATGTATTTGAGTTTTAAATCTTGGCGTTGTTATCGTTAAAACGCTTCCAAGGTTAAAGGGCCTTTCCCACCGTCGCGCGGCAACCGCCCTCTCAACCGCCCTCTCAACCGCCTCCTTGCCGGAGGACTCCACCGGTGAGCCCGGCGTTTTTAGAAGCGGCTGCTGCCTCGGCGGCAATGACAGCGAGATGCTTCGGTGATCGTACTGTTGGGATAGCCCGACTAGAAGTCAACCACACTTATTTCTCTCTTTCTCTCTCGTATAACGATGTTATAGTCTCTCTATATGAGTTTTAATGAAGAATAAAAGTACAGCGAAAAAATACAGTTCCGTCCAAAAAATAATCCCCCTAGAAAATTGGCTTCAATCGCTGGTTCCACGTTTGTGTTTAACATAGAATATATATTCAATCTTTTAAAAATGACAGACACTTTAACATTGAGTTAATACATGGTAGAGCCGTGTTGTTGAGGTCTGGATACTCAGTTTGCAACGATGCCTTGTATAACCGTCTTGCCGCTGAAAGTTTCAACACGGGGAAAGCTGAGCGGTTGGGCAAAATCTGTGCGCGTTCACGTGGGTGGCAACCGCTTCCTGGTCCAACCACCGCGGCTGTAACCGCCTCCCCTCAGCCGCCCTTCACTCATTGAAATGAATCGAGGCGGTGGCGTTGCCGCGCGGTGGTGGGAAAGGGCCTTAAGTGTTTGGTTGTCACGAGAACTACATGACACACACACGCAGGAACGAACGGTCCAAACAGACATGCGACTCTCATTGGTGCTGCCTAAGTAATCATACTAAAAACGTTGATTGCAACGGATGCGGTGGCGGCAGTAACACACACAAACACACACACAGTGTACTGAACGCGCACGCAGCTCGGTGGTAAAGAAATCTATGCCTGTATAATGTATCTGGCCTTACCAGTAGCCTACACAGCATGCTAACACCCGAGAGCACCGCGCCCAAATTACTAACCGTTCACTCTACTTGTCCGCTGGCAAAATGCAGTTAATTACTACTGACCAGCTAACAGCCAAACTATCACCTTTTAATGCCACAGAAAGTTTTACACACAAGTGGTTTGAACATATGGCCAACATTTTTCACAGAATCAGCTAAATTCATCAAAAATGATAAGCTAACCTGAAGGACACAGCATGACTTAACTAGCTGGTCCGGCTCAGTTTAGCTCACTGACGTTAACCTTAAGACGAAAAACTGTAACTATTACAGGCAGAGCATTTATTATCTGACAATTAACATTTGTAAAACATTACTTTGTCTGCATTAAACTTACCGTTTTGTTTGGGCGCCGTGACCGTGTGCGAGTGCGAGGAGAAAAAATGGCGGCTTCACAGGAAAATTCTAGCTGAAAAAGACGTTGACGTACAACAAATAAACGTCCACGTCATGACGTTAGACAGGAAAACCTAATTGAAGCACTTTCATTTGCATAAGAAAAGCAAGTCAATGTCAGGTCAATGTAGTAAAGTACAATTTCAATTTGATGTAATCCACAAAAGTAGATAGCCATCGCTGAAGCAGAAAACTGAGTCAGACTTATTCAAAACAGTGCGTTACTTCAACTTTTCAAAAATATACTTTTTAGAGTCTATCTATCTATCTATCTATCTATCTATCTATCTATCTATCTATCTATCTATCTATCTATCTATCTATCTATCTATCTATCTATCTATCTATCTATACTCAAAAAATTAACTAGGGCATGTGTTTGATTAGCTAACTAGGAATATGTTTAGATGACATGAATCAATCGTGTTTTTCCTCATTACATGATTAATTCTTGTCCATAATAAGTGATTAGAAGACAATTCAGATCAACTATAAAAGTGCATGTTAATCCAATGAGAAGTGGGTTAGTCAAACCAACAACTGTTGTACTGTCAGCTACTGCGCATGCTCCATGCTCTTGACTGGATGCAGTTATTTAACGGACACTGTCGACAATGACCAGCACATGCCACTGAATCGTTTGCCAACCTTCATCTTACATGTAAGTAATTCGTGAATTTGTTCAATTCAACAATGTTGTAAGTGATGAATAATAGTTACTAGCCCCTCCGAGACATTTTTCAGTTAAACAAAGTTTCTGAGTGTCACTAGCTAGCTTAACTTTGCTTTCGCTAGGTTTTAATCATTTACACCACAGTACATAATTTCTCATTTAATGATTTTTTTCCTGCGGCACACAAATGAATGTCAAGAGATTAACATTAAACAAATCTTGAATTGGTCTGCTGTGTGTCGGAGGGAGAGTGCCAGCACGTAGTCGCAGCCCTGTTTCAAATGCGGTACAAACGGTCCACGTTAACATTATTTAAATGTAAGGAGAAGCCCAAACGTTAGTTAGCTAACACTCTTTAGTGTTTTTTAGTGTTCATGGGTGTAGAAGACTATCGTGCTTCTCTAGCTGCGTGATGTGAGCTTCGAGATTTTTAGTTAGGGGCCTGGCTAAATAAGGTTAACTGTAGTTGACATGATTCAATCGTGTTTTTCTTCATTACATGATTCATTCTTGTCCATAATACGTGATTAGAAGAAAATTCAGATCAACTATACACGTGCATGTTAATCCAATGAGAAGTGGGTTAATCAAACAGCAAGAGCATGTTCTGGCAATTACAAGAAGCAAGTTGAGGATAGATGCATAGCTTAAAATATAGCATGTGATTTATCTGCCTCTATAAATGACGAATTTACTATCCGTATTTGGTTCATATCATGTAATATTTGAAGCAGTTTCTTATTTTTTTTTTGTTGAATTTATCAAACACATGCTCATCTACATTAAGTTGAGTAACTGTGCCCGGAGCAGGTGCTGCGGTGGCACTTCACCCAAGCTGGACGTGGACCTCAGTGGGCAGCTGAGCGAGCGAGTGGTGCGGCCGCTACGGAGGTTTGAGCCTGCGACGATGTGCCAAGAAGTTCAGCCAGTACTTTGACCAGGACGGAGACAGGGAGCTAACCATGGAGGAACTAAGGGGGTGTGTGTGTGTGTGTGTGTGTGTGTGTGTGTGTGTGTGTGTGTGTGTGTTACTATGCTTACTTAAAATATAAATATTGCTTATGTTTTTAACATTTTAAAACTGCTCATCTTCTTTTATTGAACCAGAAATACAACTGAACTCTAGCTGCAGTCCCCATCCTCTGAGATGACATGTGTCCCTGCAATATATGGTAAGTTAATTTAATTTGGTTGATCTAGTGTGAAAAGTACACACATAGAAACATTGAGGATGAGTTATTTAGCTTGAATGCAGTATTAAAATGTTTTAGTTTCAACTGCTGTATTTTTGCAGACTGAATTCACTTATATTCCAGAGGATACTAGTCCTTATGTGGTAATTTTTTTATATGAAGCCTTGTTAGCTGATTTCCACCAATTTCCTCTGCTTAATGTTTGATATTGCATTGTACTGTTTATACACACTACACTCATCATCACCTTTTTCATAATACCATTAAACGTGCTTTAGCAATTCAATGGACATACAGGTGCATCTACCAAATTCCTTATTCCATGAGGTTTAAACCATAATAATCAAAATTAAAACAAAAGAAAGGTCTGACATATTTCACTTTGAGTAATGAATCTGGAACTCACTTTTGAATGGACTTTTCTGTGCTTTTCTAATATTTGTAGATGCACCTGTTATCCCTACAGTTCTGAACATGATTTGAGATGTCAGACCTGATTGTCCCAGTGCCCATGTAAACAAATCTATCTGAGGATGTGTTACAGTAACGTGCTTAGAAAGGAGAGCCTTTGGTTTCAGACTTCTAAACAGATGGCCAGTTCTGTTTACTGTGTGCGCATACAGAAGAACAAGATGTTGACAAATCAAATATAATAGTTTTGACCAGTTCCTTTCTCTCAATTGTTAGTTATTTAACAACTTTGTTCATTCTTCTTGTACTTTGATGTTCTTGTGCATTAATGTGTTCCAGATTGATAAGGAGTTCCACCACATATCAACCGGTCCTCTAGTTTCTACATTCTTTGCTGCTCTCGACCAGATCTCCCTGCCCCTGATGGAGATATCTCTATGTAAAGGTGGAGCAGCTGAAGAAATGGTGCATATTTACAAGGTGTGTATTGAAAAGGGTTGATCTATTTAGTGTTCAGTTTTAAACATCCTTAATAATATTGACTATTTGAATATATTTTGTTCAGTGCTGGGCAGAAGTCATGAATTCATGCACATATAAATGAAACTTTTATGTATTTTATCCCACAGGACACAGACACAGAGGCCAGTGCTTCCATGGTGCAAACTGCTGGGAGTGTCTTACAGAAGGAGGGTGGAGCCTGGAGATGACCCAGACCAGAGGACAGCGGCGTCCTGTTTGAATGTGTGAGTCCTCATTCATTTGGGCAATATTGGGCTTTAAAGGCCCTGGCAACCCAAATCCACTAAATCCTTGTAACTATGTTATTTGGGGAGTAAAATGAATGTTAATATGTCTATGAAAGGTTTTAGGAATAGCTGCCAACCCCCCGCAAACATACTTCCATGTCAGTTGGTCGAGCATTTGAAAAATCCTGATTCGAATGTCGCATGACAAGCCGTTTTCACACGCATCTCCACTCCAACATACATTGGACTTCTCGTTAGAAAATTTCAAATTCGAATTTTGGCTTGGAGTTTTGTTTTCACACGTCACGCGATTCTTAAAGACTATAAAAACAATTCTATGCCATCTCTCTGGTGCCGCGCAAGTGATACAGACAGTCTCTTTGCGCCTGAGCCTACACTCAAAGCCCCGTCTGAGCGAAGCAGCGCGCACCCCGTGAAACACTGTGATGGTGACGTTCACAGTGAGCCCTCGCCGAGCCGCCGTGCAGAAAAACTATGTGGTTTAAGACTAAATGATCACCGGGATTCCTGCATGTTAACGTTGCAGAGGGGACATGCTTCACGAGCCGATTGCATGTCCCGAGCCCTGATACACAGAGACATGTCTCCTAACTGACTGCGCGACGTCGATCGCTGCCCCGCTTCATGCCTCTGACACGTCGACTCACAACATAATGAGTCGAGGCTTTGAATTCAGTGCTGGGGATGTGGGGCCATTTCACGTGCCTCGTTTTCCTCTCGTCACTTCGTTCTCTATCCAAGCACACACACTCTGTCCGGCCGCATCTGAGTGCGCAGCCAGTGCTCCACCCAAAAATAAAAAACAAGTTGGACACAAGCCCTGAAGCTTAATGATCGCTCTGGTAACGGTCAGTCCATAACTGGACGCTGAATATTAGACCCCGAATATAAAACGACCCGACTTTTACGACCTATTCCCAGGGGGAACCCCTTCTTATAGGCTAATCGGCCCAATACGGCATGTGTCACCGCTGCATGTAACAATATTGCATTGGTGATGCATTTTTTTAATCAATGTAGCGAGTTATTATTGAAGTGCAGGCAGAGCTTCTTTTTGTCAGCACTCCCTTCTGAGAATATGTTTCCGCGGCTATGCCTGTAGCGTACTTCAACAGCGAGTCTCCACACTGTTGAACCGTAGCCTATATCGCATCAGCTCACGTGATGAGAAACATAATCAGACTCCGTTTTCTCTCTCTCTCTTTCCCACTCCTATCCACAGAAAAATCTGATTTAAAAATACAAATGCCTAAAATAAGATAGGGGATTTTTTGCAAGTTAAATGGGAAATAAACTAATAAGAGATAGTCTAACAATAAATATGAGACAGAGATATTTTTATATATTTTCATTGTGACACAGACACTTGTTTCAAATAGGTTGCGGTTGTGGTGGGGAAAAAATAGCATACAACTAATTGCAAAGCTAGCCTATATAGGCTAATAATAATAAGTTACTTTCTAGCAGGATGCAAGTGATTCTGAGCTGCGCTCTCAGCTGTGCCAAAGCATTCACCGTTGCTAGGGAAACCAGCTACCATCGCAGCCCGTGCAGCAGTGTGAACTGCCAGTCAGGCTCGTTGAGCATTTGCAACATTTTCAAGTTTGCGTTTAGTTGTGTGGCGAATCTTTGGTCTGAACTGGGCTAAACCTGCTCAGCACCGTGAGTGAGAGAACGTTCCCTAACAGAACGTTATTGACCACGCCCACACCGCCCTGCAAAATGTTCTAGACAGCAAAAAAGCAGTTTTTTAGACGAAATTTTATAATATTTATGAAAATAAATTTTTAATTGGATAACTGCAAACAGCTTGTAGAGAAACACAATATTAATGTCATATATTTAGGTCTCTGGGTTGCCAGGGCCTTTAACATGAGCTATCCACCAGAGCGCAAATGAACTTTTGGAGGGATGCAGAAGATTCTTCTGAATCTGGATGGGCAGAGGTTGTCATCCAAGGCACAATTCCTAAAAAAAAATAAGCTCATTGAGTAAATTTGCTCTACAATGTATGGTTTTATTTATTTGTGCTTTTAAGTTTAAAATGCTAATTCATACAAATGTTCCGAAGGACCGAGAATGTTGGTCAGGTTGACATTTCTTTGTTGGGCAGACTGGCATCTCTACGGTAGTATTAGGGCCATGAGGGGGGGGAAACATTTGCATAAGGATTATTTTTTCTTTCATTATGCACAAAGTCGAAATAAAAATGAATTGTCTGCCCTATGACCATAGCAAAGATGAAAACGTCTGGGTTTAAACAACGTTTTACTAAAGAGTTATTGATACCAGAAGTTCAGAACATTGTATTTCGTCTTTTTTATCGTCATTGTATTTTCTTTTGTCAAAATTTCGACTTTTATCGACTTGAGGTGCTAGTTTTCTCTCTTTCTTCCATACTTCTCTGTTAAAACTGTGATTGAATGCATATTCAAGTCATGTACAGATCTTGCTGGGTGATATCTTACCTGTTTTTCCTATGGGCCAAGAATATTTTGTAGATACAGTGTCTCTCATTAAATTTCTTTATTTATATATATTTTTTATTATATTTTGCACTTACACCATAAGAACTTGTAAATTCTGTAAGATTGTATGATAATTTTAATTTACCTTTACTTGCAAATGTTTTGATTAGAATATGTTTTGGATCCATTTGGGGGGGGAAATGGGTATTGAGCTTTAACCTTAAATGGGGAAACGCCACTAATTTTACACACTCAAATGTGTTTACAGGACTAAGGTATTACTGCTTATGTGAAAACATTGTGTTAATGTTATCAGGTAAATTGTTTCTTGTAATGTTACTCGGTAGCAAAGTTGCATTGTGGGTAATGTAGGCAAATGTTTTTTTAAAGCTTGAATAAAATGTAAAATTAAATTGCATGTTGTCATTCTTTATGCATGTAGGGTCATTTAAAATGATTGAACCAAAGGAACTAAGAAAAAACATTTAAATTCAAAAAGAAGCAAATGAGTTGAATGCATATATTATCATTATGTTCAAATAACATGATAAAGGTTGGTTGACATAACATGATTGTTTACGTGGAATTTAGGTGTCATGATAAAATCATGTTGGTCCAATGAAGTACAAACATTTAAATTCAACTAGATGCAAATGAGTTGAATGAATATATTAAATAATATTATGTTCAACCCACACATGTATGATGTGTTCAAATAACATGATAAAGGTCAGCTGATATAACATGATTTGTTTACGTGGAATTTAGGTGTCATGATAAAATCAAATAGATCCAATGATTTTTTTTTAACGTATCTATCTATCTATTGCTCTCTTGCTCTCTCTCTCTCTCTCTCTATCTCTGTCGGCAGTGCACAGGCGCTGTGGCCTCATTAAGCTGTCACTGTTCCCTCCTGCAGCGGCCTTGCCCCTTCAGATAATTAGTCAGCCCCGTTTCAGCAGCCCCCCCCCCATCCTGACACCAACAGATCAGCTCCCAACACCCAAACCTCTAATATCCTGTAAGTGTCTCCAACGCAATCAAGTCGGCCCCTGCCAACACCTTCTCCAACCATCCATCTCTTCAGCCGCGGCATATTAGAAAAACCCAAATGGAACTTTCATGGGTTTTCTCTGGTGCCCTCATTTAGTTTCATTACCTAAAATGTACCAAACGGGTTACAACCTCTTGCATCTGGCTGAAGGGAGGTCCAGCTAAAACCGTGCTGTGCGTGCATATTGGAAGTGGGGCACAGATATACTTGGATTTAAGCCTTTTTTATAATATGAATTAAGCCATTGGATATAAAAGGTCAGAGTGGAGTTGAGCCGAACCAACAGGGCGAATGGATGATATTATGCTGCATCAGGCTTTGTTGCAATTAGGATTTTTATTTCGCAAGAATGAATGTTTAGATAATGTAAGCTGTACTAACATTATCTACACATATGTCATCGTGAGCATGAACAGCTTTTCTCTTACATGTTTGTGCTGCTTTAAATTCTATAAATAAATAATTCGATAGATTAATTGAAACCAAAGTTGAAACCAGACAGCACTTTTTTTTAAACAGGAAAAATCTTCACATTGAGCATTGCCAACAGTAGTTTTGTCCTTTTTTACTGTTTTCCTAACATCTCTGAGCTTCAATCTTTTCCGTGGTCATACTCACGTGTGTGGTAACAGCACTGGACGGCCACATACGTACATACATAGTACAGTAACAGACACACTTGACGAGGGAGGATTAAAAGTGCAATCGGCATTGAAGCAATAAGTTTAAGTGAATTGTGCTGCTCTAGGTCAGAGGTCCCTCTCATCTAATCCCACACGTCTCATATCATCAGTGATATGTCCCTCTGTCTAATCATGAGAGTATAGTTTGTATGGATGAGCCATACGTGGATTAGCAGGTCTTTGCTGCACTGACAGGCCAGCTGTTGATCTTTTGGCATCATCCTAATTCCGCGTAACTCTTAAATGATCTGAAAGCTCCCTGTGAACAAGGTCCCATAGTAGGAGCCTTAAACTGCACGGAGGAGGTGAATTTGTAAAAAAAACTGGGTGTAACTCGGGGCCGGTGAAGCCTCAGCACCTGTACTGGAAAAGGAAAAGGAAGGCAAAAAGACGCTGAGCAGCTGCATTTCTTATGTAAATGCAGGGAGGTAAATAATGAGGAACACATGTTTGACCCTACATGCACACGCATGCACGCATGCAAACGCACGCACGCACGCACGCATGCAAACGCACACGCACAAACACACACACTCTCTCACACACACACACACATTCAAGTGGCACAGCGGTAATCATCTGGTGTTTTTGGACGCCGGACAGAAGCATCAGGGCCAAAGTGCTCCCTATGCCAGCTACAGGGCATCTGACATAATCCCCCCCCCCCCACACACACACACACACACACACACACACACACACACACACACACAGGTTTGTGCACAAAGGGTGGACACAAACACGGACACACAGCTGCCTGAATGTCAGGGGGTTTAGGACACATCACATCACACAGTCACACATAGAAGCATCCATCAGAGGGACAGAGCACACCAGAATACCAGATGACATCCACGTCCAACTTCATGTCAAAGGTTAATTCTGATGATGGTCCCCAAGATTCTGAAGCTATTGTTCAGATGTTCTGCTCCAAACAGTAAAACAGTTTTTTGGACATATTTGTGGTGGGATTCCAGCCTCTGGGGGTTTACCATGGCAGCAGTTGAGTGACATTTGAGGGCCAGTGTTGCTGAAAACAGTGCTACTGACAGCAGCATGTCACACCCCTGCCCCCCTTTTACATTCAACATTTGGAAGGGCCCGTCTCACTTTAGAGTTGTTCCAATAAGAAAGTGCAACCTAAGCTAGGGCTAGCTCATTTTCCCAAAAGTGGCATGTTAAGTTAACATTGGCACTGATCCACAAGACATGTGACTGTTTGTTCACAGAGCAAATGGCAGCTCCCAGTGTTGTGTTATAATATGTTTAAAAGTGATGTCATACAAATTCTAAATGTAATTGGTATGTGTAGCTATGCTAATCAAGCCCTGGAACAGAGCATTACACCAAAGCTGGTTGCTTGTTGTTTCTGAATAAGTTAAGATAAGGATTATGATTTTCTTTTTAAATAAGAAATATGCAACTAAGTGAAAATTGCTACGTGGCTGCTGGACATAAAGTGATATAATGAATCACTTTTTTAATTGCCTACACCATAATTCCACTTATCAAATGACTTCAGCGTCTTAAGTTGCAGTGCATTGAGCTGTCAGGGCCACCATTTGTTCTTTTTGAATAATTACAATATTTCCCTAGGTACTCAAATCAAAAACAAACACAGTGGATGAATTTCAGTTATTCTCATTTCACTATGCTTATGTAGAAAACACACCACCGGGTCACAATGTTGACATTCCACAGTAATTTAGTATGATGTATGTTTTAAGTGTGAGCGTATCCTCACTGCTGTCCTCAAGAAGATAATGATCACTCTCAATGTAATGAATAATGTAATGAATAAAGAATAATTTCTCATGCCATACTGTACATTCTGCCAACACATTATTGCCGCAGATGTCCGCTGAGGATTACAGTATGTGTAATTGGGTCCCATGCTGATATGGGCTTTAGCTATACGTCTCTCTTATGAACACCCCAGCGCTGGATACGTACATCATGCAATTCCCTGGGTTTGTTTGCTTATTGACGTCACGCGGACTAAAGCTGTGCTCGTCCTCACAGAAGCCTGATTCATCATAGGCTATTATCCAATCCTGCGGGTGTGATCATAATTAAAAGCCGTGTCAGAAGCTTAATGATGATTTTTTTCAGCGCTTTATTCTGTCCTTTGCCTCACAAAAGGTTTTAACCTTTGTGTGTAATGTCACTCCCTGCTCTGTTCTCCAACAGTAGGTCACATGTATTTGAAGGCGTAGTGAGCGATTCTGGAGAACACTTGTTGTCAAAATCACTCTTTTGGCCTCACCTCTCCATACTATGTGTGCATGGAATGTTTTGTTGTTGTTGGTGTTAATACACAGTCTATAGGCTCTGTTAAAGGGCATGTTGCTATCTATGGTGGTCCCCCTATGTTTCTTAACCATTTGGTTACAAATTGTTAGGAGATATTCACTGATATTGACAAAAAGTGATTTTGACAAAAAGCGATCTCCAAAATCGCTCACTTCCAACTATAATTTTTGTAGTTCCCTGTTTCCAAATGAAAAATGGTTCTGTGTGTGCACATGCCTGCTCTCACTAAGTACGCCTGCTCCTCTTCATTGTTTATATTGTGGCTTGAATACATTATTTTTTTCCCCGTGTGAGAGGGGGCCACCTGGGGCCTGTCCTCCTTGCTTTCTGCAGCATTGGTTGTCGTAGTGATTAACGTGCAGGTATATATTACCAGCAAGTCGGTCGGTCTTGTTGCGAGCCAAAGCTTTAATAAACACAGCAGTGGAAACTTGGGTAAAAGTGGGGACTTCTGCAAAGCATTGTGGGAAGGCTGGTGATAGATGACCTTAAAGTTATAAAAAGTTTGTTTAACATTTGTTCTCAAACTTTTGTGAAAGTCTGGTAAAAGTTGGCCGGGGTCTCTGTGAAAGTGCCCCATGTGAAAATCTGACTTTTTCTTGTAGAGTAAAACAATGTGTGTAATTAGTCAATGTTGAACTGGAAATGGAAGTGTGTGTTTGCGTGCGTGTACGTGCGTGCGTGCGTGCAGCAAAGAGGAAAAGTGAGAGTGAAACAATTCTTAGCCAGCAATTATTCTCTGCATGTCTTCTTCTTACCTCAGTATTTTTAGCTCTACCTGCTTGCTAAAGGTTGCGTTGTTTTTCACCCTTTTCTGTTATGTTCTATCAGGTAATTCCTGACGGTGATGTTTTTCTAATTGGAAATGTGTTTGCTTTCTGATAAAAGAGAAAACCTCACAGGAGGGACACTGATCCTTTTTCAGGATTTGCTGAGACGTTTCCGTTTTTCATTTTTATTTGATCGGTTTAAAGAAGATTAATGTGAGAGCAAAGTTCTCCCCTTGTTCCAGTACGACCACTAATAGTCTGACGTGTTGACCACCGAGCAGCAGGTGCAAATGGGGGTTAAAAGGGGCCAGGCTCAAAAGCACCAAATGAGGTTGCCCTTAAACCATCCTATGTATTCTATATAGTAACCTTCTGGACACAAGGCTGCCTCTCAAGCCTTAGGACAGCACTGCCCACACATTGTGTAATACAATGAAGTTGGGGAGTCGTCCATGTACAATGTTTATATTACATTCCGTCTGCTGTCTAATGAATAGAGACCATTCTCCCAGGAATAGAGAGTATCCGCTGCTTCAGAAAATTCAATCATGGCTTTGTGACTCTTCTTCATTGTGAGCAAAGGGAGAGGTCAGCTGATGCTACTGTAGAGCCAACATATATTAATAATAATGAAATGCTCTCAATGTTCCATCAACCCATTGATGACTATGGCAATCTAGGATGCATGTCCTTAATGCCTGAGGGTTTTCTGAAAAAATAGTACGAATTGTCAAGTCTACCAAAACCTTAATATCTAAGCCTGTGTAGCACATAGAAACATGAAATAAAATACATTTAAAAGTGAAGGTTCACAGGTTTTATTTAAACATGCTCCCTTAGCGCTTACAAACTAACAAATATTTCTAAAAATCGTCAAAATTAGATGGGGGAGAAAAAAAAGAATAAATAATATAAAATATTTAGTGTGATTTTCGTCAGTAGCCTATAGTGGACCTTGATTCTGCGCACCAAACGCCACTAAATGTTCTGTAATACACTATCGCTGACACAGCCGGCTTATTTTTTTTTTATTATTTTGTTTTATTTTTTATTTTTTATTTTTTTGATTGATGTGATTTTCGCCAAACCACACAACTTTTGGGTGATCACGTGGTCTTAAAAAATCAACAAAACCCACCTCATGTGTATCTGAACCAATGACAGTGCATTCTATGCTGCGCATGCCATGAAGATTAGATAAAGTAACAATCAGGCAGGAGAGGCAATGTGGCATCGCGCAGCAGCCGTCATCAATGGGTTAAATGATTCACTAAATAACACACACAGAGCAGCTAAAAGATATAAACATGCTTCATAATGAATCCAGCTTTAGCCCATGCTTGGCAAATACATTCAAATATTGACAGTTTAATATACAAAATCTGGCAGCTGCTCTGAAGATTAATGTTGATCTTACGGGTGTGATACATTAGAACAGACATTATTTCCTCTTCTGTGTGTGTTGCACAGTCTGTTCACATCCATTTGTGCTGGTCCTGGAACACACAGCAGCCAGCTTTGTTTCCTAGTACTCTAAGTGGGATCCTCCACTGCCTCTCGACACAGTCAACTCACCCACTGAACAGCTCAGCTCAGCCTCTCCTGCAAGCCATTTAGCTCAATTACCCCTGAGTAGAGATGGAGCCATCAGCACTGGTGTCTCCTAATGGAGCCAGACAACTGGCAGCCACAGGGACCTGGAGGAGCACCCAGGATGTGATGATACTCACAGGTTGAAAGGCGCCGCTTGGCCTCTGTCTGAATACAGCAACAAAGCACGGGTCAGAGAGAGGGGCCAGCACACAGTAATACGGACACGCAGAGACAGAGAAGCAGGCCTCTTTTCGTAGTCAGTCTAATTAAATGCTGTGTTTGATGATGAAAGTGGGGTCCTGATGAAAGGGCTTGTGCGGTGTTCAGAGGTGAAGGGCAGGGCTGCCTTTATGCACGGGCTTACCTGGGCTGAAGCCCAAGATCAGGGGCCTCTCTCAAAAAAAAAATATATTTTTTTTTTACAGTTTCAATATAGGCCCCTGATCTAAGAAGGCCCCGAACATTGTCATTTAAAACAATAAATTATTGACTGGCTCATGATAGGCCCCTATTCTTCGTAGGGGCGGGCGGGCGTACGGAGAACAGGGGCCTATCATGAGCCAGTAAAGAAAAAGGAAAAAAATCACATTATTTTTGGCCCATGAAGATAATTTTTGTTATTTTTGTTTAAATAACATTGTTCGGGGCAACGCAGATCAAGGGCCTATATTGAGTTGAGCCAATAAAAACAAAACGAAGAGTTCAAAGAGAGAAGCAGCTTTGGGATAAGGGATTATTTAAAAAAAAAATGGAATGCTGAATGACTGGATTTTTTAAACCTGTATATTTTTGTTTCTGCTTTTTGGTATTTCTGTGTCTCCAAATTATTCCAGATAATAGCTCACATAGGACACAGCTGATTTAGCCTCAGTTTTCTTCTCAAAGTGCACCAGATTGATGCATTTTACTTTAAAATGTTCAAATTTTTGGTATGTAAATGTTACCTTAAGTGATTTTGTATTTCATCAATAGAGATATTCTTCACAACCTTACTCACCATTAACTAAGATTAAGTATTTTTGTCCAAATCAGTTTATAATTTAATTTATATATGAAATATTACCCCCAAAATCTAATTTTAATTATTGACCCTTATTCAATTTACTTCCTTTTATATCTCAAAACAAACACAAAATAACTTATTTATTAAATTTATTTTACACTCTATACAACATTTCTTATAACAATATAATAATGATTGTGTAGAAATACTACACAAACTGAATATTAAAAAATTAAATAAATTTATCTAAATATTATTTTTAAATTAATAATTATTTACTATTTGAATAAAACACTTAAAACCACCTATATTCAATTAATAGAATATTTAATTTATAATTTTATAATAAATATAAAATTTAGACAAAAAAATCTTTTTGAAATAAATATATATATTTATAGAGAGAGAGAGAGAGAGAGAGAGAGAGAGAGAAAGAGAGAGAGAGAATTAATATTCTACAATATCTAATATATTTTATAATTATGAAAAATTTTAACACATTTCACAACAATTGTACACCATACTAAAACCAGAATAAAAAATTAGAATATTTAGATATATAATGTTTAAAATATCACAAGTAAAAAACACTTTAGACATACACTTTATAACCACAAATATACACCACGAATGGACTAATAATACTATAACTTTTAATTTAACAATATTTTTCCTCATATTTATTATTTTCCAATTTCAAGAATAAATATATTATTTTATTATTCCAAATAAACCGTCTTTTTCAGCAGTGAGATATTATATTCTTCTTATTGAAGTAAAGAGGACGATTGATTTTTGACCTTGTTGTTATGGATTCATAGTCATGCTTAACCATACTAAATTATCAAATAAGACTTACTGCTTTCGACTTTCTGCTGAGTGGGTTGGCAAACACTATTCTACTGGGTTCGGCACTTTCTTTGGTCATTGTGAGCTCGGTTCCGTGGTGGGTCACTTCCCGTCCTGGTGTTTCGCCGGGTTGGGTACGAGTGGGGTTGGGGGGGGAGGGGGAGGGGGGGCGGTGTTGGGGGGGAATAGGAAAGGTCGAAAACTTGTTTTTTGGTGTGATTTGTGTTGTCTTAGCGTGTAAAACAGAAATTAAGACGAAAGAAATAGGCCTCTTTAATGTGTGGACAGAGTAGGAGAGTGTGGGGGGTTTCATTTTTGAGGTGCCTTGTTATTGACGGAGCCCCTTTTTAAGCGGTTTTATTTTGCTTTATCGTAGCTGTGTGGAGACAACGCTTGCTGTTGCTCTGGCGGGTCGTGGGCTCTGGAGGGTGCCCCCTTCCTGTTACTTCAAAATAAACCAACTCACGTTTGTCCAGAAAGCTAGTGATGGCGGAAGCTTTAATGGACGAGGTTCAATTATGCAACACAGGCAAACACCGTAACCCACGATGTAAACAGAACTCCACTGTGGTGCTTTGTAAAACCGGACATGAAGAAAACAAAGGCGGGATGGAATCAGAACGTCAGAAACACAGAGAGGTTACTTCTGTGCTTTCCCTTGCTTTTGGGTGGAACTTTTTTGATAAAACAACGTTGACAGATTTTGTTCAGATAACGAGGCGGTCAAAAGACAAAATTAAAAAAGTTTTAGGTGGTGTAGACAAACATGGCTTTAACGCATCTGTATTGTAAGACCGCCGCAAGGGTGGGCCTACGAAACCTCTCAGCCCCAGGGCCTAGAGGCAGGTAAAGGCAGCCCTGGTGAAGGGACACAGGATCTGTCCTCTACCGTTGATTTAGAGCACCACAGGCAAGGATTAAAGCCACTACGAGTGACATGGCACGTTGGCGTCCCCTTTGGACAAAAGTGGTAGTATTTTTACGACGCCCGCTGTCGCAAAGCTGTTTTATAGCTCGTGCCACGCGCGTGAGTGTGAACTGAGAAGGGAGCAACATAGTGCATGTCCGTGTGTTGAAAGTGTGAGGACTCTTTTCGGCTCCGTGAGAGTGGTTTTGACACTGCATGAACTAATGCTAGTCACTGCCACACGCACCTGATTGCAGCAGTGTCACCTAACTACTCTCTCTGAGCTGAAAGATTACGTGTCCGACTCCTCACAGAAAGCGAATGAACGATAGACGGCAGTTAGTATGGATCACGATGAGGTAATGTGTTTATGTTGTTGTAAAAAATTACTATTTCAGATAATGGTTATCTGATGATGGTGAAGCAAAGCAAACTTTGTGTTAGTACCAACCGCTCATTCATTTAGGAGTAAACACTGCAGTCTAGTTTCGCTCTCGTGAAATTGTATACGCCCTCGTCCCCTACGTAGCCTATATCACTCTCACTTTTAGCTTTTCTTCATTGCATTTTCTTTTTTTTCTTTGATGGTTCAGCCCCGTTATCAGTCATTATGACGACAAATAACTGTATCAAACAAAGCTCCCGCTCCTCTTCCCTCACCTGGAGGGATAGGCTTCTCAAATCACGTTGCTGCGCCACACTGAAATCTGCGACCAATACGGATATGTGACCATAGAGCTTGCACGAGCGAACCGAAAATCGGACTGGGTGTGCGACCAGACCAAAAGCAGTAATAAAAACTATTTAAAAACGTCTTTCTTTGCACTGATGGTCTCGTTTGCTGTTAAAGGTAATTTATGATTATCAGAGGAAACATGTTTAAAAGATGTTTAAATGTTACTCGTAGCCGCTTTAAGGGTCTGACACCTGGTTTGATTTCACTGTGTATGTTTGTAGTGAGTGTAGTGTAGTGTAGTGTAGTGTAGTGTAGTGTAGTGTGTGTGTGTGTGTATGTGTGTGTGTGTGTGTGTGTGTGTTCTCACATTTCATATGTACATAACTTCTAATCTTGTTAAGAGTCTGAGTACTTTTACTTTTGATACTTTCTGTACATTATGCTGATAGTTGTAGATTTTTAATGGCTTTCACGTGTAGAGTATTTTTAGATTATACCCAAGAATAATAATATAATATATTGCTTCTTATACCACTGTTGTTTCTCTTCTCACCATGATTCTAACGTTCGATTGCAACTGTTGCATAACCATTTGTATTTATACGTATTCGTAGTCATATATACTGTATGTAACCAACTACACATCTCATCATCATAACTCAATGTGGCCCTTTGTACAGAAAGCTCGCTTTGAGATTGCTGAATTTGCATTCTGTACCATTTCTCTCTAATGAGCTCATTTATTGTGAGGAAACGGTAGATTTCAGCCCTGTGAGTCCACGGAATCTTTCTCCTCCGTGAGAATGGTGACTGATTTCCTCACTGCAATCAGGTGTGTGTGCACTGATTGGCTGATTGAACCCAGGTGTTAAGAGATTATATATGCCCTGAGACCCCAGTGCTCTGTGCTGCTCATTGTCTCACCTTTAGAGGTAGTGAGAGGTTGTCTCCAAGTGCTCTCTGTGTTTAGTTTTGCAAGTCAACTGTTTTACTTTGTCTATCCGCTCAGCTGCTTGGCAGCGGTGGTTTTGTTCGTGCTTTAGTTTGTATTATTATTATTATTGTAGCCTGTGTGGCCCTTCACAGCTTTGTGCTTTTTGTTTTCTCCCCCTCCCCTGTAGTCGCCTGTGAGATTTAGTGGTTATCCCTCCGGGGATAACTTTTAGAAACCCCTTGGGCTGCACCTGTGTCCCAAACCCCCAGTCCTCACTGTGTGTGTGTGTGTGTGTGTGTGTGTGTGTGTGTGTGTGTGTGTGTGTGTGTGTGTGTGTGTGTGTGTGTGTGTGTGTGTGTGTGTGTGTGTGTGTGTGTGTGTGTGTGTGTGTGTGTGTGTGTGTGGTGCTTAATTTGCATGTACAGTATGTGAATAGTGTTTGATTTCTTATTGCCTTTTGATGTTTCATTCACAAACAGAGTGGAGAGACATACATTAGAGGAGGCCATGATGAAACATCATATGATATACATTCATACAGTGACATACAGTGCATGTTTTGCCAAGAACAGACAGGCTGAGACACACACACACACAATCACTTCACGTGTTTAAAATAAACCACTGTGATGTCATGCATGAAAAAACCTCAAGGCTAAAACTTTATTCCTTCCTCCTCAGATACCAGTTCCATGTTCACTTTTGCTGCCTGATGTACAGGCTATAAACCTGTCTGCTACATAATGAGGCTATAGTGGCATCGCATGAAGGCAACAGCCCATTAAACACTGACTGACTGCTGCAGGTGGAGAGAGAGAGAGAGAGAAAGAGAGAGGGAAAGAGGGAGAGAAAGAGACATTTCAACAAGTTAATTAAATCAGTGATGGAGAGTCAATACAGGTGTCATGCCGTTTCTCCTTTTACAGCCACTGTTGAGAAGACGTAGAGAAATCTAAAGAAGACAACACGCTGTGTCAAAGTTGACACTCCTCCTGTGAGCAGAATGTTGTGCTGAGAGATAAACAGAGAGGACGATAATGAGCCGGTCGTTGTGCTGTTTCTAAATCAGTGGTGCTACAGACTTTTTTTCTGTGTTCTGCCTGTTTTCCTTCTCTTTGTCTCAGCATGTGCCTCACATTTATTGAGCGCGCAGCTGTTGATATATCTGGTGTCAGTTCGTCCGCCCTCCGTCTTCTGTCTCCCTTTGTTTTCCACTGAGTCACTGCTTCATTATTGTTTTGATCAGTGTCAGAAGACAGATTGGTTCCCAGACGTGATACGATTGATCGCGTGATGCTAGGCTCCAGCCCGGTACTTAAGTGATGTTGAATAGCTCAGTGTGTATTTATTTTGTGAGTGGACAGGTTATGGTAAGGCAAACAATTGTCTATTTGACAATTACTTATCTTACAGAACTTATTATTTTCAAGACTATAAACTACATGTTCCCTGTGAAGGCGCTCCGAGGAACTTTCAGTTTGGGTTAATTATTGCACCCACTTTGGTCAAAAGCGGTAGTGTTTCTACTGCTCCAGCTGTTGGTCCTAGGTGAGCATACTAATGACAAATGCAATAATAATAACTATATAACAATAGCGCTGATGGTCGCGTATGCTGTTACATGCAATGTATTATCATCAGGGGAAAAATTAGACTGTTTCAGAAATATTTAAAAGTTCCTTGTAGCACCTTTAAATTTAGTGCAGCTGCCCTTTGTTAAAAATGCTATGAATAGACTCAGGGTCCAAAACAGTCAAATCCCTATTCTCACTGAAAATTGACATAAATTGATAGTAACTGATCATGTTAGCCTACTTACGTAAGCAGTTAGCTCATTTAGCTGTTAAAAAGCTTTTGAAGCAGAAAAAGGAACTCTTAAGGTGCGAACACACCAAACGCGTTGGGTGCGGTGGCCAAAGCGCCCAACACACCTGATCTGGCGCTTGGTCATTTTGTATCAAAAAATGGTTCAACGCGCCCAACGCTACGCAGCTTGTCTCCCCCCGATATATATTTATTCCCCTAATCAACCATGACTGCAATCAGACCCGACCCGACACAACAGCGTTCATGTCCACACAAAAACAACAACAACACGGCCAACAATTGTGCCAAAAGACAAATAAACAGCAACTGAACGGAACAAATAGCCTTAAAACAGCATTGCAGATTCACGCCACTCGGAAATGAACACAAACAGCAAGGCAGCACCATACCAAACACATTTACAGCAGCATTGTGCAGTAGAAGCTAAAGGCAAGTAGCCTACATTACCCACCTGGCTGTGACGGGACCGTGGCTGGCGTAGATATAGGCATAAACACCGGTGCTTCGCTGTACTCGTTGTGAAAGTTCCCCGGACTTATTATATGGAGGTGGTGGCCGCACACAACCGGGTGAGTTAACTAACGCTATCCGACCGGTGCTAACTTGGTTTATCGGCTAAAGCACAGCCGCTATATTCACTGAATTAACCAGGAAGCCCATTCTCCTGGCTCACTTTCCCCACGTCTTCTAACCCAACCCCGAGCGGCTTCATATCACCAGCCAGCTGCTGCATTTCCTACTCGGTGTTTCTCAGCCTCTGTGTTGTCCTCCCACCCATGCTCCCACCGTGCCGATGTCTGTGACGTCGGGTCAAGCTCACCGCTGATTGGCCAACGAGGCTAAACGTCACGCGTTGGAGCGTTAAAAGTTAAATTTTTTGAACTCGCGCGGTGGTGCGATGGTGCGGTGACGATTTGGTAACGCGGCTACCGCGCCCAAAGCGCCGCTTTACCGCAGCCAACGCATCATCGCGCCTAAACCAATGGTTCCCTATGCAAAAATAGGGTTTTTCAACGCCGCCACCGCACCCAACGCGTTTGGTGTGTTCGCACCTTTATGATTGTCCCTCTGCTAATATACACTGTTTGTAAAAGACAGATCTGAAATTAGATAGTGAATGAAGATATTGTAGATGCAAAGTATATGGCCACAAAGAATATCACATGAGCTGCAAAACACAAAGACATTTCAGCGAAACATCTCTACATAATAAAGACGCTCCATTTCTGAGACGTACCCGAGATATGACACAGCCACATTCACATCCCTCAGTAAAGACTGTTTGTGTTGTGAGTTTCAATTTCAATTCAGTTCATGGAGGTTTTACTTTTGTAAGTCTTTCACAATGCAGTGACATCGTCCGTCCCTTTGTATGAGCTAGGAATTTCTTTGTGAGCAGTTTTCTCTCTCTCTCTCTCAGGGCACCATATCCAGTTCTTACAATTCATCCGTGGGTTAGTCATACAGTTTTTGGGACATTTTGGGTGAAATATCAGCAAAATAGCTACTGGCCTCCAAAGCAAAAGCAGTAGTCATCAGTTTTTCCATCACTAATGAACACCCAGAGATGTCTTCTGTCCATCAGCAGAGCGTGCAGGTTTGGCAGGTGAAGCTGTCAGCGAGGCCCACCCACGGAGGCTGGCTGACGGCTTTGATGCCACCCACCCACGCACGCACACACAAAAAAACACAGACACACACAAACACACACACACACTGCAGAGCCTTGTTTATGACATCCATCACCTGCTCTTTCCATGTTTCATTTGTTTGCCTGCAGATCTGTTGTTTCTCCATCTTTTATTTCTTTTCAGTTCTGAATTATTTTCATTCGCTCTCTGCTTTCTCAACATAATATTAACAACTCTTGTATCTCTCTACCTCCATTCAGTTGCATACATACACACTCGTACAAATCACTCTCTCTCTCTGACAGACTGATGCACTGGCATACATGCAGACGCACTGTTTTTTTGAACCGGTTTGAATGAGAGTGCAATTCGCTGCGGTTGCCCTTAAACGGCCGCTGGTCAGAGTGTTGCCTGCTCAGGCCACGGGCGAATGTGTTTGGACTAGCAGGAGAACACCACTTATTGTGGGGGACACACAACAACAACAATGAGAGAAGCACTGAGAATCCCTTGGGCTACAAACTGCCCTGCATGCTCTTTCTGGAGCACGATAAAAAAGGGGAACGTTTCAAAATTGTGACTCTATATTGCATCAAGGTGTTCCTTCATATATGCATGTGTTTTTCCTCTATCTGAGCTTTTTTTAAGTAAATGTATAGTGTTTTAGCTTTCACTGTACATGCATGTGCACACATTAAATGTCATTAAGCCATACTCTACTTGTTTTTCTTCCACTCTCGACTGTTTGCTTTCTCTCCGCTGACTTTCAATTTAACACTGGGTTGTCTCTAACCCATTATCACCATAGCAACTGCACAAGTTGTACACTTAAAGGTGCAGTGTGTAATATGACATCATCAAGAAAGTTCTACAAAGTTCTAGAAAGCAGCGCTCCCTGGGTAACCCCAACCCTTTCGAATAATAACAGAAGCTACAGTGGCCTTCAAGGAGAAGAACAATTCTAAATTTTAAACAATGCACCTGATGACATTCCAACTATGACACTTTCAAGATGGCGGCACTAAGCCTTGGTCCAAAATATGCAGAAATATGGACATACAGTATCTCACAAAAGTGAGTACACCCCTAACATTTCTTCAAATATTTAATTATATCTTTCCATGCGACAACACTGAATAAATGACACTTTGATACAATGTAAAGTAGTCAGTGTACAGCTTGTATAACAGTGTAAATTTACTGTCCCCTCAAAATAATTCGACACACAGCCATTAATGTCTAAACTGTTGGCAACAAAAGTGAGTACACCCCTAAGAAAAAATTTCCAAATTGGGCCCAAAGTGTCAATATTTTGTTTTGCCATCATTATTTTCTATCACTGCCTTAACCCTCTTGGGCATGTAGTTCACTAGAGCTTCACAGGTTGCAACTGGAACCCTCTTCTACCCATTCATGACGACATTAAGGAGCTGGTGGATATTAGAGTCCTTGCGCTCCTCCATCTCCCGTTTGAGGATGCCCAAAAGATGCTCAATAGGGTTTAAGACTGGAGACATGCTTGGCCAGTCCATAACCTTTACCCTCAGCTTCTTTAGCAAGCCAGTGGTCGTTCGGAGGTGTTTTTGGGGTCGTTATCATGTTGCAGTACTGCCCTGCGGCCCAGTTTATGAAGGGAGGGGATCTTGCTCTGCTTCAGTATGTCACAGTACATGTTAGAATTCAATGAACTGTAGATCCCCAGTGCTGGCAGCACTCATGCAGCCCCAGACCATGATACTCCAACCACCATGCTTGACTCTAGGCAAGACACACTTGTCTTTGTACTCCTCACCTGGTTGCCGCTCCACACTCTTAACACCATCTGAACCAAATAAATGTATTTTGGTCTCATCAGACCACAGGACATGGTTGCAGTAATCCATGTCCGAAGTCTGTTTGTCTTCAGCAAACTTTTTGTGGGGTTTCTTGTGCATCATCTTTAGAATAGGCTTCCTTCTGGGATGACAGCCATGTAGACCAGTATGATGCAGAGTGCGCCGTATGGTCTGAGCACTGACAGGTTGACCCCCCACCCCTTCAAGCCCTTCAGCAATGCTGGCAGCACTCATACGTCTATTTTCCAAAGCCAACCTCTGTGTACGACGCTGACCACGTGCACTCAACCTTCGAAACTGTGCCGCAGGGTGGTATTGCAACATGATAACGACCCCAAACACACCTCCAAGACGACCAGTGGCTTGCTAAAAAGCTGAGGGTAAAGGTTATGGCCTGCCCAAGCATGTCTCCAGACCTAAACCCTATTGAGCATCTTTGGGGCATCCTCAAACAGAAGTGGAGGAGCGCAAGGTCTTTAATATCCACCAGCTCTGTGATGCTGTCATAAATGGGTGGAAGAGGGTTCCAGTTGCAACCTGTGAAGCTCTAGTGAACTACATGCCCAAGAGGGTTAAGGCAGGATAGAAAATATTGGTGGCCACACAAAATATTTACACTTTGGGCCCGATTTGTAAATTTTTTCTAAGGGGGTACTCACTTTTGTTGCCAGCAGTTTAGACATTAATGGCTGTGTGTCGAGTTATTTTGAGGGGACAGAAATTTACACTGTTAACAAGCTGTACACTGACTACTTTACTTGTATCAAAGTGTCATTTCTTCAGTGTTGTCCCATGGAAAGAATAAGAAGTATTTGAAGAAAGGGGGGTGACCTTTTGTGAGATACTGTATATGAGAACCTTTCTAAGGGGGGAAAAAATAATTAAAAAATGTTGTTCAGCTATTATGCACTAAATTAAATGTACTTATGTATATTATAATTACTTTCTACAAAATCTGCTAGGAAATAAAACCAAAATTCTACACACTGCAGGTTCAAGCCCTCATTCCCTGACACACACACAGACACACACACACACACACAACGCGATTGTGGCCTTGTCTGGGGACCTTTTCACCATAATCCAGCGTGTTTGTGTTTGGGTATAAATAGTTCCACGGACTGTTTGGTAAAACAACAGAGAGCAAATCCCCTGATGGAGCTTCACTAAGTCAGATCCACAACCAAATCTCTTCAATCTCATGCTGTGTGTGTTCTAAATTATTTTGGTTGGGGAGGATGATGTAATTCTGTAATAATAATACAAAAAACCTCCTTTTGAGATCACTGTCACTGTGGCACATTAAGCTTTCATGAAGTCATAAATGGTGACTTGACTGTTTGTGAGGCATGGCAGGCTTCATGTTGGAGCATGACCTATTATAGTGTCTCGTCTTTCACGACCTACATGACATACAGTACATACTGTAGGTGATTTGAGAGAGGAACTGTTAGGGGGGATCAGCATCTTTACTTTTTCACTTGTGTGTGATTAAACACTGGTGCTTCCTGGACTGAGCTGGCTAAAGGCAAACGCACGGTGTTGCTCGGGGACACTTCAGCAGGCAGGTCGCTCGGCCACAACAAGGTCCTCTGATCGCTTTGTCACTTTTGCAATTTTACCCAATTCCAACACACACATGATAGTATCCCTCAAGGGTCGCCTGTTAACTAATTAACAGCACACGCATCAGCCTCTCCACTCTCCCCCTTGACTTTTACGCAGATAATTCCCAATTAGTAATAATTTGATATTGTGAGCTGTAGTGGTGGCGTGTGCCTGTCAATTCCTGTCTATAATTAGCAAGGGCCGGCGTCTTGACTCCTTCCTCTTCGTCTTCTGCTTGATGTGGTCCTCTCGTTACGCCTGAGGAGTAGGCATCATTTCGCCTCACTGGAACCAACTTGCGCCCTGGTTTGGCCCCAGCTATACTCTGTGTTAAAATATACGGTTTGTTAACCAGCACAGCATGATGTCCAGGATTTTCTTTTTTTTTTTGTGAAGGGTTTTTTGCGGATGTCTTGCAGATGCAGGCTTTTCATGCTGGTTGTAAATTCAGTTTGTAGTTTGTTACGCTTTTAGTGTTTCATGTATTTTGCACTATGCCAGTGCTTAAGCTGCATGACTAAAACCCGTTCTGCACATTACACACATTTGACTTTTTATCGATGTTCTTGTGAGTCATGTTGTCGTGCTCTCTATTACAGACGCAGCTCCAACTGCAATTAAGGGCGAGAGACACTGCATGCAAACTCGCAATTTTTTTACGCACTGGTCAATTTTGAGATTTTTTGGTCTATTTTGCTTCTTTGTTCTTTCATACTCGTATAGATAAAAGTACCAACATATACATTTTGGTGTTTATTTTGCTAAACTTTGTCTGTTTGCATCGGTATATTTCCCCTATACAACCATCTTCAATGGCCATTATCGCAACATTAGTTTTTTTCAAAACTCTTGCCAAAAATCACTTATATCTCTTCACCGAAAGGGAAAGCTCTGTGATCTTTTTTCTGTGTGTGTGTGTGTGTGTGTGTGTGTGTGTGTGTGTGTGTGTGTGTGTGTGTGTGTGTGTGTGTGTGTGTGTGTGTGTGTGTGTGTGTGTGTGTGTGTGTGTGTGAGTGTGTTTGCATGTGTATTTAAGCGAACTGGCAAGACGAGAGCAGAAAGTGAGTTTCCTCCAGTCTTCTCTCAGCTCTGAGGCCTTTCAGCCATGGATGGATTACTAACCGATACGTTACAGGGCCCACGGGGGTCCAAAGCAGAAGACCCGGTGTGAAACAGCACCAATACAAGCATTTACCTCAGTGTTAAAGGGATCAGTCATTCTCCATAAAAAAACATGTTAAGGCCAATCAGGGTGTTTCTGTAGGACATTTATGCATCAGGCTGTTGATTCTCTCTGACTCCGCTGGAAATCAAATCAAACACGTCTAGGACTGTGTATTAATCTGATTTGAACATGGCAGCATGGGCTACGAAGAAAGTTGCCAAGAGCACTGCCTATTAAAGTGTATGAGAATTTCAATATTATGCTGATTATTTTTCTTGGTACGCAGTTAAAATAGAGGCAGGAACTGGCTTAACTTTCTGCCTCCATGTTGAGGTCTCAACATAGACTCCCCTTTAGGTCATTGCCAACCAGGAGCAGCAGTCCAACAAATACACATTCAAGTATCTCCTTGTTTCTTCTCAACCTGTACAAATGGTGTTAGCCAAACGCTATGCTTCATATGTATAACAGTTTATACGCATACATTGTGTGATGAGGTGTGGATGCTGCAGCATTACCTACTTATCTATGTGTTTTATATGGAACTTGACTTGGCAACAAAGGATGCAGGCTATGTCTTCTTTATTATGTTTTATTATTGCAGATAATACACGATGCAGGAGCTTATACATACCAGTCCAGTGCACTCAGACAAGAGAGAGAGAGAGAGAGAGAGAGAGAGAGAGAGAGAGAGAGAGAGAGGCTTGCCATGAAAGCGAGAAACATTAAGGGGCTCACTGTCCGGAGACTTGAAGGGGATGAAGAGGGGCTGATCAAGTCAAAGACAGACATAAGCAATGGACAGAGAGAGAGATCGCCTCTGTTGAGTCCCTGGTGTCCATCAGTCCCTTAGAGATTATATTTCTTAAGATAGGCCTAAATCCAATGTTCCCACAATTGAAAAGTTGAAAAGAAGGAGTGTGTTGTTGAGGAGCAGAGAATGGTTTGCAGAAGGACCCAGGAGAGGAGACTCAGGACATGAGGGGGCATGACCGCGACGCCATCTGCTTTTTTCTTTCTGTTGTTTTTTGTTTTAGCAATAATAGCCTCCAGGAAAGCCCGGAGAAAAACACGCTAATTAGAGTTTTCCGGGCCTCTTGCTCTCCTGACTCACTCTATATCAAGTCTATCTCTCTCCTCCCTCCCCCCCCCCCCCGAACCCAAAGAACAGCCCTCTGTGACTCCCCGTTGCCACTGCGCCCTCCTCCTTTTTCTCCTGTCGTCACGTCGATGGCTCCATTTAGCTATGTGTTTGCGGAGGGGAAATAAAGGGCACTCTCAGCTGCGATGTGGGCCCACTTACTCACTCGACAGCCTGTATAATTACACATGCTGCCATTCTGACACATTTCCACGTGATGCTGGTGCCTGGGGGTTTCCCCACCCTTATTTGCAGGGCTTTAATTACCGCCACGCTTGTTTTGTGCTGATTGTAGAGATAAGCTAACCTCAGCGATCACAATACGGAGCAGAGAAAATCGATTGCCTACAAATTAAACTTAGGCTTATTATGGTTGCTGTGTCAGAAGGCAAATTTTAATTTTGGTGATCTTCTCCAGCATTAGCTGTCCCGCCTGCTCTCTTCAGGGAGGTCTCCTGAAAAATCTATCAGTGCATCAATCTCCAATTATTCATTAGCTCATTAGCTCGCTCTCTGCTCTAAGCGCCAGATGTTCTGGCCAAGATAAACAGTTGCTCAGTTACGCTGCTCCTGGCACCACACGGCCCCGTCACTGTACGGTGTGTGCGTGTGTGTTTGTGTTTGTGTGTGACTTAATTACATTTGGAGGACTGAAACGGGGAGGATGCTGGGAAAGCTTCCAGGATGACAAGATGGAGAGAACTGACACCGAGCACGAGAACCCATGAACCTCACACATTTCCCACACACGAGAATGGCCTGACATTTCCCTTCCATCTGGATCCCTCTTTCTTTTCTCTTTTTTAAATGTGTCAGTGTCGTCCACCGATGATACGATGCAGATTAATCACAGTGTGATACCTCACATAGCCTACCTGTGTAGAAAGTCCATTCCCTTCTCATCATGTATTTCCGTTCATCTCTGAAGGAGACATGACGGCATTAGGCTATAGTAGTGAACAGATGTTTTTATAAAGATAAAAACAATTTGCGTCCGACATAAATGTTGCTCTTAGATGATGACCTATCATTAAATTGACAATGACAGTATGTCCAAAACGTAATCCCAAAAGCCTGCAAAATGAAAGACATTCCCATGAGCTTTTCTTTCTGAAAACAACTAAAGACATGATATACTGTACATATGTGTTGTCTTACTGAAATCAATGTAATGTCTTTACTCTCTCTCTGTCTCTCTCTCGCGCTCTCTCTCTCTCTGTCTCTCTCTCATTGTTGCCCAGGACCCCAGGAGCAAGCACAAGTTCAAGATTCACACGTACGGCAGTCCCACCTTCTGCGATCACTGTGGCTCGCTGCTCTACGGCCTCATCCACCAAGGGATGAAATGTGACAGTGAGTGCACACACACCCTGTCTTTGTGCGTGTGAGTTTGCATTTGCGTGTTTGTGTGTGTGTGTGCGTGTGTGTGTGTGTGGGTGTGTATGTATGTGTTGCATGTGTGCACACCAGTGTCAAATGTGCTGTGCTGGTTTCCGACCCACAGAATAGGGCCGGCCCTAATGAGAACAGATGGGAATAGCCTGGTACTGTACTGCGCTACACACATCTGCAGCCCAGGAAGAATTCACTGTCCAGTCCTCCCCACACTCCCATTCTTTCCACCCACACTCCTCTGTCAACTCTTCCCTTTTTCTCTGCATGCACAACCCCAACCTGCACTGTATCTCCCTCATTTGAATTCTCCCTTTTCCTCCCACTTTTCTCTCTTTCCCAGTTTTTCTCATCTGTCTCCCACACGTCCAGATAGATAGGCAGATAGATAAGCAGATAGATGGACAGATAGATGGATAGATAGATAGATAGATAGATAGATAGATAGATAGATAGATAGATAGATAGATAGATAGATAGATAGAAAAAAGTTAATATCAAAAATCTAATTCACCAGTTCATCCTCATTATCTCCTTATGTTTCCAAGTCATATCCATCCATCACCCTGCCTTCCCTCTCTCCTCCTCTTACTCCGTCCATCCATCTGTGGGTCTCTGGTGGCGACCTCATGGCAGATGGTGATGGGAGCACAGTGTCTGAGGCATGGCTGCTTCCCCCCCTCTCTCGTCTGGAATGTTCTCTCTCCCCTCTGGTGGTCCCTCATTTGTTTGGCTTTGTCGAGCTGTGTGTGTGTGTGTTGGTGTCTGTTGGTGTGTGTGTGTGTGTGTGTGTGTGTGTGTGTGTGTGTGTGTGTGTGTGTGTGTGCGTGCGTTGTGTGTGTTGTGTGTGTCTTTCCGTGGTGGAAAGTAACAAAATACAATTTATCAATTCAATAAAAATGTGTGACAGAACAATAACGAGTCAGGCGCAAAATAAGTCAAAGACATTTTAGAAATAAAGACTAGATTAAGGTCTATAGGCCTTATGCTCCATTCAGTAAATATAGGGGTTAATGTTTATCAAAATGAAAAGCAATTTTCCCGTCATGCTTTCCCCGAGGAGAACGTATGAATGTGTGTTAACTGCTTCCACTAATGCCCATGCCAAGTATCTCAATTTATACTGAAAGAAACTGGATGGGGATATCATCTACTGCCTGTGATTACACCATATTTTTTATCAGTTAATGTGGTGATTTCCTACTGATGTTTGAGTGCCACACAGCTCCTTTGACTACTCGTCAAGAAATACATTCCTATTATATACAAAGGCATCCCCATAACCCCCACTCACAGACAAAAGAATAAAGAACATTTATCGAATTTCTTTCGACTTACAAATGCACTCAAGTCTGAGCCGGCTTCAGAGCTCTGTGAGGTGAGGAAGAGTTAAAGACTCAAATTGCTGCAGACAGTGCAGAAAGAGGATTCTGAGAATGACTGCACAGCAGTTTTGAACATTACAAGTGTAAATTGAGGTTTACAAAGAACAAAACCACAACTCCCTGTCCTATTTTTCTTTCTTGTTAAAACATAGTCTTTCTAAGATTTTGTTTTAATTTATTCTATGTATCTTTTATTCATTGTTTTTTTGTAAGTTAAGTGATTCTGCACTGCTTACAAATGCATTTTTTTGTGTTCACTTTTTGTGTATTATTTAGCTCTCTGTTAAATAAATGTAAATGTAGTTTTATTTTCCCCTCCACATCAAACCACACTGCCCCAACTCAAAGGCAGAGCATTTTCTGCACAAACTTTTATTGTATTCTATTTTATGTATTTTATTTGAGCACAGTTAGACGTGGTCTGTCACACCAACATTCCACTGCACATATATTGTATGAGCATGTGACATATAAAGTCTTTTGAATTTTTAATCTCTGGGTCTTGACAGAGGTTGATTTCACTGTTAACATGAGGGGTTAAAAGAAAACCTCAACTCTAACTATGTTCTCTGTTGTCTTTCTGTCTCCTTCCAGCCTGTGACATGAACGTACACAACCAGTGTGTGGTCAACGTGCCCAGCCTGTGTGGGACAGACCACACCGAGCGCCGGGGTCGCATCTTCCTCAAGATCGAGGTCAGCATGGACCGCCTCCACGTCACAGGTTGGTCTCACTCTTAGTTCCATGTGTAGTAAGTAAGTCCAATGAAAGAAATCTCTGGGTTTATTAATGTGTTTTCATCTTTTTGCCACTTTGAATGGCCTAGACTTTGTGTTCGTGAACTATTCTGAAAAGAATCTGCTGCCTGTATCCAGACACAACACACAGATAGCTTTGTTGAGCTACTCCAGCTTTCATTTAAAACAGCAGTAGCCGAATGATATGCAAACTATGGTAGGCAATATGTTGAATCCAATCCACTATTTCATCTGTAGCCGCTCCTTCGGATATCCAAGGTTGGTGAATGCAACCTCAGATTTGGAGCGGGTACTCGCATTAACCTCCTATTTACTCTTGAAGTGAATGTTATCACTGGCAGATAATCAACAGTGATTGGGGCCATACTGTATGCAGGGGGAATCAGGAATTAGGGTTTTTTACTGGGAGTTCTGTCCGCTGTCATTGTATGGCCTGTAAAGCCCACTGAGGCAAATGTCTATTTGTGATATTGGGCTATACAAATAAAACTGATTTGATTTGTATTTGATTTGAATGATCCTTTTCAAGAGGGAGATAGATATTTACAGTAGGTTATTGAATAATAAAATGTCCAGGGAGCCTGTTCTCTCTGCAGATGGTTTAACCTTGAAACAAAGGGATAATCAAACTGAATTGGAATCTATTGAAACTGAACTCAGGCCTATGTGTGTGTGTGTGCTTATTTATAACTCCTCCAAATAGTCCTGTCAGTCAAAGAGTGGTGTCCGGAGTGGATAATTCTCCCGTGTTTAAACCCCTTTTTTTTGTCAAGGCGATAAATTACTGCTGGGTCACTTCCACAACCTCTCCCCTCTGTCTCACGCACACACACACACACACACACACACACACACACACACACACACACACACACACACACACACACACACACACACACACACACACACACACACACACACACACACACACACACACACATACACACACACACACAGCGAGACGGTGGCGGTCAGGGGAATAAGAGTGCTGAAGCCAATACAGTGTTTCCTTGTCAGTGGGGATCCAACAGTAATAAC
>CM049410.1:5032500-5042500 GCA_026929865.2 Hyperoplus lanceolatus | reverse complement strand
GCAGGAGAGGCAATGTGGCATCGCGCAGCAGCCATCATCAATGGGTTAAGTCATGAAGTCAAAAACAATTACAACTCAGTATCCCATGTCTTTGTACTTTTCATGGTTTCCCATTGCTTTACATCCAGTTTTTTAACTTGTTTTAAAGCCTCTTTCACCACTGTTTGAATGTAGAATCTCAGCATACGCACGTGTCCTCTGGTTGAAGTTCATACGGACTCCCTCAAACATTCAGATTAAAGCCTTTTTTCCCCCTGGGTTTTGTTTTGTGTTAAGATACTCTCTCTCTCTCTCTCTCTCTCTCTCTCTCTGTCTCTGTCTGTCTGTCTGTCTGTCTGTGTGTCTCTCTCTCTCTCTTTCTCTCTATGTCTCTCTCTCTCTAGCTGACATGTTTTCATGTGTTCACATGATGTTGCTAAGTGGGGCAGTGGTGGACTCGGCCCATTGGCCAAGTACAGTAGATGTTGTCGCCATGGTGAAATTGCTGTGCTCATTGCCAGCCCCGTCCCCTCAGCCCTGTTGCTATGTAACAGCACTCCTTTCTTTCCCCCCCCCCTCTTGTCAGTTATCACACAGTAACGGCTGCCTCACATTATCATATGCTCACCTATTTGTATTTCACAGCCACATTTATCACAAGTGAGAGTGAGAGAGGATACTGTAAGAAATGTGTGGGTCTGAGGATCAACTTATAGTGCATTTTGACTGTGTTTTGCTTCACAGCTAGTATGTGGAGACTGATTTGAGGGACTTTAAGCTGAGTAACTGAGCCTTATTTATAGAAACACAAGAACAATGAAAAGTGCTTGTATTTATGAAGTGAAAAAAAGACAAATCTTTTTCAAATAATAAATGTTATCTCAACAGACTTTATCTGAGTGAAATTGGCAAAATTATGATTTGAATTACAATATATTTGTATACATATTGAAAACCACTTGAAGTCTGTCCTGTTTATTAGTACAACAGACAGATTGTGATGTGTTTGCTGGGTCAGAAGCTCAGAAAATTTCTGTCCGACCTCAGAATGACTCATCCATGACTCATTCAAATTCATTTTTGAATTTTATTTTAGAAATGGACTGTGTGTGTGTGTGTGTGTGTGTGTGTGTGTGTGTGTGTGTGTGTGTGTGTGTGTGTGTGTGTGTGTGTGTGTGTGTGTGTGTGTGTGTGTGTGTGTGTGTGTGTGTGCGTGCGTGTGTGTGTGTGTGGGAGGGGGCGCTCGTGGTGTACTGGTTAGAGCGTCCCCCTAGAGGCTCATGGCTTCGCTGCAGACCCGGTTTAAATACGACCCGGGTCGGTTCATTGCATGTCTTCCCCTCTTTGCCCTACTTCAACTCTGTCTCTCCAAATCTGTCCAATAAAGTAAAAAATGCCAAAAAAAAATAGAAAGGGACAGAGTCACTGTACATTAATTAACATTCTGTAGAGAGAAAAAAAAGTAATTTTGGCTAGTTTTCTTAAGCAGTCCCTTCGCCTGCTGTTAATAGGCATCATAAAGTGCAAACAACATAAAAGTATATCCATGTTAATCAGATAAAAGCACATTGCATTATGATCAGCCTCCAACACAAGCCAATGGGAACATCATCTCTCTATCTGTATGTTTCCATTTCTCCTTGTAGTGGGTGAGGCCAGGAACCTGATCCCCATGGACCCCAATGGATCCTCAGACCCCTATGTGAAACTCAAGCTCACCCCAGACCCAAAGAACGAGACCAAACAGAAGACCAGGACCATCCGCGCCTGCCTCAACCCCTGCTGGAACGAGTCCTTCACCTTGTGAGTCAACGCTTGTGTGTGTGTGTGTGTGTGTGTGTGTGTGTGTGTGTGTGTGTGTGTGTGTGTGTGTGTGTGTGTGTGTGTGTTTGTGTTTGTGTTTGTGAGTGTGTGTGTGTGTGTGTGTGTGTGTGTGTGTGTGTGTTTGTGAGTGTGTGTGTGTTCTCTATCGTCACATATTGATGTTTTTCCCTACCGTTTGTGCGTGCGTGCGTGTGTGTGTGTGTATTCAGTAAGCTGAAAGCATCCGATAAGGATCGCCGTCTGTCTATCGAGATATGGGACTGGGACCGTACCACCCGGAACGACTTCATGGGCTCCATGTCCTTTGGAGTGTCTGAGCTGATCAAAGCTCCCAACTGTGGATGGTCAGTCCCCTTCTTTGGTTGCTCTCCCTGTAAAGCTGTACAGTGCATAACTATAGTGTCGCCCCCCCAAACTTTTACAATAAGGAATAACTTTACAATGACTAAGTGATGGTTTTCAAGAACAACCGAGTCTAATAAAGCCAACAAAATCTCTCTTCCATGTTTGCAGACCTGCCCCGGCGTAGCCTAAAGCAAGTCTGATTGACCCCCCCACTGGCAGTAGCGCCCATACATCTTGACCAAGTGTCCACAGGATGTGTACATAAGAGAAAAGCAGTGTGAAGTTAGCAATACTGACAGAGAGCAGAGCTAAAAACACCCACAAATACTTGTAGTCTGTGTCAATCAGATTTGAAATGTGTTTTGAAAGGGTTTTGCAGATTGAAGGTTAGGGAAAACTTCTCCATCTCTTTCCTCTTGTTCCTCAGGTACAAGCTGCTGAACCAGGAGGAGGGGGAGTATTACAACGTCCCCATCCCCGAGGTGGATGACGTCAACCTGGAGCTGAGGCAGAAGTTTGAGGTGAGGCTACCTTATGGAACGTAATGCAACGCACACGTCACTTTCTTATTTCACACCCGTGTCTATTGTCCACACTCACTTCAACCAAATATGTTCCTCTTTTCTGTCACCATGGTAACCTGGTCCTGTTCTCCCTGGGGTGCCACAGAGAGAGAAAGAGAGACAGAGAGAGTCACAGAGAGAGAGAGAGATCCTTTTATACTGGCATTCAAAGTGGATGCTATTGATGTTTAAAGGAGAATCCCATATAGGCGAATATATAGTTGACAAAAGAAGGAAAGTTCCTGTGTGAGAAGTGCAGCTGCATTAGTAATTCAATTCCTGACACTACTCCAAACCCTAGCAGTTATCTCAAGGTCTCACATGAAGAGTAGCACATAATGTTATTGCTTCCCGTGCGCCACTGTTTGCTCACACATTGGACAGGTAATACAGGATAATCTGGTAAATGTTCTAATACACACAGTATTGATATTTAAAACTATACTTGTACTTATACATCCATATTAGTGGAGAGCTGCCGCTATATTTAGTAATGGTGGAACGGGAACAAGTGCAAAAAAGTGTGGGATTCAGCCTGGAAGAGAGCAAAGGCATATCTATTAGAATAGCCTACTACTCCTGCAGGTGTTTCCATATGTTGTCTCCTTATGGCAGCCCTCCAGACACTCAGTCCTGTTTGTTTAATCCTGCCATGTCTCTGTGCACTGTACTACGCTGACCTTGACATTCCCCACGAGGCAAAAGTCTTCACGCAAGTGTGCGGTTGCTGTGGAAACTGGGGGTGAAGGGGTGGGGGGGCAACCAGTTATGACATAAGAAAAATACTTTTTCAGATGTAAGCAGTGCTGTCATGTTATCCCTTCAAGACATAGGGGGTGAACCACTCATCGGTCTATACTGTCACTTTCTTTATTTCCAGCCAGACTCACATGCTCGCAGCAGCAGCCACCCTTTGACCCCACTAACAAGCCAGTCTCTTCTCTCCTCTAGGCCTGCCAGTTAAATATCCACTATCTCAAGGTAGCTCTTCTGCCTGCTCCGTCCCTGCTCTCTCTCTCTCTCCCTCTCTCGCTGCTGTCAGCTTGCATCGCTCTCACTTACCACGCTATGTTGGGATGGTTTGTGGGGCTTCCACAAACCAATCTCATTTACTAACAAAGGCTCAACAAGAATATAGTTGAACCAGCCCCTATTTGCTTGCTGTTATACGCACACTAAGTGAACGTGCTTTGATGTTCTCCTCTCGCTAACTAACTTCCCTACTTGTTTCTGTCCCACTCTTTTTTCACACACGTAAACATAAGGGGACTACATATCCTGTTAGTAATCTGAAAGAAAAATTCTGTCGTTATATGAGATCTGATCCAAAGGTCAGAATCGGCAAAGTCTGACGTTTGCAGTGTTTGTATTTGACTTAACAGTGCAAACAGCAAAGCAGCTGGTTGTTCAAGAGCAAAAATTCAACATCCTCTTTGAACAGCCGAGGTTTTCGCAACACATATGAAGATACAATGTGAATAAAAGCTTCATATAACAGCTTGATCATATGTTATCCCTATCTTACACACAAACAGCATCATTATTAGTAAATATGTTGAACGCAACAGGTGTTGCAGTGTACTCATCCTCCTGTACTCACCACTATCAGTGAGCTGTGATTGGCCAACAGAGCTTGGCTTCTGCTATTCATTGGCTGACAACACAGTCCATAGTGTGCCCTCTACTAGTCTGCCTTTTGGGTTTTGGACTATAGAAGGCTGAGCATGAACGGACTGTCACTTAAACTACAGCAAAAGAATGAATGACTGCACACACACAAGCAGGTTCTGTGGTGTGCATGCCCAATCTCTCCACACGGTGGCAGTGTTATATTTATTATAAGACTGCCTGCATCGTGTCCGCCTTTGAATGCAACGTTGTGTGGCCACTCCGATAGCCTATAAATATTCCAACTTGTGTTTGTGTGCAAACAGGTAGATGTGTGTTTCTGCTTATGTCTCATTTGTATCTAGTCAAAAGGTCCATGTCAGACATGTGCAGTTTATATAAATGTACTTTAGTTTTGAAAATGACAAAGAGATGTGTTATAGTAAAGTAAAGGTGATGATACAAAATGGAAGACAAAATATGCGATCAATTTAATTCAAATGTTTCCTGCCGTTTTTGTGTAATATTGTCATCCACAAAAATATCTCAACCCTTCTCGGCTATGTCATCTCACCCACACTAAAGACCAAACCAAATTAACCCAAAACTATATATGTTTTGTACTATCAAGGCAAAAGGTTAAAGGGCTGAAGAGGTGAAAATATCAAGTATTTCACAAGAAACAAGCAAACATTTAATGAAAAAAAAAACCAGATCATCAAAATACAATATAATGGCATTAAAAAAGTCCCTCTTTAACGTTTTTATTTTATTTGCCACATTTTTCTTCATATCTATCTCTGCCAGGTGAAGTGATTGTGCCAACCGGGCGCGTACGTGCTGACTCCGGAGACAATTAAACACAGTCAAATATGGGACAATCATTATGTCCAGTGTGTGTTGCCACATTGAGTTAAAAGTAAAGAAACGGTTGGCCTGGCAACTCTGCCCCTGTTTTTTCTCTGCGCTCTATCTGACAGAAACAGATGAGTGCCTGAGCTGTGATTGGGGAGCTGGCAGCTTCCTAATTGCCCATTCTGTTCAAACCCGCTCAGGCCAGTCATTATAACATCAGGGGACCTCGCAATGCGCTGTGCTCACCGCACAATTTTCCCCCCGAAATGCACCAGTCAAAAGCGAGATCCTGCTGAATGTCTGTGATGAGGAAGTCACTGTGCTCTCTCTTTACAGAAATGCTGAAAGAGCTTTTGATTTGATACAGCTTTTTAAAATGCAGCCAACCAGTGTTTACATGATGGTGGGAGATGTTAATGTGTCCATCATGTAGCAAATGATAATGTAATAACTGCTAAACAATGACATGTGTTAGAATGTAATGGGCCAGCATGCAAAACACCATGAAAATATCTCCAATGGGATTGAAAATGTAACGTTAATTTATAATATTTTACACTACTCTATGCTACTTGCATTCATTATGAATTGATGTCTTTGGATTTTCAACCCACTTAAGAGAGATATTTATTTTACATTTAAAGAAAATGCGTTTGTGGTTATTACATGATCGGTTATTAATGTGTTTTAATGATATAAACGACATCTTTCTGAAAAGGTGACAGAACTAAATCATACTGTGAAAAAAAGGGACACAAGGGTAACACTCTCTCTGAACGCCAAATGAGAATAACAGACCACAGACCAGCAGTTAGGACCCCATCATGTCATTTACTGAAGTTATTCAAAAATCTATATATTCATGTTTGCTTTCTTCTTGTTGTTAACATTTGCTTTATTTGTGAATGCTAACCTATCAAAATGTTATACTTTTTGAGTAAAGTGTAATCCTTAATATACCTTTTTTTTTAACTGTAATACCACAGAAAGCCAAGATGGGCCACGGTAAGAAAGTGATCACGCCTTCGGACCACCGGCGGTTCAGCCTGCCTTCAGGGAACATGGACCGGGTCAGGCTCTGTGACTTCAACTTCCTGGCCCTGCTTGGGAAGGGCAGCTTCGGCAAGGTGAGAGCCAAGACCGCAGACATGGTGGCATGAAAGCTCAGTGATTGGCGGGCTCTGGTGGTGTAATGGATAGAGTGTGTACCATATAGGCTCAGTCCTTGTCGCAGTGGGTTCGAATCTGACCCATGGACCTATACTGCATGTCATCCCCCTCTCTTTCTCCCCATTTCCACTCTCTACTCTCAACTGTGATGATCATGGAGAAAAAAGACAGAAAAATCTAAATACCATCGGATTGATGTATTCAACAAGTAATCTTCTCAAAGAAAAACATCAAAGGACTTAATTCCATATGCACCTTTCTAAGCAATTCTACAGCATGCGATTCCAACAGATAACCCACCCATGGCAGACAACCAAAATCTTTTTTTCTTTTTTTTTTTAACTTAAAAAGTTTCAATATCATTATTTTCAAAAATGTATTTACACAACATGATATTTCACAGAGTAGTAACTGCATTTCCGAGCATGGAATGGGCCCCTCTGTTACATTGTGAATACCGCTCCGTCTGCTGTTTGATTGTAAACCTCTTGTCCTTGCTTCTGGCCCTTCCTCAGGTCATGCTAGCAGAGATGAAGTCCACAGAGGAGCTGTACGCCATCAAAATCCTGAAGAAAGATGTGGTGATCCAGGATGATGACGTGGAATGCACCATGGTGGAGAAGAGGGTCTTAGCCCAGAGAGACAAACCTCCATTCCTCACACAGCTCCACTCCTGCTTCCAGACTGTGGTGTGTGTGTAGTATAGTGTAATACAATATAGTGTGTAGTATACAACCTAATGCATTCGGAACTGCTCAGACACATTAAAAAGAGAATCAGTACACACATGGCTTGAAGGCTACCATTGTGCTCCCTCTCATCACTCTTTTTTTATCAGCCATGTATCTGCATTATTGTCTTATATTTATGCAGGGGGAGAGGGCGGGTAGATATTGAGCTGGGACCATTCTTGAATACGAAGTCTCTGGTATGACGTCAAGTCTGTGCCTAGACAGGGTGACTCTAATAAAAACTTTGCTGATCAAAGCTGAGTCACAGTCCAGGTATATGAGAAAAGTAAAAAGACAGTGGAGGCATTTTAATAAAAAGTTTAGTTATAGACTATTAGATAAGCCAATGTATATTCCTATTAAATGTAAAGTATATACACTGCTGTTTTTAGCCGGGTGGACGTCAGTACTTTTATTTAGTTTAGATTTGATTAACAGCTGCTTCTTATTTTTTTTAGGATCGGCTGTACTTTGTGATGGAGTATATCAACGGGGGAGACCTCATGTATCATATCCAACGCATGGGCAAATTCAAGGAGCCCCAGGCAGTGTAAGGACACTCTATAAAGTTCACCCACCACGGGCACTCTTTTCAGCTTCAATGGTTTGCCTGTCCCTGAGTTGGTACAAAGCCGGAACACTGACCTACAAAACTAGACCTAAAACTTCTGAAATGTTGTATGCAAACATGTTCATGGTTCAGGGTATGAAGCCTTTTAATGTAACCAGTAAAAAAAAAAATCACTTTCATTTCATTATGTGATTTAGGATTAGGTGTATACTGTAGATCTGATGTATATTGAGGCCAAACAGATTATTACGACGAGGGCACTGCTGATGAAGTCATAAAGGTATTATTGATATTTAGAATTATTCATTAACATGCGAATGGTTGTGTATCACTTTCTTGTAATTCACTTAAACCACTTCACTATATGTCTAAGGTGTGCATTTGTCTTTCAGATTTCTTTCTTTTTTCTTATTTTAATTTTTTTTTAATTCATTTTGCAGGTTTTATGCCGCAGAGATTGCCGTCGGTTTGTTTTTCTTGCACCGAAAGGGAATCATCTACAGGTGGGTGAGTCAGAGAAGAAATCAGCTCAAACTCATTCATCGTTATGTCACTGATAGTGGGAAAAGTTCTGGCTTCTTCTATTTTTTATTATAAAGGGTGTTCATGTAAGTAAGGCAAATGGGGAGGAAAGATGGAAGGAAGAGGATGGATGGATGGATGGATGGATGGATGGATGGATGGATAGATAGATAGATAGATAGATAGATAGATAGATGGATGGATGGATGGATGGATGGATGGATGGATGGATGGATGGATGGAAGGATGGATGGACGGACGGAGACAGATAGACAGATAGATAGATAGATAGATAGATAGATAGATAGATAGATAGATAGATAGATAGATAGATAGATAGATAGATAGATAGATAGATAGATAGATAGATAGATAGATAGATTGATAGATAGATAGACATAGAGAACTGCTTGACAGAGACTAAAGTCACCCTGTTCCTCTTCTCCACCGGCCTTGTGTCTGTCGTCCTGAAATGACTTTGTGACAGATATAGCTGCCACAAGTGTTGAATGAGGGGGAAGAAAATGAAGAACTGAGAGATAGAACACAAGCAGAGACACAGACTGGATGGTTTGGGTGAAGAAAGCACAGAGGGGGAGGCAATACAAGGAGTAAAAAAAAATGATTTGGGTCTGAGAAATGATTTGTTTACTGCAGACAGATAAACTTGGCTGTGTAGAGCGTAGACCAACACTGTTCTATTTCTCTGTCGTCTTGACAGCAACACACAACAAGAACAACATGTTCTGAATGAATGAATGCACAAAGGTTTTATTTGGAACATGTAAAAACAATCCCAAAAAAAAAATGGCAGAAAAAAAACAGTAACAAAAGCAAAATAACACAAAACAAAAAAGTTAATCTATGAATTTAACATGTCCAAAAAGGAGTAGGAAGAAGCATTATTAGCCTTATTGAATCCTACCCCTTCTCCAGTCCTCAGTCATTAATAACCATCATATTGGCTTCACTTATGTATGATATTTTAACACATTGTTGGCATATTGCTAAATATATTTACATGTACCCTCACACATGAGAATTTTTTTTTCATATAAAATGTACATATTTTACATATAGTGTATTTCACTATACTTCTCCGTTGCTGCAGGGATCTGAAGCTGGACAACGTGATGCTGGACGCAGAGGGCCACATCAAGATCGCAGATTTCGGCATGTGTAAGGAGAACATGTATGAAGGCATGCACACACGCACATTCTGCGGCACCCCGGACTACATCGCACCAGAGGTGAGAGGCAGATGATCACATTACAGTAAGGGTATAACACACAACTAAACATATGAGACATCCACTGTATAAAGGATTTCAGACACACCCCTCTACAAAAACAGATATTGTCCAATCATTTTCCAAAAATAGCACTACTTTTAATTGACATTTGGTCTGTTTTTCCTGTCATGTGTCACCGTTCTGTATGAGTTTATTGTACAGTAAATTGGGTAGCAGAGATGTGAGAAAATGTTCTTGTGCAGGTGAAAACAACCAGAACTTCTGCTGAGGTGCTGGGGCTGTTTCTGTAGTAGTCTATTCTATTAGAAAAAAGTGTTGGAAACATACATTTATACATCTAATCCATTATGATTCTTCACCAATATTCTCCATACAAAACATGTAAGAATGCAAGTGTTGTAGATTAAACTAACCCACGGCATACAAAGTAGTTCAAAATTCGCAGTAAAGCCTTATTGTACAGTTATTTCCTGGCAACGGTTGAAGGATTTCCCTGGAAAATAGCTGTCATTTAATACAAATGATTGGGAAAGTTGTAGTGAATGTTCTGATTTAGTTATCAGGGCTGAATCACTGATA
>CM049410.1:4782500-5030000 GCA_026929865.2 Hyperoplus lanceolatus | reverse complement strand
TGTGTATGACTGCCGCACGCTTCCGTCAGTCTGCCCCAGGGTAGCTGTGGCTACTATCGTAGTTTACCACCACCAGTAAGACTGTGTGTGAATGAATGGAACCTTGAACCCTGTAAAGTGCTTTGAGTGCCTTGAAAAGCGCTATATAAATTCAATCCATTATTCATCATCATTAGTATTATGACTAGCGGTGGCTGGTATTACGTCTACGGTGCCCAACATCTCTACCATTGTGTCCTTGAGCAAGGCACTTAACCCCAAACTGCTTTAGGGGCGCTGTACTATGGCTGACCTTGTGCTCTGACCCCCTCTGAAGTGTGGGAACTTGAGAGGGGATATGCAGAAAGAAAAATTTAAATGTAACCACTGACTAATAAAGTAACTTAAAGCTGGGGTGGAGGATTTGGGGAGAAAATGGCAGTTGGGATACTGCTCAACCGCTCCACTTGTTCTCTTTGGTCCCTCCCCTATGGTCCCTCCCTGACAAGCTCTACACCAACACAGTCGTGCCAAAGTGTATGGACAGTCCCAACAGCCAATAAGAACAGAGAATCGAAGCCTCGCTCTGATTGGCCAAAGTGTACAGCTCATGTTAATGTTTCTGCTAATCAGAAATCACATACCCCAGCTTTAACTTAACTTAACAAGCGGCAGGTTGCCCTCACAGACCTGTGACACTGTGCTCTTCTTTGTCTTCAGCCGCCGTTTGACGGAGAGGATGAAGACGAGCTCTTCCAGTCCATCATGGAGCACAACGTGTCCTACCCTAAGTCCATGTCTAAAGAAGCTGTGTCCATCTGCAAGGGAGTAAGTGCTGTGTCAAAAGGAACCTGATCTATTCACTCAAACAGTCTTTTAAATGTTGCTGTTGAATTTGATTGAACCTGCAGAGAATTGAAATATACACAATCCTCCAGTGATCATTTCGTCACCTTTGTCTTTGTCAATGATTCTCTGTAATATAGCGGAGAGCAGTGGCTGTTTTATTGTTCAAACGTTCAAAATGTAGGTGTCAGCTAATGGAAAGCTGCACCACCATATGCCACGTTGTTGTTCATCAAAGTTATAGAACCTGGAAAATATAAAGTTTGAGAATTCTACATGAACATGACAATGTTTGAATCATTTGTCAGGTGCCAGGGAGTTAGGAAATTAAAGGCACTCTCCGGTAAATTTGTATCACCCTCCAAAAAAATTTGAGAACTGGTTACAATCAAAGTGAAAAAAATAACATTTTACATTGGAGGGGCAGAGGTCTAGATATCTGGACCTTATATAGCTTTTATGGGTTATGTTCTAAAGACATTTGGATCCTACATGTCCCATAATGCAACTTGATAGCATCTTTAAAAGCCCCTTCCCACTTGCCTGGTAAATACAAATGTTCTTGTTTTGTAAGACCTGACAAAGCTCCTCCACAGACACGTTTGAAAAACAAAAACAAAGTTGTAATAAATGTCTTGGTAAATGTATCAGTTAATTGACAGAGAATGTATCTGCCACAATTCGGAAAATGAATTGATCGTTCCAGGCTTCTCAACCTTGAAGCGTTGCCACTTTATCTGTTTATATCACTTTGAAGACTTCACCTCGGCCTTTGTGAAGGGCATTCGTCACTAATGTTCTGACATTGCACAAACTATACGATTAATGGGAAGACATAAAATCATAAAATGGGTGCTATTATAACGGCTTATTTCTGAACAAGAAAATTAGTTTTCACTTTTCAATTCACCCACCAGAGAAGATTCAATTAAGATTCAGTCCCCGTCCTATCTGTTCTTTTTAATAAAACACCCCGCCTTCATTTATCAAGACGCCTCACCCTGTCGCTGCGTGCCGCCACGGACTATTATCTCTCATCATCTCCAAGAAGGTGACAGAAGAGATAATCCTGATCCCTCTTATTGTTTGCTTCTCGTCTCGTTAATGGCCCAAATTAAAAATGGCTGCCCAATCAGAAGTCGTCTTGTGAAAAAGGCAGCACAATTTCCTGCATCTATTTTTAAAGCTGGTGTCAGCGTCGGTCACTGCTGTTGATGTGATAAGATGTGATCAAATTTAAAAAATAATTTAAAAAAGCTTTTGAAATTATACACTTTGTCTGCTTCACTATTTTTAACCTTCCCTTTCCCTGGAGCATCTTAACTGCCTCTGTCACATCCTCTAAACCTCCTCCCCTCCCCTCTGTAATGTATGTCACCAGCTGATGACCAAGCACCCGTCAAAGCGCCTGGGCTGTGGGCCGGAGGGGGAGAGGGACATCAGGGAGCAGGCCTTCTTCAGGCGCATAGACTGGGCCCGTCTGGCAAACAGAGAGATCCAGCCACCTTTTAAACCCAAAGTGGTGAGTCAGACCTGTGTGTGTGTGTGTGTGTGTGTGTGTGTGTGTGTGTGTGTGTGTGTGTGTGTGTGTGTGTGTGTGTGTGTGTGTGTGTGTGTGTGTGTGTGTGTGTGTACTTCGGATGTGCTTATGTTATTGTACATTTTCACATAAGCAGCTGAGCTTCCACAGTTCAGTGAGATCTTAATATTGACTTTTATTGTAGTTTCTTACATTTTCCGGCAAATCAGAGAGAAAGTATTTAAAGGTATAATGTCAGGAATCTTTGTTCTTGGCAAATCCAGCTAAACAAATTGCTAAAAAAAACTCTAATATTGCATTAAAGCATAATCTGATATGTGACGACACCGTGTGACGTCATCGTGCCCACTACTGACCATATCTTTCAATTCTGATGTCTGTCAATATTGTGTGTCAATTTGTCGTTTTTTTCAAACGTCAAACTGTATTTCCATTCAAATGAGGCTAAAAAACCTCCAAGTTCAGGTTCACATTTTTTAAAGATTGTACTTGCTCGTATGCAGCCTACATTGAACACAATTGAGATTTTGATCACTGTTGGACAAAATCCATAGAGCTGCTTCTGTGTAAAAAAAATTACTTTAGCTGATATGAGAAGTGGAGACATATTAACCAAAAGAACACATATTCTTATAAATCACTTAGGCAAGGCAAGTTTATTTATATAGAACTATTCAGACTCAAGGCAATTCAATGTGCTTTAATAAAATACATCGAGATTAGAAATTGCATTTGAGAGATGATAAAAACAAACAACAGATATAGGCAGAAATATATTTCTTGTGCACTGATCACAGTTTAAAGATGGGGTTTCTTCAATCTCACATGATTAGAAAAGTTTTATTTCTCATGCACGGATCACGGAACTTTATCTCCTTAGATTGATTATGGAAAGCAAAGCATCATTTTATGTGTGTATGAGCAGCAGGGGAAGCTAATGTGCAGGAAGTTGGCAGATGAAAAGGTAAAGCACGTTGGATTTACATCAATGCAACTGTTCGTAGGAGGCAACATGGTGTTTGATCAAAAGATCACTTGTTTAATCTTGTTAATTAATGACATTTCTTTGTTGTAAGTATGGCATTTCCTTTCATAAAAAAAAAACAGGCCGCACAAACCGCGAGGTCCTTTCATCTGATGCCATTTAATTTACTGAACTTTTGAATCTTTTTTTACATCACTAAAACAGTGGCTGTGTAGCGTGATGTTACTGTGAAAACAAGACGACATGTGTGGTAACCCGAGGGCAATAATGCACGCACACTTGTAACTCAGTTTAGTGTCTTTACTGAAACCATGCTCACGGCATAACGGCTAAAGTATACACGAGACATTCAGGTGCAGAGCAATCACTATGTAGAACAATACGGTGGGGTACACAGGTATGGACACAAAGGTTCCGGGGTGCAGGATATAAAGGAGTGCAACACTAATTCAGTCTATAACAATATGTATAAAGAAATAAAACACATGGACGGAAACTAATCACCATAAAACCTCCTGTAGTGATTGTCACTCACGCTCATCTTCAGTCTTCTTGGCATTGCAATGTGCCAAAAAAGAAAAGAAAAGAAAATCTGTGTCATTCTTGATCGCACTTCCTCAGAGAGTCTTTAAGAGTGTTTCCATGAATGGTTGCGCGTTGTGTGTCTGCGTTCCCATACATCTGTCAATCTAGTCAATGGTTAATCATACCATTATGCACCATTACTCCAGTGTAATGGTTAATACACACCCAGCAGAGGGGCCGGATCCCAGCTGCAGCCACAAACACCCCCTGCCCCCTCCTCCCCACACCTTAAGCTCCTCCACAAACGCTCCTTCTCTGTGTGTATCTTTGCACTTACTGGTCACTGTTCGCGTCAACCCTCACTGCCCCTCAGCGCCAAAGGCAAAACAAGCACTGACACACGGAAGGTTAAAAATAGTTCCCTTCTTCTTCCACACAAAGGACACAATAAATGCAGGGTTAGCACCACGGATGTACAGTATCTGTCTTCACTTCACGAGCAATGGGAGGAAAATATTGCTAAAAAGGGAATCCATCCTGTCGGGGGGGCTTTGTGCAGTCTATCACAGTTGTCAGTTCATACAATCTGTTATTAATTGCTTTGAAGGGATAGAAAACAAAAAAGATCCATCTCAGGCTTCTGTGACATGATACTGTATGTCTAATGAGAAACTGTGTTGCAAAGAATAGCAATCCAATATATCCTCCAGACTTTCACCTCTGGAAGAATTTGTCTTGTACAGTAGTATATGTAGCCTATATATATATATATATATATATATATATACAACAAAAATATAAATGCAACACTTTTGTTTTTGCTCCCATTTTTCATGAGATGGACTTAAAGATCTAAAATTCATTCCAGATACACAATTGTACCATTTCTCTCAAACATTGTTCACAAATCTGTCTAAATGTGTGATAGTGAGCACTTCTGCTTTGCTGAGATAATCCATCCCACCTCACAGGTGTGCCACATCAAGATGCTGATCTGACATCATGATTAGTGCACAGGTGTGCCTTAGACTGTCCACAATAAAAGGCCACCCTGAAATGTGCAGTTTTGTCTCACAGCAAAATTGAGGGAGCGTGCAATTGGCATGCTGACAGCAGGAATGTCAACCAGATCTGTTGCTCGTGCATTGAATGTTCATTTCTCCACCATAAGCCGTCTCCAGCAACTTCGCACAGCCAATGAAGAGGAGTGGACCAACATTCCACAGGCCACAATTGACAATCTGATAAACTCTATGCGAAGAAGATGTGTTGCACTGCATGAGGCAAATGGTGGTCACACCAGATACTGACTGGTTCTGAGTCCCCAGACCCCCAATAAAGCAAAAAAATGCACATTTCAGAGTGGCCTTTTATTATGGACAGTCTAAGGCACACCTGTGCACTAATCATGATGTCAGATCAGCATCTTGATGTGGCACACCTGTGAGGTGGGATGGATTATCTCAGCAAAGCAGAAGTGCTCACTATCACACATTTAGACAGATTTGTGAACAATGTTTGAGAGAAATGGTACAATTGTGTATCTGGAATGAATTTTAGATCTTTAAGTCCATCTCATGAAAAATGGGAGCAAAAACAGAGGTGTCACGTTTATATTTTTGTTGAGTGTATATATATATATATACAGTATCTCACAAAAGTGAGTACACCCCTAACATTTCTTCAAATATTTCATTATATCTTTCCATGCGACAACACTGAATAAATGACACTTTGATACAATGTCAAGTAGTCAGTGTACAGCTTGTATAACAGTGTAAATTTACTGTCCCCTCAAAATAACTCGACACACAGCCATTAATGTCTAAACTGCTGGCAACAAAAGTGAGTACACCCCTAAGAAAAAATGTCCAAATTGGGCCCAAAGTGTCAATATTTTGTTTTGCCATCATTATTGTCTAGCACTGCCTTAACCCTCTTGGGCATGTAGTTCACTAGAGCTTCACAGGTTGCAACTGGAATCCTCTTCCACCCATTCATGACGACATCAAGGAGCTGGTGGATATTAGAGCCCTTGCGCTCCTCCATCTCCCGTTTTAGGATGCCCCAAAGATGCTCAATAGGGTTTAAGACTGGAGACATGCTTGGCCAGTCCATAACCTTTACCCTCAGCTTCTTTAGCAAGCCAGTGGTCGTTCGGAGGGGTGTTTGGGGTCGTTATCATGTTGCAGTACTGCCCTGCGGCCCAGTTTATGAAGGAAGGGGATCATGCTCTGCTTCAGTATGTCACAGTACATGTTAGAATTCAATGAACTGTAGATCCCCAGTGCTGGCAGCACTCTGCAGCCCCAGACCATGACACTCCAACCACCATGCTTGACTCTAGGCAAGACACACTTGTCTTTGTACTCCTCACCTGGTTGCCGCTCTATACTCTTAACACCATCTGAACCAAATAAATGTATTTTGGTCTCATCAGACTACAGGACATGGTTGCAGTAATCCATGTCCGTAGTCTGTTTGTCTTCAGCAAACTTTTTGTGGGGTTTCTTGTGCATCATCTTTAGAATAGGCTTCCTTCTGGGATGACAGCCATGCAGACCAGTATGATGCAGAGTGCGCGTATGGTCTGAGCACTGACAGGTTGACCCCCATCCCTTCAAGCCCTTCAGCAATGCTGGCAGCACTCATCGTCTATTTTCCAAAGCCAACCTCTGTGTACGACGCTGACCATGTGCACTCAACCTTCGTAAACTGGGCCGCAGGGTGGTATTGCAACATGATAACGACCCCAAACACACCTCCAAGACGACCAGTGGCTTGCTAAAAAGCTGAGGGTAAAGGTTATGGCCTGGCCAAGCCTGTCTCCAGACCTAAACCCTATTGAGCATCTTTGGGGCATCCTCAAACGGAAGGTGGAGGGCGCAAGGTCTTTAATATCCACCAGCTCTGTGATGCTGTCATAAATGGGTGGAAGAGGGTTCCAGTTGCAACCTGTGAAGCTCTAGTGAACTACATGCCCAAGAGGGTTAAGGCAGTGCTGGAAAATAATGACACAAAATATTTACACTTTGGGCCCAATTTGTAAATTTTTTCTAAGGGGTGTACTCACTTTTGTTGCCAGCAGTTTAGACATTAATGGCTGTGGTCGGTTATTTTGAGGGGACAGGAAATTTACACTGTTATACAGCTGTACACTGACTACTTTACATTGTATCAAAGTGTCATTTATTCAGTGTTGTCCCATGGAAAGAATAAAGAAAACTGTGAAGAAATGTGAGGGGTGTACTCACTTTTGTGGTATATATATATATATATATATATATATATATATATATATATATATATATATATATATATATATATATATTCAGCTGTTTGAGACACATGACAGCCCCAAGCAGAGCAGCACACTGATGCCGCTGACCTCCACTGCGGATGCTTAGGGTTAGCTCCTAATCTAATTCCAACTTCTGCTCGACTACACATCACACTGGGCTTGTGCCACCTTCCCTCTGGCTCTGCTGGCGAGCTTTCAAATAAAACAGAGAGTGGAGGAGCATTTTACATCCAGTCCATAATTTTCTTCACAAAATGACAAAGGTATTAAGAAAAACTATATATAAAAAACAGCATTCTTTGCACAGTTTGCTTTTACATGTTATTTTATTTATGATCATCAGTGGAAAAAATGTGACTGTTTCGTAAATATTTCAAAAGTTCCTCGAAGCACCTTTTAATTAAAATCACATTGATCCTCTCCACATCTGACAATCTATTTAACATCTCTCAACAGGGCGGCAAAGGAGCGGAGAACTTTGACAAGTTCTTCACGCGCACACAGCCTGTGCTGACTCCCCCAGACCAGCTGGTCATGGCCAACATCGACCAGAGTGAGTTTGCGGGCTTCTCCTGCATCAACCCTCAGTTCATCCACCCCTCCCTGCACAGTGTGGTATGAGGAGAGGGCCCGGGGGGGGGGTCAAAAACACAAACAACGCATGTGGACTGTCTTTGTCACTTGACTACTGGATCCTTCCAAAAAAAAACTCCCAACAACAACGTCCCGCTGTCAAAATGACTCACGTCGTCATATACAGTATTCCGTCTGCTAAAGTGAATCGATATCTGTGTGCAGAAGTTCCCGAGGAGAGGGGGAGGGAAGCCAAGGGTTGAAGTGATGATGTTTGTGGGCGTGAAAAAAAAGTTCTTCTTGGCCCACTGATGGTTTTTTGCATCCTTTTCCCACAAAACATCTCATAAATATGTTCTGTTTCTTCTGAATCTGTGTCTGTGATTTTCCAATCCTTCTACTATCTCATTAGATGTTAAAGATGCAAGATGTTTGTCCCTCTCTTTCTACGCAACAAGCTGCAATGCACGGCAAGAACGGAACGTGTTTTTTCTTCTGCTCTGTCCCCGGCTTTATCTACTTCTGAACAGCTAACTCCTGTCATTTATATTTATATACTGAATAGATAAAAAGAACAGAGAGGTGGTATACTGTTAACACGAGTGCCAAAGTAGAAGTTTTGGGGTGATTAAAAAAAAATATTTCTAATGCTGTTCTTTGAAATCCTTGTTGTGTTTCTTTTCCCCATCTGGCTTCCCAAACAAATGTCGCCACACTGAAAACCCCCTACGTTTATATATCTGTTGTTTTGTAGGACATGGAACTACAGTGTTTTTAAGTCAACCTGGAGAAAAAAGAGCATGCAACGCTTAACAATGTCTCTGCATTCCCCCCCAAGCAGCTTGGGGGGGGGGGGAGACATGCTGGATGAGTTGGGGTACATAGGGTCAGAATTGGATGGGAGAGTGTGTTCAAAGTCTACAGATGCTAATTTTCCGTATGTACAAAAGCAGATCTGTGTTGCATGCTTACTTTTCTGGACTCTGCACAAGCAGTGGACTCATAGGATGCAGTGACATGTCTGGTATCATTGTAAAGTTTAGTATTATGATATAAAGCTACTGTATGTTCATTTAAAATTGTTGTATGTTTTGAAGAGTCTCATTTTGAGGGAAACAGGTTTTTTTCCCCGTTTTATGTTCTGCTTAGCCCAGATTTTATGTCCAGAGTGAGACATCAAAACCCTCTAATGTATGACGTTTTATTTGATCTTTTTTCTTTTTTGTAAATACGTTTCTAAGAGATGTATCGATTTTATACTACGAACTGAATGTGCTTTTACTACCGTAGACATATTTCTATGTTTAGATGACCCCCCCACCCCTCATAAGAGTAACATTTGGCCGAATCTTTTGGTAGCTTGGGTATCAGCGAAACCTTGTTACAAGTGTTTTTTTTCCGCTGTGGAATTATCCGTTGTTTTCTACTACTCAGTGTCACAGAGAATATGCAGCGTGAGAAACGTTTGAACGCCCTCTTGCCTTGGTCGTCTCATGGCCGACCCCCTCCTGTAACAAACCCCAGAGATGTTATGGAGGATTTCAGAGCCCTGGGGGTTGGCTGAAACACCCTTTTCTTTCTCTCTTTCTCTCTCTCTCTCTCTCCCTCTTGCGTGTATCGTGTGCATGCGTGAGGCGAGGCCTGACCCAAGCATGAGAAAGATTTCCTCCCTTGCATGTTAGAGAGACCCCTCCCCTCAGTGTGGAGCATGGTGTTTGTTCCCGCCTTGTCGCACAGAATGAGACGACCTCCGTCCAACGAGCATCGTGCGTTTGTTTCCCCTTGCTCCATCGCCTCTTCCCCCTCACTGTCATGTAGCTAGACCTGTTTGGCTGAAAACTAAAATATGATATACACACAAATATGTGTAAAATGCTTCTGTTGGCTTTTCATGCACTGGTGCCAAACCAAATCTTTTTGTTTCCAGTTCGGTTGTATGTTTTATTTTTGTGTTTTTGTTAAGAAGCACACAAAGCTACAACTAATAAGCTTTCATAAAACTGCCAAATTTAGGAAGGCTACAGCTCTTCAGCCCCTTAATTACTTAGTGAAAGTGACTACGAGGAACTTTTGGTTCTTGTTGATTCTAGCGGCCCCTTTGGACAAAAGCAGGTAGTGTTTTTACAACATCAGCGCCTGCAGTCCTAAATATGTTTGCTAGTGTGCAGCACTGAGGTTATGTATTTATATGTGACTATGTAAGATTAATAATGGTAATATCAAAGTAAAGTTTGATCTATTATTGTTCAATAAACTAACGATGTTTCGGTCTGCCTCCCGCAAATCGTTTTGTCCCGGGTAAAAAATCGGACCCGTGCCAAAAGGCATAAAAATAACTATATTAAAATAGTGTTACAGGTCATTTATAATCATCAGAGGAAAAAATGTTTCATAAACATGTGTAAGTTCCTCGTAGTCTCTTCAGACCTACGTCACAGCTGTCACATCTGGACCAAAATGAGACGTTTAAGGTTTAAAGAAGAAAAAGTGAATGTTTACATGTGATGTCTCACATTGAGAATCTTTATCAGAGAGGAATTAAAAAAAAAAGACAATAACCTTTGGAGCCGTGACAGATATATTCAAATGTCAGGCCAGTCAGGGTATACAGGAACACTACAGGCTACACTTAGAGCCACAGGGATGTTTGTATGCGTTTCCTTCCCCCTGCTTTTGTTTACCTGATATTTCTTGTTCCTCTGTTCATTGTGGTATGATGGATTCTGTGTATAAATAAAGTATTAAAAAAAGATCCACCTGGTCTGGGTCTAAATGGGGAGGGGGAAGTGTTTATAGGCATGTGTGTTTTATGGTACACATGTGAATTGTTGTTTCACCTGTGTCATTAAGTGACTGTACCATCATTTATTTTGAGTGAAGGGAGGGTCAGAAAGTAGGAGTGGTAAAAATGTGTTTCTTTTTTGCCTTACGAATACAGGAAAAAGGTAGCTTGACTTTTCTAGGATAAACCCTAATGTACATACTAGCTACATGGGGGTTGTGTCACTCAAACATTGTGTAAATTACAGCATATGACAGACAATCAATATTACCGTCCACAACCTGTTCAGTTAGCAGCAACAAGCCAGTTATTTATTATGAGCTTGGTATTCACAAGTAGTCACAAATAGAATGAAGTGGAATATTCATTACAATTGTGCCATGTTTTTTTTCCATACATCCCTACTACAGCTCTTCATTATATGTGTGTACTGTTGTGAATATTATTGTTCGATGAAGATAGTGAGGTTTAAAAGTAGTCCCCACTCTATGCTATTATATAATAAACGCCAAAAACGATTCCTGCTCACTTCATTTAGTACTATAAAATCTAATGCAATCCTTACAGACTGATATTGACAGCAGCAGTACTGTCTGTGTGTCTGACCTGCAGGTACTTGTTTTACTCCATCATTCTCTCCCTTTGAAATACATCCACTCTACAGACAGCTGGCCCGGGTCCTGTCAAAGCTGAGTGGAGCTGTCCTTGGTCCTAAACACACACACACACACACACACACACACACACACACACACAAACACAAACTCTTCTCTCTCTCTCTCTCTCTCTCTCTCTCTCTCTCTCTCTCTCTGTATGTGCGTGCAGCAGCTGAAAGCAGCAGTGGCTCGTGCATTTGCTTGGACTGACGTGGACGCGCACTGCTGCATCGTTTCGGTCCAATGAAAAAAAAGATGAGCTCCTCACAGTTTGACTTTACAGATTTGGAATGAATTTCGAGACCAAGTTTGGATGGAGAGAGCCGCCTCATTCTTCTTCCAAGTCGTCCCTGAAATGAATAACTAAATAAACAGACGGTCTTTTTCTTCAGCAACTTTCACTTCAATCTTTGCAGGAAGTGCGCGGGGAACAACAGAGCGCACACTGGACCGACCACAACGAAACAGTAAGTAAGGGTTGACATCATACGTGTTATAGTGTAAACTGTGCTTTATATTACATTCACATATATTAGGTTACTCTTTACCTATAATCATTTGCCAGAATGTTACCATAGGATCAGCAGCCACATTTATTTATCTATTTTTAGTCATGTTTTATCATTGTTGCGGTGTCTGCTCTACGAGCCTTACCCTTAATCACCCCCTGGGGATAAATAAAGTTTTCTTGATTCTCGAATCTATCTTGAAACATTAGCAGTGTACTAACGTCGTGTGAGGGTGAGGGGGAAAAAAAAGACTATATTCCATATTCTTCCGTTTTATACTGTAGGTGAATTTTCTTTGTTTTTATTTTTATTTTACATAGGCTAATATTGCAGATGACGATGAGATCTTGTCTGATGAGGTTGTGACAGGGCTCCAATTGTCAGTTAAGGAAGGCTTTATATATAGTCACGTAGCAGCGCAGTTTTCTATTGATGCACTGTGCACAATGTCATTTGATATTTTTTTCAAAGATTTTATGAAAGGATCAGAAGATTTGAATGGTCTGGCCTTTGAACACCTTTGGCAGTTATATGTAGGTGAATTACTTGAGTCCAGCTAACTCTCTACACTTAGGCTATTATTTAATAAAAAAAATGTTAGATAAAGAATTACTGCTATTAAGTGTGTGTGTGTGTGTGTGTGTGTGTGTGTGTGTGTGTGTGTGTGTGTGTGTGTGTGTGTGTGTGTGTGTGTGTGTGTGTGTGTGTGTGTGTGTGTGTGTGTGTGTGTCACATCATCTTGAAGGCTGATCAAATTAGCTTCTCCCAGACAGTTTGTCCTCCAGATGATTCCACCCTCTCTCTCTCTCTCTCTCTCTCTCTCTCTCTCTCTCTCTCTCTCTCTCTCTCTCTCTCTCTCTCTCTCTCTGTCTCTCTCTATAGATCAGTCACATCATGTGCCTACAGTTGTCCCTTACATCCCCCTCCCCATGTCACTGTGCATGATGTCTCACTGTGTCATCATTCAGACTCCCTACTCTTTACTTATGGATGCTTTTTATGGTCTCATTCATGGCTGTAAAACGTCAAAACCTCAGTCTTGGATTTCAAAGAATGTGTGAGCATTTGTATTGACATGCAGTGTATAGGCTGCACAATGTTTAATAATGTCCCTCAGCCATGAAAATGGACAGAGTAAAGCATGTGACATGGTCTGAATACCAATTTGTTTTGACTATAAAACTGGTTGCAGATGTTACATTACATTTCATTAGCTGACACGTTTATCTAAATTGCATTTAGCCATGAAGATACAAACTCAGAACAACAAGGAACACGCAAGTACTATAGCTTCAAAATAAACCAAACTACAAAGTGCCACATGTAAGTGCTACATGTGGGTGTGGCATGTAAGTGAACCTTTTCTTTTTTCTATTTATTATTAAAGCATCATCTTCGGCCAAGGAAGCCAACACACACAAACACACTAATGTAGTCCTTGTCAATGTGTTTCTGTGCTTATCACACACACACACACACACACACACACACACACACACACACACACACACACACACACACACACACACACACACACACACACACACACACACACACACACACACACACACAAACAAGCTAATGAAGGACTTGTTAATTGTCCTTGGGCATCATTGTGAAAAGAATACAGAAAAAAATGAAATACAGTGCAATAAAATATGTTATTTATTTATAGAATTATTTATGTGCTTATACGTAATTTGGGTCTCCACATATCCAGCCTCCTTTAAATGTTCACCAGTAACCCTTTTTCCCCCATCCTCCTCCAGATTTCTCTTTTGACATTCCTTCATCAGAACCAGACTGCTGGCAGCCTGACCCCCCCGCTGTGGCCATGAGCGCCTGCAGTAGGAAGGCGCTGACATTGCTGAGCAGTGTCTTTGCAATCAGCGGCCTGGGGCTTCTGGGAGTTGCAGTCAGCACAGACTACTGGCTGTACCTGGAGGAGGGCCTCATTATGCCTCTGAACCAGAGCACTGTCATCAAGACCTCGATGCACTCTGGCCTCTGGAGAGTCTGCTTCCTGGCCGGTTAGTCACCTGTGGGGGGGGGGCTTTAACAATGTGATGGTATATCAGAATTGGAGCTAGATGTTAGCCAGTGGAATAACCATTTTCAATGATGCACTTTGCAGCATCTAAATGTGGCAGCAGCAATGACGACTGACATGATTATATACACACACACACACACATCACACACACACACACACACACACACACACACACACACACACACACTTGCACCTTCAGGTCCTCAGAGACAGACGTCATCTCATGGTGCCACACCACGAGCTGGCGGGTAATGCCAGCTGGTTTCTTAATTTGAAACGGAAGTGATAATGTAGCATGACTGTGTAGCTTTCATGTTTTATTTCCATGGCGACAGACAATTACTTATTTTGGTCCTTAGTCTGCCAGTCTCTTATAAGAGTGAAATTACTTTATTAGTCAATGGTTACATTGAATTTTGTCTTTCTGCATATCCCCTCTCAAGTTACCACACTTCGGAGGGGGTCAGAGCAAAGGGTCAGCCGTAGTTCAGCGCCCCTGGAGACGTTTTGGGGTGAAGTGTCTCGCTCACAGGACACAATGGTAGAGATGAAGGGCTCCGTAGACGTAATACCAGCCACCACTAGTTTTACAACTTACACCCTCCTGTCCGGTGCCGGGAATCGAACCAGCGACCTCATGGTTACTGGTCGGCCACCTTTTCTCCAGGCCATCCCTGTAGACCATATGTCTCTCCTAATATCTACATCTCATTGTCACCTGTCCTTCACACCAACCTGCAGACCTCCCAATTCTCACCAACTCCACACACACACACACACACACACACACACACACACACACACACACACACACACACACACACACACACACACACACACACACACACACACACACACACACACACACACACACACACACACACACACACACACACACACACAGATTTTTTTCAGTGAGTTGTGCTACTCTCCCTTTGTGATTCCTCTTCTCCACTAAGATATTTTGTCGTTTCTTTTACCTTTCCAGGTGAGGAGTCCGGTCGCTGCTTCACCGTCTCGTACATCATGCCAATCAATATCCAGCTGACGTCAGAGACCACTGTCAACTTGCTCAGTGAGTTCTTATTCAAGTCAAAACGCTTTGTTGTTGTTTTCCCGACCAGGTTGTATTCAGGAATCTCAATCTCTGCACTGCATGAATGAGGCCAGAAGGCTTGAGAGTCTGAATCACCTGGCCCCTCATGTTGCCGCCCTCTTCCTCTCCAGAATACTCATTGGCGTTTTCAATGAGACAATTCAGTCCTTCAGTGTGGCTCAATATGAGAGCTTTACCCAAGGTTGAGTCCACTCGAGTGAGTAATAAGCTGTGATAATGTACTCCATTCACGAAAAAAAAAAAATCTGGGTAAGGGAGCAGATGACGGCAATCAAGCGACTACATTTTATTTGGATTTCAAGATGGGTGTCCTCCCAACAGAACCATTATATATACATATAGAAAAGAGTATTGCTTCTAACATAGGACACTTTTCTATCAAACTTGCAAAATACAAATTACTTTGCTTCACTCAAAGCCCGTAGGCGCATTTTACTTCAGTGGAAGTGCCCAGAGGCCTGTTGTACAAAAGTGGACTTCAGATATCCAGGATGATTGATAAAGCCAGCCTTGACAAAGTCTAAGCCAGGGCAATTTGGATTAATTGGTTGCACAAACGCCAATCCAGGATGAAAAGGGGCCGCTTTGTCAAGCCAGGTGTAAGTAATTCTGTCAAGTGCCAGCCCAAAGCTTTCAGAAGTAGACCCAGAGATCGAACACATAAATCTCCATGGTAACTTATGTCCCTTTAACCGGAACATGGCTAACGCAAGCCAAGATAACCAAAATATCCTAGGTTAATCCCTTTTCTTGGTTGTGTGCAACAGGCATTAGGTCCACTCTCTGCTTCTTCATGGTTGGAGGATCTGTTGTCCTTTGTTCATTTGGAAAAAGTGAAGTAATACTATGAGAGGTTCAGATGTTCCTTTTTACAGGAGATGGGACTCTGTGCTTGCCTCTATCAATTCACTCGCTACCCGCCTTGACTATCAATATATTGTCTATGTTACCTGATTTTATTTAAGTTATTGTCACCTTTTTATTTAAACTGTCCGTTAATGGGAGGGTTTTTATTACTTTATTTTTGTATTGTTCTATTTGGGGAAGAAAGTGGGGAAAAATGTATTGCATGTTGGCAAAATGCGGCATTGTTTGATGTTGTTGATGTTTTGAAGAAGTAAAAAAACTTGCAAATGACAGATTAGAACAGCGGCTGTGTAATTGGGATGGATCATCTCAACACTCCTTAACACTCTGGTCTGTTGTATGCTGTGAGGTTAAACAGTGTTCTTTTCCTGTTCCTCAGAGATGATCCGCTCAGCCACTCCCTTCCCTCTGGTCAGCCTCTTCTTCATGTTCGTGGGTTTCGTCCTCAACAACATCGGCCACGTCCGGCCTCACCGCACCATCCTGGCCTTCGTCTCTGGAATCTTCTTCATCCTCTCTGGTACACGCCTCTTACTTTTGCTTTTCTTTCTCATGTTCTCCTCTGTCTTTTTCATTTTCTTTTACCTTTATTTTCCCAGGCAATAGTTGCTTGAGATCAAATTACCTCTTTTTTGAACAAGGCCTGGCCAAAATGGCAGCAGTTAAATATAGTGATTTGACTCGACGTCATTGGAAATGAGGGTCACCCCTCAATTGGTCTCTCGAGGATAAATAAAAGTTAAATGAAATGAAAATAGTGAAATATACTGTAAGACAAACCTAAAAAGAAGCCACAGATATGAGAAGAAGAGACAAATACAGTGCAGAGGGTGAAGAAGAAGGAGGCGGATACACACTAAAAGAACAATTAAATTGTGTCTGTCCTCTCTACGTTGTTGTTTTCTTTCTGATATGGATATATGATGTCCCTTGTCCGGCAGGTCTGGCTCTGGTGGTGGGTCTGGTGTTGTACATCTCCAGTATAAGTGATGAAGTGCTGAACAGGACTAGGAGCAGCGAGGCCTATTTCAGCTATAAGTACGGCTGGTCCTTCGCCTTCGCCGCCATCTCCTTCCTGCTCACTGAGGTGAGCGCACAGCTGTTTGGCACCAGCTGTGATCGTGATGGCACAACATATTACAGTCAACATGCTTTGACATGTGGCACAAAGATACATGACATGTCACAGTAGACTTTTGAAAAATTCACATCGCTATGAATAATCAAGTAAAATATATTTAAATACAACAAATACCTAAAGTTCCATTAACTTTATTTTATTTTTAAACACTTTATTTTGGGATTTTTTTTAAAGAACACAAACACACAACTGAAGAAGTGAACACACAAATGCAACACAAAATAAGATAAACAACTAACATGACGTACTCCACTTAACAGGTTTCTGAGGACATTGTTAAAACTATAGGTAAATGTTAAGCAAAAAAATAAAAAGTCAGTAAGGTGTCATGAAGGTCACTTCAGCGCTGCTATATAGTGCAGGAAAGGCTTCCATACATTTAAATTTTTCCATTGACATTATTGTAATCTTGAGTGTGTCCCTTTTATGTGCTGCAGAGTGCGGGTGTCATGTCGGTCTACCTGTTCATGAAGCGCTACACAGCAGAGGAGATCTACCAGCCGAGACACCCCAGTTTCTACCGGCCTCGGCTCAGCAACTGCTCCGACCACTCTGGCCAGTTCCTCCACCCAGAGGCCTGGTCGTCACGCGGCCGCAGCCCTTCTGACATCTCCAGTGAAGCCTCGCTCCAGATGAGCTCCAGTGGCTACCCGGCTCTCCTCAAATGCCCAGACTATGATCAGGTGTCCTCTTCGCCCTGCTGATACAAGATTCTACTTAAGATATTTAACTTTGAGTTTGATGTGTTTCAGGGAGGAACATATGTGCAGCAGCTTAGACCGTGGCAGTAGGAGATATGTCCTTCTGAGCTGCTCTGTGGCTTTCTATCGGGTCACAGATGCTCTCTGGGAATTTGTTGTGGTGGAAGATCAAGTGTTATCTAGGTGCAAGCAATGTCTGCAGGTTTTTAGACATGAAAACATTACATGGTTATGGCGAGGTATCAAAAGTACAAATCTGGTATGCATTGGATTTGAGCTTTGAGCTTCTCTGAAAAAGTTCTGTATTTTGGTTAAATTGTATTTGTATTTTACCCTGTGTTGCCTCATAGCTGTTTCCCTTTTGGTGAATAGCCTCATGCCTGATGTATCATAATGTTGGGGGCTCAAGAGGCTCAAGAAATCGTAGGGTTACTGTTGATGTGCCATCAAAAGAGGACTGTATGAATATAGATTTTTTTTTAAATATAGATTTTTATATAATATGTACAGCTGTTGGACATTATATGAATTAATGGTGATAAGAGTTGATTCAAAAACGTCATGATGTGACTACACTGGGGAGAATACGTGTGTTAAATAAAAATCATTCAAACCTAACCAAATCTGGAGTTCCATTCACCACACAGTTATTCTACATTTGTCCACAGGGAGGCAGTGTTTGGCCAGTTTTCAGAGTGACATCCTACTTTCACAGCAGGCAACATTTGGTTTTACAAGTTTTGTCCTGGTTGCTTTGGCACAGTTGTCACAATAAAAGTCATGAATAAAGTGATACAAGTGTATAGGCACTATTTTATGTTGAGAGGCTATCCAGTAATGCATTAAGTTAAGGTTTGAAGACATATTTCTATAGCTTCTATTTAAAGGTGCTACGAGAAACTTTAAAATATTTCTAAAACAAAAAAATGTTTTCTCTGATGATCATAAATAACATATAACCCAGCAAATGAGACCTTCAGTGCAACGAATGATATTTTATATAGTTTTTCTTAATGCCTGTTGTCCAAAGGAGCTGCAATAATGACACAAGACACCTCGCAGAAGTATGCTCATAGTGTAAATTATCACATGTTAAATATTGATGCTAAATGTCAGAACATTTCTTATTCAAAAGTACTGTACATTTCTTTTAACTTAACTGACAAAATGTTACCCACTCATCATCAATTTGAAACGATCACATGTTTAAACTACACTAAAAAATATCTGTTGTGACATAGATGAAATGCTGCAGACACAGCACCATTTCAACTGAGATATTTTCTCTTTAAACTGTACAATGTTTGTAGTTTATACTAATGTTACTCTACCTTGAATAAGTATTTTTTCTATAGATCCAATGAGTTGATGGCTTTAATAGACTTCATTTGAAACAAAATAAGTGATCAATTCTGTCAGTTTGACGTCATTCTAAAAATAGTTCACAGTAAAAGTGTGTAATTGTGTAAATGTAAAAGTGAAGCTCAATTTTTCTTTTGACACGAGTAAAATACTAGTGTCCACTGTTATAGATACTGTACACCAACAGCTCTGCCTTAAAGGGATAGCCGTTTATTTTAGTTGTATTGTGTCTCTAGTAGCTCTGAGTCAAGAGGTTGATTGGCGAAGTGATACAAAAATAAAGGGCTGTCTGGCAGCAAACTAAAGCTGTGGGAAAAAACTCAGTTTAGTGTAATATTGAATGGATGTTTAGGTTTTCAGGTTAGCATTTATATTTGTGGAGGAAAAAAAACGTTTTTCTCCTGGCCCCCTCTGCAACACTACAAGGCTGACTTCTGCTGCAGCAAAGTCTCCCGCAAACTCCTTATAGTGACTGTGCTGACTGCCATCTCCATAAATTAACACAATAACTATGCCCTAGGTACCCTATACAACCCAACTTCAAAAATACTGAACTATCCCTTTAACGTCTGCGTTTACAAAGCTCATAATGGTCTCTTTTTTTTTAACATTATAGGCATCATTAAAGTATATTATATGGTAGAAAGGTTGTACTGGATTGTATAAGATTGTCAAGGTGTGCCGAATAAATCGTTCACTGAGTGTATTTTGAAGTGCATGGCATGCTCAGTTGAAAAATGAAAAAAAGTGATTGCACTTAACGTATTGAGAACTGTGTAAAACGCTTCCGAAAATGTGCTGAAGTAATAGAGAAAAAATCTCTCCTCTAATCCTTTTTAATCATTACATTGATGTGGCTTCATCCATGTACTTATATTTCTTCTTATATGTATGATTATTATTATTGGGGGGAAAAAACAGCAGAGGGCGCTCTCTCCTCAGTCATACTAAGGGACATGCTTATCCTCTACATTTCCTGTTCATTTACCACACATGCTTACTTTATCCAAGCTCCTAACGAGAAGTGTCTGTATAATTCAGCATTCTGTATAGCTGATTACTTATGCAAATATGTAGGCCAAGAAGACTGAGCATGAATAATAAATAATACACCATACATCTGCTGTAGCCATTATGTATACTTTATATAGATACACATAATATTCAATGTGACGATAGCTTTTACAGAGAATATAAAAAGTTAATGTAACTATGAGGCGGGGCTGGCTGTAGAAGATAATATTCTGCCCTGACATCAAGGCTTTTCCTTTTATATTACAATCACATAGAAAACTACTGGTGTGTATAGCATCATCATCTTCCTTCATCACCGATATCACTTCACTATATTCATCGTCATTAAAGGGATAGTTCAGTATTGTGTATTATATAAGAGGTGGGGTTGTATAGGGTACTTATGTAAGTATAGTTATTGTGTTACATTATGGAGACTGTGGAAAAAATCGAAGTTAAGCGTTCAATCGAACAAATCTTTAGGTTTTAGGTTAGCCTTTATATATGTGGAGAAGAAAATAAGTTTTTCTTCTGGCCCCCTCTGCAACAGTACAAGGTTGACTTCTGCTACAGTGACACTTCCTTTAAACTCATTAAAGTGACTGTGACTGTGTCCATAAGTTAACACAATAACTATGCCTACCCCATACATACACCACTGAACAAACACTGAACTATGCCTTTAACATAAAACATCATGTTCACAATAGTCTTCATCATCATCATCAAAAATACAAACACCGTTCTCTCTCATTACTCATGGCTATTCAACAGCACAGTTATTAACATACTGTATATTATCATCATCAGTTGTCTCATGATTATGCGTAAGGCTTTTGTAAAGAAGACCCCAAACTTCTGCCTGTAGGCTCAAACATGTTACACAGAGTGTGCATACTACTAACACAAAGAGACCGGGAAAAAAAAAACTATACATTATATATACATACATAACTTAAGCATACATTGTTGAACATATACAGGCAGTATTAAAACCAAATCACAAATGAAAATAAATACAAAATGATAGCTGGTTATAGTTTTATACTTCTTTCTTTTTTTTTTTTTTTTTAAAGAGGAACACAAACGCAAGCAAGGGTCGTATAGGAGAACAAACCAAAATGTGAACAGGATCACAACGTTACGACGAGCTTCACTGATATAGGTCATAAAGACGTGGGAAAGAAATATTAGAGCTTAATTGGACTGGTACCCTATTGGGCCATTGTACAGCCGTAAATTAAACCTACCCAGTGGACTGAAAATACTCTATCAATGGAAAGTATTTTGTTTAAAGTTAAAATCCTTAAGATTTTCATAAAATCAAGCCCTGATTCATTATCAGCATTTCATCTGCTATAGTCAGTTCATGTACTTAGTTTTCAATGGGAGTGGTGGAGTCCGCCATTGATTTGCATGATATAAATAAAATGTTTTTAGATACATATATTTAACAGGAAACGATGCATGTATCTAATCCAGCATTCCGGTTGCTAGTTTTCCTTTATATATGTCAACCTCATTGTTAACTGTTCACTCCCCTACCACTGCTAAGTCATCGCTAATGGAAACCTTACATTACACATTAAAATCATACAACTGCAGAAACACAGAGTGGCTTTAACTGTGAAACAATTGATGGAAACATATTATTAGTTTACTGTCTCCTGCTGTGGTCTTATCAGAAATCGCGCTGACTATTATTATTGACTTTATTCATACAATGTGAGATGTTTGGCTGCACGGTATACAGAGATAACCTTGTAATTCTGGCAAAGTTGTGTTACCACCATTGTGTTAACACACGTGTCGCAAGATCAAGCAGAACTGAAATCTTAAGGACTAAAACTTTAAGTCCAAATAGGAAGTTTCATCTCGAGCCTGGGCAAAAGCTGCTTTCTACTCAACTAAATTAGGAAAGTATGCACATTTCAATGCTCTCTGCTCTGCACACATAAAGGAAATCAGCCCAGCTGACTTAAGACTGTGATGCTTTGTTAGGAACCTAAGTTCAAGCCAACGCCATTTTCCGAGGTCACACTGAGCAAGGCTTCAGCCGATGGCACCTGTAGAGAAGTATCCAGCACCAGAGTGAGATGGAGACATGGTCCAGGTGAGGTTATACTGCACTGATTGACAGATGTGTACCTGTCTCCTCTTCCCACCCTCCTCCTTACTTTACCCACACCAGCTGTAGCTGTCCACACATCTCAACTCTGAGTTTGAATTGCAACAACTTTTTCATCAAGCACAGTGGAGGGAACGCTTGTATGACTAGTGCACCCATACTGTAGATACATGTGTGCACTGATAGCATGCACACACACACTCACACACACACACACACACACACACACACACACACTTGGTCTCAATTAACCCACATGGCAGTTGTGCTTAAGGGAGACTTTTAGAAACATGGTATGACTATGAGAGGGGAAGGTAAGGGCTGTTTATGGGATGGAGGAGAAACTAACTGGCTGGTTGGTTTTCAATATGCTGCTCCGTACAAGAATAAAGTCTTAATCTCTGAGTGTCCCGGAGCTCTGCTGTCCCCCTCAGGAATGTGTGACGTCTCCCCAGCAAGCGCACATGACGCGTGAACAGTCCAGGAGAAAGACAAACTGAGGATTGTCTTCAGTCTTCTCCAGGCTTGAGAGTCATTTCTGCAGTGAAGCATCTCTGCAGGGTGGGGAGTGTATGTGTTGATGAGCTGAAGGAGAGGAAGATGGAGGAACCAGAGGTGGAGGAGAGCTTCTCTCTTCACTTCTTGTTGGCGATGCGTCTCTTCCTGGTGGCCAGCATGTCGTAGAAGGGGTCTCTGCTGATGCTAGCCCTGCAGAGCACAACAATCAAAGGACAGCAATCAAATACATAATAAGGTCACATGGGACAAGGGTCTACAGCATCTTTGATATGGAAATGTAGGCGGCACATTTGTACAAACCCCTGCCTTAACTAGATCAAAAAGAAAAAGGGAAAAAAAAGAACAAAGTTTGTGCAGTGACCTAGTTCTGTTTCCATGGTTTCTGAAGAGGAACAACCCCCCCCCCCCATCCCCAAGTTTTTTCTTGGTTCTCCGATTTGCTGGAACATCCTCCAAGCCAATAGCGAAACACACAATCACACACTGGGCCTCCCGCTGTTCCGCAGGTTTATAGGTTCTGAAGGAGGGCCAACAGTGGTGCTCAAGATTATTGAATGGACCGTGTGCTTCTATTTTGGAGCTATGGAGAGGCAGTGCACAATGAGAGAGAAGGGAGTGAGTCAGGAAGCCATTTGGGCTCTACTGAGGAGCCCAGCTTCACGGCTGCTAAATCCTGTTAGCACCAGCACAAAGCAGAAAGAGACTCAACCCCCCACTGCGGATATCTCTGATTCTCTTTACAACGCCACGCGCTGAAGAGTGAATGTGTACGTGATGACTATCCCTCTCTTTCATACTGCTCTTTGTCATTTTGCACAACCCAATTTGGTGAAACAAAAACTCCATTGTGGTGCGATTTAAGCCGAGCTAGGCTCCCGTGACTAACACCAAATAACGTTTCCCCTATTTCTGTCCTTAAAGATATAAAACCTAATACATTAAATGGAATCAGACATATTAAATATTAAATTAGGATTAATAATGAGAGCCTACTTTTCTCTGTTGACCCAGTTGGTCTACCGTCATCTGGGTCTGTACATTAGTGACTATAAGCAGGAACAGCTCTGCCTCTGTGACCATCTCTACTTTAGTTGAGGGGGGAAGGGGGGATCATTCTTTCAATTAAACACATTTTAACTCCCTGGACCTCAAGGCCACTTGGACGCCTCTAGTTGGGTGCAAGCTGTGGCTCGTTAGCCTCCGTGGCTGTGAACGTGTCAGCCCCAGTTTGGAGCTGCCTCTCCTGGATAGGTTTGCTGGCTCACCCTAGGGTACTATAAGCAGTGACTAATCCCCCCATCATTCTCCCCATTGAATGCTGTTTGAGAGTATGGAAAGATGGGGGTTGGGGGTAGAAGAGGAGTGGGAAGAGGAGGAGGGATTGCACTATATTACAGTATACAACTGTTCTGTTCTGCTGAGCCAACTCTCTTTGACATTGCACCATCTTCTATGCAGGCGATTACTGAGCAGGATTTAGGTCACTGACAGCAAGGTTCTTATTACTGAGAGCTGCAGTGTGAAACCTATCGGACAGAAAGAATACAGCCTATAGCTGTCTGTTGTACTATCTAAAGTAATGACACTCTTTATAGATACAGTTAACCCCCTATCTCTTCTACATCGACTATATCAAATGTTTTTTTTTTTTGTTTTTTTATGTCTGCTGTGAATAACTTATTATGGGAACCATTATTGAGTGGAATATTTGTCATTTTAGAAGGTGCTCCATGGACCTTCCAGTTCTTGTACATTCTTGCACCACCTTTGGACAAAAGCGGTAGTGTTTTTACAACCCAGTGACCAGAGAAAAACGTTGTCAGTGAACACTTCTGCAAACGAGGGATATGTAGGCATTTGAACGTTTTTGGGCCGAAATACGTGACATATCAACACGCAATTGTTTCTAGTGGTTGTTGCGCTAGTCTAGTGAGAACTATGCACTTTATTTTCATAATGTTGATTCAGTGAATTCATTTGATCTCTAGTCTATTAGTAGTCACTAAGCCCAAAGCCCACAGCAGATTAGTTTTGCTCAGCATAAACACTGAAAAAACATTACAAAGGATAAGCTAGCATCTGCCCAAAGGTAACAAAGTTCACCGACCAGCACATTTAAAGCTAATATCAACAGGCTATGTAGTGTTTGTTAAATCGTGCTAACAGTGAAGTGCAGCGGATTTTCGACACAGGTTCGCTGGTTGCCAGGCAAAACGTGTTTCCCAAACTATCAAAAAGGATTGCTGTCAGTGTCCGTGTGAGGAGTGTCTTACTTGATGGATTTGATCCACTCCTCTTTCTCTTCCGGCGTGGGCGCTGATATCCTGTACACCACGTGCTTGCCCTCCACAACCCTGCCGTCTGTCTCCGTCTTGCAGGCTTTGATCACCTGGCCCTTGTGGTTGGGGTTGTAGAGCTCGAAACAGTTCTGGAGAAGGGACAAAGAGCGGGCCGTCAACAATGTGTTACTGAGGACCAGAGAGGAGGGGAGATGATCTAAGGCTGAGGTCTCCAGCGGGGCAACACTCACAGGTTTCCTGGGCTCCTCCACCTCCCGTATGCTGAGGTTCTCCAGAGGGATGATCCCACGAGGCTCCTTGTCCTAAAGGAGAGGGAGAGAGGAAAACAGCCTGGTAAATACACAATAAGCAGGAGGAACTGACTTCAAACCAGACCAAGGAATATAGAGCAGAAAACTAAGCAAAGGGTTAAAAAAAAGCAGAGTTGAGTGTGTGAAAGAGGTCGTCTTAAATTGACAAAATCCTCCGTGACATGTTTTGCTAGCATGGATATTAACCTTGCCACTCCCCTCCCCTCTTTAACAGAGCAGATCATGTGTGTGTGGAAGAGTCAGACCAGAGGACGGGACATAATGATAGCATCCTGGAGGATAATACCAGGGTAGAGAGAGGACAGTGCTGACATAGCAGCTCACAGGGACACACAGGCACTGATAAAAATCATCCTACGCCGCACTTATAAACGTAGTCTAAATGAAAGCAATAGACAAACACATAGTGTGGAAACTGACAGTCGTGAAGGGAAAAATCTTAATGTTGTATGTATTGGGAATAACTGATAACAAATGTCCATTAAAACATTTGCTAAGCAGCAGGAAGTGTATATGACTTGAATAATTCTTAACTTTTGTTTTTGATACATCATCCTCAATTTCCTCAAACATTCCAAAATTCATTATAATCCAAGGAGACATTATGGTACCCCAACATTCCTAAAATGTTCTCCCAACTGCTTTTGGAATCCCAGACATTACCAATATATAAACAAATATAAATTTGACAAAAAAATAATGATGACATAAAAATAAAACAGAGACCATTTTCGTTTCCCAAGAAAACCAACTTTTGCTTACACATAAACCTGCACATATGCTTTCAAAGAGGCACTTTTCTGATCAAACAGTTGTCTTAGTATTCCACTCACTGTTGTATATTCGAAGTAGTACAGGCAGTTGTCGGTCAGGATGAACCACCTCCTCTTCCAGGTTTTCACTCGGCCCCCTGACGGGAAGAGGAAGAGGACATGGGAAGTAAGACACAAAGGCCACAGTGACAGACTGGCTGCCTGCCATTAGGCTGTGACACTCATTACTGACGCAGAAGCTCTGTTTTCTTATTCTGGTGTATACCATATACATGAAGTCAAGTGGTATTGTATGCAAACTTAAGACATCCACTCTGTTTGTCCATTAGTCCACTGCTGTAATTCAATTTCCTGTAGAGGAAAGGCTGCATATCATCAACCACATGATAATGTCATGCGGCAATTAGACACATGAGGTGAGTCAATAAGTTTCATCGTCTGCTCTCAAGTTTGCCGGTTATGTATTTTTCTACTCACAAATATACCTTCTTGTAGTTTGAAACACTTTGTTAAACATAATTGATATGAGTCCCTGTTAAAGGTGGAATAAAGTAGCTACGAGGAACTTTGAAGTATTTATGAGACAGTCTTGTTTTTCCCATGATCATAAATGACACGCAACAGCAAACAAGACCATCAGTGCAAAGAATGCTATTTTTATATAGTTTTTCTTAATGCCTTTGTCGTGGGTTAGCTAAAAAGATGATTCACGCATCTGATAAATTATTACTAGCTTTGCCTATTCATTTTTAAAGGGCAGCCGAAAAAAATAAAACATTGGTTCTCAGGAGACGGGAGCAAACAGTACAAGATATGAACCCGTGGCACCCAAGGCACCCTTGAAGGCACACACATGAAGACACAGAAATTTAAGAACAAAAATTCATACACCACACGCACGCACGCACGCACGCACGCACGCACGCACACACACACACACACACACACACACACACACACACACACACACACACACACACACACACACACACACACACACACCCAAGCCCAGAGCAAGTTCACCATCTCACGTGTTAACTTGTGCAAACTACATCCGAAAAAACCCTCAGCTAAGACAGAGCGAGAGAGAGCAAAAAAAAATGTCTAACACGTTGGTTTGAAGTAGAACTCAGCCGCTGGCAGTGACTGCAGTGTTGGAGCAACGCAGCAGACTGTAATGCAGACTGTTAGAGAAAAAAAAAAGATCATTCAGATGCACAAACCACTTTCACAAAACATGAACAGACCAGCACAAGCACTTCCTGAGCATTTCCTGTGCGAGTGCCTTGACCTAACATTCCTGATTGGTTCTTCTCTTAACACTAACCATCCCCTTACGGTCACAACATTTCTCACTGCAGCATTTTACCTCGTGTGTTGGTGAGCCCCATGTAGGACACACATAATTACAAAGTCTCAGGGTTTCCTTACATTTATAATAGACTCTGGCTATTGAATTAGATTGGCCAAATCTCCGCTCGGCTTAGGGAGAGATTTGCTAAAAAGAAGCTTTTTTTTTTTTAATTCATTGGCATCCTCAAGGGTTTTATTTTTAGAGAGTTAAATTAGAAAATATTATAGGGAGAACTGGCGCAGGGAAATGGCTCCAGGGAGGAACAGTACCAGAATGTAATCATGTTAGGGTTTGTGAGCCACAATGGGACCATTTGCATTTGCGCTCGCTGGTTTGATGAGAGGGCAGAGAGAGGTTACCCTAGAGTTAGAGGAATGTGCAGGTCAGGGCCAGGTTTGTGTGTAGACAATGGCAATAAACCTAGATCACCTGCAGTCAGCTTGCCCTTTAACCTTAACCTCGGCTTCTTAACATCTTTATGTATTATAACAAATCAACTTCTAACAACAACAAGTTACAAGTGTTGGAAGAATGAAAGAGCATGTGATGTTACATCGGTAGGTTGGGATGGGGGGAAGATGTCTTTTAATATGGTGTTAAACTTCGGAGAGAAGAAGTAAATCAAAAACACGTGTAAATAAAACAGGAACAAAAGGAAAAACTAAGTAGGAAAACAGTATTACCTCATTGGGAAAGCATTCACTACTGGCTCATGCACATGCGCGCACACACAAACACACACACACACACACACACACACACACACACACACACACACACACACACACACACACACACACACACACACACACACACACACACACACACACACACACACACACACACACACACAATTCATTTCAGTGTTACTTCCCAAACAACGTTCATTAAGATGCTTTTCACAAGACTGGGTCCAGATGTGAAAACAATGCACCCACATGAGGGAAAAAAACTTTTTTTCCACACATAAAACTTAATTTTTTTCTATAAGAACTGATTTTACTGTGAGAATGTGAACACCTTCTTCTTCAGACCATAAACAACCAAATAACAATTTTACTTAAATGATTAACATAAAAAAAAGATAAGTCTATAATTTCCCACAGTGAATAGCACAACTCAATTACACAAAATAAACCCAAGGAATTAAAATAAAGCAAAATAGAAATAAATGAGACAGAATATAAAATGTGTATGAATTTATCTATTTGAGTTCATAACTAAACTACAATGCATATTTACACTTGTATGCATCTGAACTCATGAGCAAAGCAAATAGCATGTTTAAGGTTATGTTCCATGGCATTAATGTTACTCAGGTAAATTTGGGAACCCATTGCGACAAGCTCAACATGTTTTTAAATGTAACTGGTGATGATGTAATCCAGTTGACTTGAGTCTCAAACACGACATCTCACCATCACATGAGAGAGCGCCACAAACATTAACCTCACTCTGCCCTCGAGTTCTCGCCCAGACTGTGAAAATACAGTTACACCTTTTAGAGTGGGGTGAACAAAAAGATGTCACAGTAGCAATATTAAAGTCATCCGGGAGGGGGAGGGGAGGGTAGAATGCTCAGGGAGAAATCATCACACACACACTCACCTAGTTTAAGCAGCCAGCCCTCTCGGTCCGGGTTGAAAAACGTGTGCGTCAGGTCATTGCCGTCGTCCTCTGGGATCTTAAAGGGTTCGCTCTTGATGCTGTCGAATAGATTCTGGAGATGGGAAGAAAAAGAAACATTCTATCTTCAGATTAAACTTTGCTGTTAACAAGATATTGAGTGATTCTATTCTGGTGTCAGAGAGTGAGAGACAATGATTCATACTTCACTAACTACTTCAGGTACTCTTTAAAAAAAAAAGTGTTTTCTTTGAGTTAAAGTAAGCCAAGGCAAGCGTACTCTGGTACCGCCGCCAGCTTTGTTTTTTTATGCTTTTCTTCTTTGAGAGATCAGGGAATATCCTTTTGATTCAGTGTCTGGGGAGAAGATCTAACTCTGCCATGCTGCAGATAGCTCAATTAGTGAAGCATGACTCCTTTTTTTCCTTTTCATGGCAGAGAAATTCTGGTTAGGTTTCATTTTTTTTTTTTATTGAGCTGTGTTACAAAACGGCATTAATCAAAAAGCAGGACTTTTCACTTTTAAAATGGCCGGATCAGTTTATTCGATTTTTGATTTTACCAACACAATCTTTCAAAAAGGCACACACACACACACACACACACACACACACACACACACACACACACACACACACACACACACCAGTGGATGCTTGTTTTTCATACCTCACACACTAATCAAGTCAAAGCGCTCACCCTGAGTAGCTCCTCTGGGAGGTCTCCCCCCTCGTTGATGCCTCTGTTCATAGATATGAAGCGCTCCACGGGGGGCTTGTCTCTGACGTTGGGGTTGTGCAGGCTCGTGTTCAGCATGATGATGGCGAATGATAGGACGTAGCAGGTGTCTGCCCAGGGAATTACACAGAGTGTTGCTGGTTAACATAGAAATACAGCCAAGGCCCACATCTGTTTGTGTGTGTGTGTGTGTGTGTGTGTGTGTGTGTGTGTGTGTGTGTGTGTGTGTGTGTGTGTGTGTGTGTGTGTGTGTGTGTGTGTGTGTGTGTGTGTGTGTGTGTGTGTGTGTGTGTGTGTGTGTGTGTGTGTGTGTGTGTGTGTGTGTGTGTGTGTGTGTGTGTGTATGCGTGCGTGCGTGTGTGTGTGTGTGTAACATGTTTCCCTATTGATTAAATTGGGAAATAATTCAAACTATTGATTTCTTGTCACTCTCACTGACCTAAATCATTGATATTATAATACAAAAACTAAATGGAGAACCGTTCAAAGGCTTTCTTCTTGGAATGTGAATGTGAAACCAAAAAGTATACTATAATACTATAATTTTTTTAAAGAGGCAGTGGGCTGTAAAGTAGAAGCTATCCCACTAATTATAATTATAAATGGTATTGCGATGAATGCACAAATCATTTGTGATTAATTGGACAGCAATCAATCAACAGATTTCCTCACCAACCCATTTAGGACCCATTTGTGTCCATTCAAAAAGGGAGAGATTAATCAACAAAGAGCACCCATATTCTGGGACACACACATGCGCATGTGGTGCCCTCCAAGGCAAGTGAAGTCTGAATCCCAGCAGTCATAAACACACACACACACACAGACATACTAGTCCTGCTTTTTGCGAGTGCACATCATAACTCCCACTAAACATCCTCCATCACATCCACCCCCCCCCCCACACACACACACACACACACACACACTCTCTAACAGCCCAATTCAACATCCCCTACACTGCAATTTACGACCCTGGGCACACCGTTCAGGAGAGATGACCAATAACTGAGTCTAGCTGTGTCACCACTGCACCACATCCATATTCATGACCTGAGATGTCACCTGTGTCCTGCCCGGTACACACTCTGTTACCACAGAAGCAGCAGATCATTAGGGAATGGGCCAAGGCTGCGCTAACGAATGCTATTGACCCGTGATCAATTTCATTATCACTGGAGACACAAATAGTGATTACACTGTGAATAGTGAGCACGCTGCTAACCACAGTGTGAAAGGGAGAAATGCATAGACTGTGATTCCAGAATAAGACGATAAACTTCAGTCACATTATCTGAAAGCAGGTGTCTATGTTGTCAGGAAAAGTGTTCACACCCTCCAGTGTTTTAGGAAAATCTCCAGTGTTGTGGCCACTGGCTAAAGATTTATACAGGTCCAGCTGTCTACTGGAATAAGACAGACAGTCACAGGCATTGATCTGAGGCTGAGGTGGGCTGGCTGGCCCAGGTTATCTGTTCTGGACTGTCTGGCTGTGTCTGACTCATATATCTGCTGCAATGTGTGTGTATGTTTGTACGGGTCTGCATGTGCGTGTGTCTGTGTGTGTGTGTGTGTGTGTGTGTGTGTGTGTGTGTGTGTGTGTGTGTGTGTGTGTGTGTGTGTGTGTGCGTGTGTACCTGTGGACTGGAAGACGCCAGGATTGCATTGGCAGTATCTGGAGGCAAACGCCTCCATCATACGATCAATCTTCTGGGCTTCTCCAGGTAGTCTGAAGCTCCAGAGAAACTGCCTACAACAGCAGGAACAGAGGGAGAAAATATGATGAGAGATCATGAAATATTGATACAAACAAATGAATGTTACAGTATATGGGAAATCCCTATACACTTAAAAACCCTACAAAATATCTCTTATGTTGGGTGGTTTTTCTTACATTAACCTTTAGAAAATAAAGAACCTGCTCACTGAGAAGGTTTTTAGTGTTAGAAAAGACATTTAAAAAAAGCTCAACAAACTAAGTGATTTGGTGACAACACAGTATGATCCTGCCTGCCATGTTCATGGCACATCACAGTTGTTGTGATCACCCGTTTCAAACTTGTAAAATGCATTCACATCCACGTCTATGTATATAGTCCATCATTTGCAGTCATTAAAACAACATTTTATTGATCATACCATTCATTTAAATGAGACCACTGAGATGATGCAGAGGAATTACAGTGTCATCTGCAAATAAGTTGACCCTCAACTTCTGCTGCAACACAGTCTTATCCACCTGGTTGTATAAGCTAATTTAATCAAATACATATAAGCACACATTCCTGGTTTATAACTATGTCACAAGCATGATCTTATTCTACTGTTTAACAAAGGGAAGTCCTAAACTGGATTCCCTGGATCGTCATATTCAATCCTTTTACAGGGTTCTATGGAAAATACACCCACACCGACACAAAACAGTGCATTTCTTTTTGTAAAGCAGAGCTATTTTTAGCCTGATAACTTACCTCAAGGCTTGTACGAGGTTGAGGTCTGCAAACTCATGAAGCTCCACAAAGGCCTGGAGGACCTTGAGGTTGAACTCATCCCTGAGAGGAGAGAAGGGACAAGTGTCAAATGTGTTTTATGAAACAGCTATCTATGAAACAGACAGAAGAACAGACAGCTGAAAGTGTAAGTACGTTGTGGGGGTCAAAGGGGAGAGTAACGTTCTGAAGCAGTGTCACAGCAGGACAGAGAGTCACTGTTTGGACTGAGCCAGGCAGTATGAAATCCCTGATGTTTAGACAGTCCTTTCCCCCATCGATTTCCCTTCGATAACAACCACATGTTTTCGCACGGTTATTTTACAGGCGCGGCCTCCTGTCGCTGCTCTGCTACATGAATCCAGACCACCAATTTCCTGGAGCTTTATGCCTTCATCTGAGCGTGTGCAGTGTAGATCTGACAGAGAGAAAAAAGAAAAGGTGGAAGAAAAACAGAGGGGAAAAACTTTAGAGAGCTCACCGTTCGCCTAAGTAGTCCCCGATGACTGTTTTGTTGAGGCCCTCGCCTTTGTAGAGGAACTGAGAAACGTCCTCTGGGGTGTGCTGGAGAAGGTCGTTTTCCAACAGAAACTGGATCCCCTGTTCAGAAGAATAAAAAACGCAATTACACTTCAGTTATCTTCTTAGGTTGAGATTGAGAGGATGGCTTGGAGATAGTTTAAAAATCAAGCTCGTGGGCAATCATAAAAGTGTGATTGAACAGTAGTATTTTATTGACTCTGACATATAATCCACTGAGGCCAGCATCTGACCTTTTTAGGGTCCATGTTAAACTTCTTCCTCCCCATGGCGATCTGTTTGTTTCTTTGCGTAGTCTTGCTGCAATAAAAAAAAGAAAAGAAAAGAAGAGATGCTATCATCACGTGACAGTGAAGGGTGTGGCTGTCGTTCCCAGGCTGCACTGTTTGCTCAGTAGGTCAATGTGTGGATGGGTTTGTCCAGGATGTGTCATGACTTTGTTTATTTACCGCTCAGGCAACTGGGTGTGCAGTGTCAGAGTGTAACTGGAAATATGGCTGCATGTGATTTAGTATCACCTGTATGGAACATGTTAATAAACAGGAATTGGTTGTACTCCTATTGGTTTAACCCATCCTGCAGCTGGTTGGTAGAATATCTAACATTTAAAAAAAACACGTTGCATCTGCCCCACGGGATAATCTCCACCGGTGTGCGTTTTTGCAAGCTCGCTTTGCTTCCAGTTTTCCTTAAATAGCCCAAGCCCCTTTGCAAGCTACACCTGAGATACACACCCAACGCCCCACACACACACACACACACACACACACACACACACACACACACACACACACACACACACAGCCTCACTCCACCTCATCAACCAATCAAATGGAAGCCTCTGAATAGAGACTGTTGACTAATGTTCAGTCGAGGGATTGTCTCGCTTCACTCCTCAAACACCGGGGGATTAACACACACACACACACACACACACACACACACACACACACACACACACACACACACACACACACACACACACACACACACACACACCTCAAACGGCAGGTGTGAGGATCACGGCGGAGGCTACATGGTTCAATGTCTTTGCAGAGCAGATGAGGCCAAATCATTTTTTTTGATAATTTATTAAATTGTTTGAGGAACCGGTTAACCAAAATCAAAAGATGCCCCAAATTTCACATTCTTAAAGACAAAAAATCAATCAGCAGACAAATCCATAATGAAAACCCGTATAACAATAGATCAGTAAGACAAGTAGAAGAACTCACCTCTCCCCCACACAGGTTAGCTGCTCGATCTCAGTCATGACCTCGGCAATCTCAAACTTCAGCCGCTGCAGTGAAGAGAAAACAGCAGAATGTTTCCATACGCCTAACTTTATGTTTTAATAATTCAAACACAGGCTGGATCCAGTTACATCGAAAGAAACAACAAATACTGTCTATGAAATTGGGAAGATACAGTACGTATTAATCAGTATGCAAAAGGCATCCTGGAGATGGTTTTTATCAGAGCTGGGGCAGGTGGGTGGATGTGGATAAAACTACAAAAATTACACCATTCTGCCTTAAATAGATGGTAGACAGTTGACAGGTGAAGATGATAGGAGAGGAGTCAAACATAAAATAACCAAACAAATGTCCAATGCCATGATGAAACCTTAACCCTGACCCAGCATTACAAACGATGACACTTTAATCATGTCTCCCCAGCTCCACTTAAATAACTGTATGCGGCTGGGACAAAAACAAAAAACACATCTTCCAGTACTGACTCTATACTCACTTCAATATCATCCAGAAGCTCTTTTTTCCTGCGCCGTATGTTGGACAGCTCATCTCTCTCCTCCCCTGACAGGTCCTCGGGTACTGGAAGACACAGAGAGACGGGGACATGAAAGTGTGAGTGAGTGAGTGAGAGCAGAAGGGGGGGGGGGGGGTTATGAGGATGGATTAAATGAATTCACCTTCTGACCAGACAGCTAGAGGGGGATTAATCCTGACAGTGCATATACCTGCTCAATAAATCCACGCCAAAGATATTAACCGTGACCTAAATTAATACACTAATATTACACACATAGGCCTATATAGTATATCTTTTACAGTGTAATGCACTTAATATATAGAGGAGGTGATAGAAGTATATCACACTAAAGCCACGTATGAGGAACACGTAACTCCTGGGAATTTTCTTTTCAAACCAAATAAAAGCCACAGAAATTTCCCAGTTGAAAGGAAGATCCCTTCCATAAATAACATCCTGTGTTTGACTTTCACACAGCACACACACACACACACACACACACACACACACACACACACACACACACACACACACACACACAGACGACTGAACATCTGGCGAGGCCTGCCCCCACAAATATTGCCTTTCTGATAGAAAACTTGTCGAGCCCACATTTGAGGTAATTAACACGGCAGAGAGAGGGGGAGAGGGGGGGAGAGGGAGGGGGAGAGAGGGAGAGAGGGGGAGCAGCGCATCACGCAACATGCATGTTTGACCTGCACGAGCATGCAAACACTGCATACACTCAGGTGATCCCACGCCATATGCGCCGTCCATGCATACATGATTTACACTTCACACACATGACATTTATTATACTCTCCACTGAGGGTTCCCCCAAAGAGCCACCTACTTATCCTTCATTTAACCGCACCACATCAGCCCCTTTCCCCCCACAGACCCCTCAGAGGATCCCCCCCCCCCCCTCTCTCTCCTCCGCAACATCAGAAAACAGCAACCCATTTGAGAGTGGGCTGACAGGAAGTAGGTCATTTTCACATAGAGCTATAGCAGATTGTGCTTCTCCTGCAACGTTTCCCTCTCACGCACACACACACACACACACACACACACACACACACAACACACGCACACACATGCACACACTGCCCCCACTATCTCCCTCTTTGTCCGCCTCCACCCCAGTGCTTGAAGTGGGGGTGAGAGCAGATTCAAATCCCCCAACTGAATCATTCTGCTAAGCAGCTTTGCAATTCAGACATTTTTTCCCCCCCCAGTTGTTTCCCCTCTCACTGTAAATAATGGAAAAAGAAAAAAGTGAAGCTATTTCCTCTCAGCTTCATCTATCTGCTGTATCTCTCTCTCTCTCTCTCTCTCTCTCTCTCTCTCTCTCTCTCTATCTACTTCTCACTCAAATCTCTTCCTCTTCTCCGTCTACCACTTTGTAAGGCAGAGTGACAGAGGCAGCACGGACCATTAGGCTGGAAGGTTTGGAGCTCATGTTATCACAGGCGAGCAGCCAGTCAAGTGAGCAGGGATACAGATGGGTGTAGATGGCTTTTTAACCGTGTGATAATCATCTCTCATCTATCTCTCCCTCTGTCATACACACTCACTGATGCTCACACAGTATTGTGCCAACCTCTGTAAAACCGAATAAAACCAAGATTGGCAGACCAGAGGAACTCCTTTTTTTTTTTAAATGGATGATGGCAAGATGCAAAGTGGGAGGAATGCTAATGGGTTACACCACCTCATTGCAGCATTGTGCAGTTGAATGATGACTAATCCTTAAATTGTCAAGATATTTAAAAAATAAAAAAAAAAGTTATGCTGGGGCGCTCTGTGGTGTATAGTGGATAGAGCGTGTGCCACATAGGCTTAGTCCTTGTCACAGTGGTCGCGGGTTCAAATCCGACCCCGGGGAACTTTACTGCATGTCATCCCCCTTTCTCTCTCCCCTCATCCCAACTCTGTGCTCTCTCCTCTCTCAACTAAACTCATACAAAGGTAAAAATATCTTTAAAAAAAAGTTGTGGTGGCAGCACAAACAGTATTATGTAATAGAAGTGATTGAAATGTTGACTAAAATCCCCCGAATGGCATTAATGTAATCCTATAAAGAAAACTGTAATACTGCAGTTGCTATATTCTGATGTGCAGGCTGACAAGTTCATTCTGTGTATTATTTGCCACATGGCAATAGGGCTTGGAGAGAGTATTGGGACTGCGTGGGTGGATAGAATTGGATGTCTGCAAAGGGGTTTGGGAGGAATGGTTCAAACTTGAAGCAAAACAAAAAAAAAATACAGTCCACTTATTTCCAGGGCCTTTCTTCATTAATCTACGTCATAACGCAGAGAAAGACTGATGGAAAAATAGAGGTAAGATCCCAGGCATGAACAGACACCAGAACTAGCTTTACGCACATGTTCCTGAAATGCATCATATGGCATTTGTCACTTTTGGGGGAAAACGTCTTAACAAAAACTTTTCTCTTGGCTTTTGAGTCACCGTGCAACAATCCTTTGTTATGATAAACACCCACAGTGAGGAGAGAAAAAAGTGTGTGTGTGTGTGTGTGTGTGTGTGTGTGTGTGTGTGTGTGTGTGTGTGTGTGTGTGTGTGTGTGTGTGTGTGTGAAAAGAAACAAAAAGACACCAGATGATGCTCTCCATGCCAAACGGCAAAGAAAGGGAACGGGTCAAGAGTGACGTAGGATCAGATAGCAGCCCACCAGACAGCTTCACACTGCCTGCCTCCGTTGCTCTCTTTCCTTGTCTTTGGCCAGGCAGCCTCATAAAGGGGTAATTGTGGAGCAAAGAGACCCTGCAGGCAACCTATGTCTGTAATGCGCAAAAAAAGAAGGAGAGAAAAAAATAAAAAGTCCTCCTACTCATCCTTCCTACTCTGGCTGAAAAAGCCTCTCCTGGATGGGAGAATGGGACACATTGTCTGAGGAGACAGAATGGGTTTTGGGTAACAATTCCCCCCACGCTGTGTGTGTTTTGATGCATGTGGAAAAAACGTGATCTGATATCTCTGTGAGGACTACTACTACTACTACTACTGCAGTGTTCGGTTGAGACTGGACATCTGATGCATTATACATGAAAGTCTAGGAATCTGTGAGTCTAGTTATTCCCATAGTAAGCAGCCCTCCTGAAAATAAAAATCCATATTAGGTTATGTACAAATACACCATGCTTAACCCCAGGCACAGCAACATGGATTACCAATGCAGCACCACTGTTCCAGCAATAATCAATACATCATCATAATACTTCTAACTTGCCTAGCTTTTTCTTTCCCCCTGCCGGTATTCAAGCGTGCATGGATGAGTAACTGCCACTGCGCTCAGGCTTTCTCAGACAGACACGCCTTCCAGACTTTCTTTCTTTTCTTTTTTTTTCCAAAGGAAAAGGTCATTGAGTTAGTTACTTCTTCATTCCAATCTCACAGTAACTTTCAGTTCTCTCCTCCTAATCAGCCTCCTAACCAGCCCGGGTCAAAGTCGCCACCCCCCCAGGGGGGTTTAGGGCAAAATGCTCATTAATGTCACGAGTCAAGTTCAGCATGGGTCAGGGACAAAGCAGCACATTATCGAGTACATACTGCGAGAATGTATCATCCAAATGAGCAGATGAGCAGGACACGTATTACGCACCTTGGTTATGGACTTTAAAGTTGCTTAGGTTTTTCCGATATACTGTATATAATATAAGAACCCTCTTTTGTTTCTATTTAGGTTAAAGCTAGTGTGCTTAACATCTGGCACCCTAATAAGTAATTACAACAACAACAATGTCACAGCATTTACCTTGGGATTTTTCTGAGCTCCTGCGCCAGTGTCAGAGGGCGACACCAGTTTGCAAACGCTGCCATATTGAGAAATACAGAGTTTTGTGGAGCTGTGGAGCTGGGGTGGTAGGATGGCCTAGAGGTAAGGTGGCCGACCAGTAACCATGAGGTTGCTGGTTCGATCCCCGGCACCGGACAGGGGGGTGTTAGTTGTAAAACTAGCAGAGGCTGGTATTGCGTCTACGGTGTCCACCATCTCTACCATTGTGTCCTTGAGCAAGACACTTAACCCCAAAACTGCTCCAGGGGCGCTGTACTATGGCTGACCCTGCGCTCTGACCCCCTCTGGAGTGTGGTAACTTGAGAGGGGAGATGCGAAAAGACGAATTTCAATGTGCCTCGTGTACAACTGACAATAAAGATAACTTAACTTAACTTAGACTTAATCAACTTTGTGTCAACTCGTTTTGGCGATCCGGGAATGTAACCGTTATGCATTTAAAAAGTTACACACTATAGCTTTAAATCAATAATAGAAATTGAATGTGTTTGAAATAAGTAATTATCTCTGTAAACAGTAGTTTTCATTGTTAGTGGCTGAGTCTGCCAGCCCTGCTTGTTTGTTCTTTTTATCTGATCGATTGAAGCTTCCCTGTTCCCTTATCACTGTCTGCAGCCGTATCAGAGCTCTGATCAGTTACTGTTCACGCTGCTTTAGTAAAGCGCCTACACTACTGCAGAGAGCATGGGTCATCACGGTAAACAACTCCTTTTACAGGTCCATGCTTTGGTTTAGAAAATGTCATGATATGCCCAGAAGGAGATCTGATCATGCTTGCTCACACAGCATGATGAAACAGATACAAACTGTTTACTGTCCTCTGATTTAAAACAAGGTTTGTTTGTAATACACCAGTTACTATAACTCCGTTCTCTGGAACCCGTGGTGCTAAAACACCATCGACTGATCAACAACAAGGATGAAATCATCAAGTATTATGATATTAAAGTGCAATGCTGTCACAGCTGGTATATTCAAATCTCATAACTCCAGCTTATGACTTCCCCCTGCTTTAGACAGTCATATGGGGGCCATATAAAAGGAAAACAGATCACATGCAAATTATTCATGCCACCGATAACAGAGCCTCTGTTATGAAGCAAGCATACATCATCCCAAAAACTCCCTTTGTGTCAGAGTCTGTAAATAAGCACAAGTGTATATATAAAGTATATACTTGTTTTGAACATGGGGTCAGTAAAGAAAGCTGACCCACCACATGACATAGCTGCTGCCCTACATGTGGCTGCACCTCTAGACCCCAATCAGCAGATGAAAACGGCTCAGGCTCTTGAATAATACATCACTGTCCTGTTCTGGAAGAGCTCATTCTTGAAACAGTCCACCGATCTGATGCTTCCAGAGATACACTGGCGAGATTGGGATCGAACTCACGTGAGCCGCCGGCTTCATTGGCAGATCACAAAGTCAAATGACTGTCTGAAAAACTCCTGACAGTCATGCCTTTCCAATATCCTTGGCGTCAAGGGCAGATGGAGAGGATTGGTTTTGCATACTGATACATCCTGTTGTACTGGCTGATGTCCGCTGAATACTCAGACACTTAGACAATGCGTATATATGTGGTCCATCAGAGGAAATCTTTTAGTACACTTTGTTTTTAGATTATTCTTGTGTGTGGATGAGGTAGTGAGCAGGGGACTGTTGATGCATTCAATGGCACTCCTATGTAATGAATTGTTCTCGCGTCAACTGCCGAATTACTGCATTCACGGCTGGGCAGACACTAACAGTTAGCATTCACTAGTATATATATATATATATATATATATATAGCGCGACACAGTTTGATCAGCCATTACTTGACACTGTTCACTTTGATCCACCGGTCTCGACTTCAGTGGTTTACTTTAAAGCTGATTAGGTCTGATCCGAACAAGATGTCTGATTTTCATAGATGTTGGTCGGAAAAAGAAAGGCAGGGTTGAGAAAACTGAAGAATGTTATGTGGTTGGTTGTATTTATGTCAGAGGAAGACTTACAGAAGCCACAACATGTGAGATACTCCTCCAGCGGTGTTAAATCGGCTCAGTTTACAGTTTACAATGACTTTTTCAACAGCAGGCCTGTGTGTGTCCAGCCATTCATTTATTTAGATTATTCAACAAGCTGATGAGCTGCACTGATTGAACCAAACTCAGACGACAAACCTTAGTCACTACAACATGGATAATTTCTGTTAATAAAACACATGATGATATGGAGCGCAATGGTAGCCAAGTGGTTATAGCACATGCCACAGAACCACAATGTCACTGGCATGTCTTTCCTCTGTCTCTCTCCCATGTGGCCTATCTGCCCTTAACCATCCAATAAAGTTGAAAATCAATAGAAAATAAAGAAATTATATAAAAATCACATATAAAATCTGAAAAAACAACAATAGTTGAGGTTCTAGAGCAAATACCCCGGCTCAATTCTTGTTAATGATTTTTACGTTATTACCTCTTTTATAACCTTTTTTTGTACTTACATAGGTAATCATTTATTGATGCCCTGGCCTGTACACACTTCATTAAAAAAAGTAACTTGTTTTCTGCGATGTCAAGAATAACTAGGTTTAACGCTAATCAAATAAAATAAAAAATGCCTCATAAAACTTATTTGGCTCAACCCCTGGCACTCAACAGAAACACATATTGTCCGTTACATAATGGCAATAGAGGCCAAAATAATGACCCCGCAGCAAACTGCTCTTGGTTTTCACTTGCAGCGAAACAATGGAGAGGATGTCTGCTGTGTTCAGGACTGCTGGTCTGGTCTGCCCGTAACAATAGCAACCCAGTAAACACCACGTAGAGGACAGAGGCGGTTCCCAGCACAGGGCTAATTAGGGAGCATTAGGTTCGCAATGCAGCCAAGTTACACTTGATTGTTGCGTGGCCCGCAGGAAATATGTGCAACCTGGCTGACTTAAGAATGATGTAAGAAAAGCCGGCTGAGCGCGTCAGAAGTGGCGACACGACCACAAAATAGAAAATAAAATACATACCAAATCGCATTCTCCTGGCCACAGTCCCCAAGATGACTGACATGCCCGCAGCCGAGGTGTCTGTGTCCTTGTCACGGTCAGTGGAAGTGTCAGCACTGTGGCTTCACACACACACAGGGACTTTTCACAGCTTGTTACCCTGCTGGTGTATTGTGGCCATTGTGGCCTGTAGGTGTGTAGTAATTGTTTTCTCCCTTGGGCATTACTCCTACTCCCAGCACTCAGGCATGCATAGAGACGCACAGACTCACACACAAAGTCACACTCACACTGTCAGCCTCTTTGACAGTGTCTGCCTCATGACAGATGACAGTATAGAGGTAAGGGAAATAGCCCACATTCCTTTTACGGCAACCGCCCGGTCTGGTCCAACCAGCTCTCTTCACAACTCCTTCAGCCTCATTCCACACAGAGCTGCTCCTTTCATCTCTCTTCCACGTTTCACCTGGAGAACACTCGACCCTAACATCAGCCCTCCTGATAAAGAAATCAATCATGGCTCTATAAAAGGCTCTTAGATATTTATGATGATTGCGGTGGGGTTCCGGCCTGCATCAGGGGGCAGCCCAGAGCTCTGGCTTTAAATACAGTCCACTCACCTTAAGAGCATGAGCTACAACTTTTATGAGGCTGGAGGAGCAGCCACTGTAGTTCATAATGCTGAGGATATTGTCTACCTTTACAGTAAAAAAACACTACTCTGAGGCATCACTCACTATCGAAAACATTAGAATTGCATCCATGACTGTTCCCCAAGGAGGGATTCAGGAACGTCCACTAACGCAGAGCCCACTTTGGAATTCAAGTAAGAAATAAAGATGGTTTGTTTACTGAGATTTTTCTAATACCAAAGCAACACGCATAAAAAGAAATTGAGATTGACGTGTTTATTATGACTGTAAAACAAATGGACACCATGGAATGTCACGAGCAGCCAAACCAAGCAACAAACCCCGTTTCAATACACTCCCAAATGGAAATCTTGAGTGCATTCAAAATTTGAAGACGGCCGCTTCGATCTTTTATTTGCTTGTTTTTTAAGAGCGGTAGTAATGCTCAAAATGACAATGCTAAAATGCTGATTATAAGTGAATCAAATGTTTACCATGGTTATCATCTTTAGCAAGTTGGCTAGTTAGCCCTAGTCTCGCAAAGCCAGACCAAACTACAGCAAGTAGTATGGTCTGGAAGCACTCCGTTTAGAGCCGTCTATTCGGGGGGGAAACTGGGCTGGCCTGTTTTTATTTCTTTAAACCAATCACAATCATCTACGGCGGGGCTAACCCCGGGAAGCAGCCAATGGAGGCATAGCGTTGTTTGCCGACGCCAGCGCTTAATAGACGCTGGCGGAAGTGGTCAAGCCAGACTAAGTTAGCCCTAAACACAAAGTACAGCTGAGGCTAAAGGGAATGTTATTAGTTTTGCAGGAATTTGGTCGAACAACAAAATTAGATCTGGACCTGATGTTGGTTCTATGAAAAGTCGGGGGATCAAAAAATATATTAACATTCTCCCTGAGGAGGAAATAGCAATGTGCTCAAATGCATACAATGCATCTCTCCTCGCTCTAAACAAGGCGACTGTTTCTTTAGTACATTGTCCCTGTTTACATAAAGTTGTATTACAATTTTTTTTATGTCTGTACCAAATGGTAAGTCAGTCAATCCAACAATTGTGGATACATTCCATTTAAAACCACAAATATGAGCCTTGTGAAGGAGCTATGCAATGGATTAGCACAGCAAGGTGTCTTATACTGTAGCTGTTGTAAAGGTATCTCAGTTAACTTTTGACCAAACCGACAGGCCGACCACTAGCATGGCTCAAAACAACAACAGCGGAAAAGTTTCGCCATCATATGAAGAAACACAGACAACAACTTCCCACGCGTCTCTCCAGGAAGGACTACAGCTACTAAGTCTTTCAGCCTTGTAAACAAATCTGCTGTGAAAACCACACTGATGTCCTTGCCTGATATAAAACACCTGGAGGGCATTGAACAGCAGCAACTGATGAAACTTGATGAATGTGGATGAAATATTTGAGAAAGGCCAAGTCATCCTAATGTTATATGTGTACCTTTAGCACACCGTGTCGCAGGAAGACCTTTCAAATGCAAACAAAAGAAAAAAGTCTCTCTCCACTGTTTGTTGGCCTTAAAGAACTCATTGACTGTTTTCAGAGTCTGCGGCAGTCACTTGTTGTCAGCTCTCATCTCAGGAGAAGAGACATCCACAAACATCCTCCCTTTATGAAAATTAGATTACAAAGAAAAATCAGAGGTTACATCAAACACAACACTGGCTGGTTTGATTCTTCAAAGCCTCCGAAAGCCTCTAACATGATCCCTTGAAGCAAGACAGTCTCTTCACAGAACCCACTAGTCACAGTCACTTATTGATGAAAGAGGACTGCGTTTGCCAAATTTCACTTTGAAAGGAAACTCTTCCCTTCGGATCTAAAGAAAACTGCCTCCGATTGGTTTATTTTTTGGGCCATCGTATGTCACGATCCTCAGACAAATTAGTTGCGTGGTTTTGGCAGCAGGATCCCTAGTTCTTTGTCTTTGCTTTATAATGGAACTATGTTTTTTTTTTCATTATGATTATCTAAGGCATTTTTTTACCAAATGCATTTTTTTTGTTTGTGGAACCGCAGTTGTTTTGTTATTTGTACACACATTTCTTACAGAAGACTTTGAAACTTAATGCGCTGGTCTGATTGGTCGCTTGGAGGAGACACATCTGGCTGCAGATGTTTTGCCTGGACAATACGGTCGACTTAAATAATTGTTGTTTTTGTTGTTTGTTTTCTGTTTGTGTGTACGTTGTGTTACTGTGTATTAGGGGTGGGAATCTCTTGGCACCTCACGATTCGATTCAATTCCGATTCAGAGGTCAACGATTCGATTCAAAATCGATTTTCAATGCATCTCAATGCAAAACATTTTTTATGTACATACCCATGTGTGAATTTCAAAAATATATTTATATGCTCATCTGAGTTTGCTTATCACTTTCTACTTTTGTGATGATCATTAAAGACAATCAACAGATGAATTGCCTTCTCTAATATTGTATTAAGAGAAAAGCTTTTCTTGTCACAAATATTTCAACACAATATGGAAGTGTGTAAAAACTAAACCGATTCAGTTTTATTTTATTTCTAATCTCGTAAATCATGTTTCTATAGGATTTCTATTCTATTATCTATTATTTTCTATGTCATTTCAACACATTGTACAAAAAGTATGGCTTGGAATTCAGCTCTCATACAAAAACGTAAACAGAGATAAAGCCGGTGCAGGTCATGGGTTTGCTGCTCTCAGCCCTTTTGAAGACACTTTGGAAACAACTCGCACATGTGTGGTGTGCATGTGCAATGGCGCAGGAAGTATTAGTATTAAAAAAATGAAAAATAAAAAATAAATTATAAAAAAAAAAATTAAAAAAAAATCGATTATTAACTTTTCTGAATCGATTCAGAATCGTCCGAGAGAGAATCAATATTAATCGGAAAATCGATTTTTTTTCCCACCTCTACTGTGTATGTATGAATGTACTGGTGTCTGTCATGGCCAGTACACTTTTAATCTCAATGAGGTATTTCTCTAGCCTGGCTCCGCCCGCCCGCCTACTTCCGGCCAAATTTCATTTTCCCTTCAGTAGTCAGTCTGGGTGTACAGCGCATTTCCCAGATTCTCCGGAGAATCTACGATCGGCCAATCAGCGAACAGAGCGAGTGGCTGAGAACGCTCCAGTTTCAGTTGAATGCTGCGTTGCTTTATACTCGGAAGAAGGAGATTTCCGACTTGGTAGTTCCGACCTGTCTGTGTTCCAGTGCATCTGCTCGCGAAAGTATGGACGCCTAAAACCTTTCTCGTCCAAATAACTAAACGTTAGGCTCTAACAAGTTACTGTTGCCAGGTACCGGTAGATTCATAGACTACAATATGTAGTGAAGTCGGAAATTTCCGAGTTCCCTGTCCAACTGGAAGGCACTATCAAAAGCCGGCTCATGACACACGTGATGACCAAACGTGATGCGATTGGTTGGCTAATCCAGAGTGGCACTGGGCAGATCCAATAGTTTTAAACTTCGACAGACACCCGCCTCCAAGTGAGTTAACGTTTGCCAATTACAGCACTTCCAGACCATTAGTACAAATGAAATGAAGTACGGTGGTCTGGTTGGACCAGGCTAGTATTTCTCCTGGTGGTTAGATAAAGGTATAAAAGGGTATCCGTCTACCATCTGCAGACTGCTGAAACTGTGACATTTACTTTACCTTTCTTATCAGCCATTCTACTCCCTGCTAACACTAACACCCCAGAAAGAGAGAGCAAATATATTTGAAAGAAAGACTGTGACACATACAGGCGAAACTCATATTATTAAAATATCATGGAAAATTAATTGAAATTGAGGCAAGAATTCATGCAAAAGGGGCCCAAACCATGTACTGAGTACATATGCACGATTATACCTCATAGAGGGTTGACATTTTTGTATTTAAAATCCCTTTTTTATTGGTTTCATGTAATATTTAAATGTTCTGAGATTAAGAATTGGGGGTTGTCATAAACTGTAAGCCATAATAGTCAAAATTATAACAAATAAAGGCTTGAAACATCTCACTTTGCATGTAATGAGTCTATATAATATATTATTTTCACCTTTCAAGTTGATTTACTGAAATGAATGAACTTTAGCACGATAATCAAATTTTTCGAGTTTCACCTGTAATATATGATCTATGTTAACAGTGAAGAGTGTTTGAGGTGGACCTTGCCGCCTTGATTTGTTTCTTGTTGTACATAATGTACTTTATAATGTCACGCTCTGTCTAGAGAAGAGCTTTCCTAATAGACCAACAATCAAGCCGTTACACAACTCTACACCTACTAAAGCTTGCATGTGTGTGTGGTTAAACTAAGCCCTGAAGAATGTTTCTGTTTGCAGGGTGTTAACTCAGTTCTCTTTATTGCTTTATTAAAATCAGCACCTCGCACAATGTATCCTCTCCCTTACAGCATGTACGACTGATCACAGGACAGTTGGAAAGGTCCTCTTAGAAAACCTGATCAATGATAATGAGTGTGAGAAGAACTTCAAAATGAAGTGATTAAGTTATTACTTTAAAACAGCGGGTACCAAAACTGAGGTTGAGACCAATCCAAGTGGGTGCTTATTTTATATAAGGGGAAAAAGTCTTATCTTTGCTTTCGTCTTGTGATATCTGCAAACCAGGCTTTACAATTGAGCGTTCGCTAACCAACTCTCTCCCAAACAGCTGACACCCAATCAATGGTATTAATGGTAACCAAGGGGGGCCAGGTTTACCGTACATATAATCCAATTTTGATCACATGTAGTCTAAATTGTAGCATCTCATCTAAAACATATACATGTATATTACAGTATAAATCAGTTGAGTGAAGCAAGTTGTGAGGTTTTATATAGGTCAGGACATACGAGTCCCCCACACTCACTGAGGATGTAACTGTAGTGCTGTAGTGTCTCACCGGTCCACCATCTGGTATGGAGGCCCTGAGTAGACAAACAGAAGTTGCACGTGACAGACTACAGATGCAGCCTCAGTCAGCACAGGCTGCTTATCTTGAGTTATGGCCCTAAATCAGGACAACAGTACAGCAGAGATACACGATAGATAGACAGAGAAAGAGAGATAGAGGGGATAGGGGGACAGTTAGATGAAGAGATGGACCAGCTGCCAAGTAGGACTTCTGCTTTTGTTATCCAAAGACAGCAGGAAGGAAAGGAGGCGTATGAAGAGGAGGAGAGAGAGAGAGAGAAGAGGTCACAACAGAGTTAATACCGGAGCCAAGATTTCTCCAATACACAAAATATGTGGGCGGTTCAGGTCAGACCACTCTTTCCCAGGTTTCCCCCCCCCCCTCCAGATGATCAGCCTCCTGCACACAGTATAGGCCTTTCTTTAGCCTCCTATCTTTAATCTCGCCAGTGTAGTGCTGATTACAAGTCAACATCAATGCGGACTTTTGCATCATTCCCACAGAGAAAACAAAATCTTGTCTTTCATAAGGAAGTGGATGAAAGTTAGATAATAATAGCATATATGGATTGTGTTAGTGTACCCCTTCAACCCTGTCAGCTAAAAGGAGAGTGTTCAGGCTGGCCGGTGGGGATTCACATCCTGCGTCCCAATACCTGACGAATCATGCAATTTCGTCAACCACCCTAGAAGTGGCTATAATCAATATTCTATATAATAGCAATGCATCAAATGACACTTTAAACAATGCAAAAGGGGTCTTCTGTAGTAATGTACCAACAAAACATACAATTATCAACCGGATCGGATACCCATCGACAGTTCAGAGTTCTATATTACGTTGATGATTTAGATATGTTCCTCAGGCATGGGTGGAAAGTAAATATTGGACTTGCATTGGATGACAGAAAATACGCAAATTAATAATACTACTGTATAATATAATAAGCAACTATTATCTAACATGCATGTATACTTTAATCACAGAAGGTTCATAGCTGGATAGTAGCCTGCCCAACTCATTATTTCATTTAAATGTACAACATATAATTCCCTATGCGTATAGCCTAAAGCTATTATGAGTAATACAGGGAGAACACAGGAGGGACATCTGATTGAAGTGAAAGAGATATGAAAATAGCCACAGGTAGGCATGACTTGGAACTGTTTTCTGCACAATTACATGCAACTTAACTGAAGGGCTTTCCGTGTCACACATTTCACTATCGACTGTTCCCATCTAACCGAAAACTGTCCGATTGGATTCCTTTTCCTTTAGGAGCCCATGTACGGAGCAACACAAGCTGGAAGTGTGATGTCTAAACCAGGAAACTGAGCACATGTACTGTATGTCCTCTAGGCAGCCTGACGACCAGCACAGATCTCCTGGGAGCTACTAATGCATTCCATATCACAATACTGACATTTCCCCATCGGGAGAAACAATAATCACCCATTATTGCATCAGTTTTAGGTGCAGAAAACGAACGAGGAGACTGATGGTGGAGCAATTTTGCATCACATTTCTCTGGCAACATTACAATACATTATCAAAAACCGACTAAAAAGCTTTATTTTTTTTCTCTTTCCAAGGTCAACGGCAGTGCATGTTTGACTGTGTGAGCGACATTCAGCCTGACAGAGGTCAACCCAGAGATTAAACACACGTGTGAAGGAACCTGTGCCCGGGAGACACTCTACAACACCAGCCCTCTGGGACACTGTCCACTTTACGCCTGTAAGTGTGTGTGTGTGTGTGTGTGTGTGTGTGTGTGTGTGTGTGTGTGTGTGTGTGTGTGTGTGTGTGACTGGTCGCTAGCCACTCAAAGCCACACCACATCATCAATCAATGACACGCAATCTTCATATGTGTGGGAGTGCAGACGATAATGCATCATGAGTTACATGCTGTGGATGTGAGAAAGTGGACATGGCCGAGAACGTGTGTGCGTGTGCGTGTGCCTGTGTGTGTGCTTGATCGTGTGTGTGTTTGTGTGTGTGTGTGTGTGTGTGTGTGTGTGTGTGTGTGTGTGTGTGCGTGTGTGTGCATTTGCGTGTGTCGAGCTGCCATTGTCCCCCCCAGCAGAAAGACCTGGTTATGGATGCCCTTGTTGACCACTCGAGGCCCTTCATTCCCAATTTCGCAGCCTTCAACTCCAGCAACAATAGCCTTCCTTTCTGTGAAACAATTCAAGTGTGAGGGCAAAAGCCTTAAAATAATGGGGAGTGAGGAGAAGAGAGTCCTATTGACGCAGCATACTGTAAATCCCATGACAAATGGTTCCAGTGTCAGGAATATAGAAAACACAATGGAGGTTATCTCTCTTTTTATTTTAGGTGGCTGCCTTTTTGACATGACTGAATCCTGTTTGTGTGTGTGTGTGTGTGTGTGTGTGTGTGTGTGTGTGTGTGTCACTCCAGTAGGGAAGCGATAGGGAGCGTCCTCGAGCCCCTGACCTATAATCCACTAACTGTCATCCGGATCCCTCCCCACTTGATCTCCTCCATTTGTCTATACGCCTGCAGAGTGGGCCACACTAATCCTCTGTGTGCATACCATATAAAGAGATACACACACTTACAGTCATGCACTCACACACCAGCGCACATTTGTATGCATATATGTAAACACACACACACACGCCTCCACGAGTGAAAAAGTAGAAGGAGAGAAGCATGAGGTTTACACAGCTGGGCTGAGCAGTGCCTCACTAACCTACTTTGAGAATCTGAATGCAATTGAATGTATGCCACTGCTGAATGTTTCCATCTCTCTCTCTCTCTCTCTCTCTCTCTCTCTCTTGTGAAAATATACAAACTGACCTGCTGTAGAAACAAACACACACACACACACACACACACGTATGCATGCTGACAGGTTGATCAAGAGCCTCTGTGTCACACTGTCATCCTGCTATGTTCTTGGAAGACTTTCTCAGTGACAAACAGAGCAGCGCTGTGAACCTGAATAGCAGCCAGCAGACTATGGGGCTAACATGGTAGTAACCAACCTCAGCTTTCTTAACAGTGTCACAGCTCATCCTCTCTCCTGATGAAAAAAGACTGAATGTTGCATGATGCAGCAGCATCTTGACAAAACAGTACATTTTGCAACAAGAAAAAAACAAGCAGAGACTAAGAGTGTTTACTGACACATTGAGCAAGTGGCAGAGTGTTACAAATCCCTTCTTAAAAGCATGGCTGGCTTTGGAGTGGCAATGCCATGAACACACACACACACACACACACACACACACACACACACACACACACACACACACACACACACACACACACACACACACACACACAAACAAACAAACAAACAAAAAATTGGACTCAGGCTGAGTAGAGTGGATTAATGAGCTGAATGTAAAGGTGCACTAGTAACCATTGTGTTGGCCTAATCAGACTGTATCCAGAGTATTCCTCTCTGAGACCTTTAAAGAAGGTTACCACTGTCGTGTTTCATGTTGTCATGTGCTTATCCCATATGTTGTCTTCATTTCAGCAGTCTTACTTGTGATTTTCTTCAAGACACCTTACCTATAACAATTTAAATAACATATACTGTATATAACATATTTCACAGCCACTGAGGTGTAACTTTGCGATGGTGTCTTCAATATGTAGTGGGCACACCCGGGTTTTTGTACTTTATGTTTCCTTAGTAAAACCTTAGAGAGAAAGAGAGAATAAGGCCAACTGTAGATGCTGGACATTCTTGAGCTGCACTAGACTAAATAACACTCTACGAATGCACCTTTAAAAGAGATGGGATTTACTATTCCACAAAACTGTGATGTATTTTAGGAACATGGGCTTAAAAAAACAACAATAAGACCCTGTTTCCACCTGGCATTAATATGTGGTTCTGAGGAATCCGATCGTTATATGTAAATGTAATATGCTTGTTCACACCTGGCCTTAACAATGCGTCTTCTATGCGCGTTTGCGATCCGGATCCGAATTCCCCGCGCTGTATGGAAATCAGCTCGTACATCATTTCCGCTTATACACTCCATCTTCAATGTTTTCTGTTTTCTGTTGTCTGTTTACCTGCAACGGTGCGCTTTTATGACGTGAAATGTTGCGTGAATGAGTACGCGTTTCCGCCCAGTCACTCGCCACAGTTGAGTGGGCGGGGCCTAATGTGTATGAGATGCGCATACGCGTTTCCACTGTTAATGGGTATGTGGATAAGTGGTCTCAAACCACCTCCGAATGTGGATAATTTCAATGCGCATTCAATGCGCATTGAGCGTGTTTCCACCTGTAGTTCGCGCGATCGGATCCTAAAAACCACATATTAATGCCAGGTGGAAACAGGGTCTAAAAACACAGCAGAAACTTAGCCGGTGGGTGGGTGGGTGTATAGGAAAATAAATGGACAGGGAGTTTAGGTGTAGATGTCAAAATCCCTCCATAGAGTAATGATGAACCAGCATTCATCATCACTTTCCAATCACAAGAGTCAAAACTAATCAATGGATTAAGTGAAAATCCAGACGGCGATTTTTGCCTGAAGCTTTTTCTCCAAGAAATGTGGATCATCTGTTGAGAGGCACTTTAATCTGTTTTAAAATGTCACAGCTGTGTAATGACACAGTGCGCCAACATGCTTTTTAGCAGACTAAACTACAGTGTGCTGGGAAGTGTGTTGTCAAGCACTGGATGTGCTGGCAGGCAGTCAGAGGGGGGATACACCTTTTTCCTGCATCTTCAGCAGGTCAAACAATCTGTGTGTGTGCCCTTACATAAGTGTTCCAACCCTGCCTTTTCCTGTCCACCTCCACTCGGCCTTCCCTTTCCAACTAACCCTAAACCACACGCACATGTACGCGCGCACACACACACACACACACACACACACACACACACACACACACACACACACACACACACACACACACACACACACACACACACACACACACACACACACACACACACACACACACACACACACACACACACACACACACACACACACACACTTAATTTGAAGCCATGAACCCAGACTCCTAACAAAAGGCCCAAGTGGAGCAGGATGTTCTTTGCCCAAAATCCATTTCAGCGCATGACTTCAGACTCCCCCGGGATCTTCAGCGCGCTCTGATTTTTCTTTTCCAAAGAGGAGAGAAAGAGCTCAATTTGCCTGACGTCCACCACTCCACCAGTCCCTTGATGGTCACAAAGAGACAGAACCCAATCTATGACTGTGCTAAGCCGTAGTAGCCATTCACTGCAGAGCTCGGAGACAAAACTGGATACCTTATTAAAAAACCCCTGTGTGCTTTTCCTCTGCTGCTCCACACCAAAATTCAATCTTGCCATCAGCGTCACGGCCACTTATAAAAGTACTTCAAAAAGCAGAGAAAACAGAGCGGAGGTCCGAGAGGATTTGCACATTGCACACACGCCTCGTGTTCACTTTAAACTTGGCTCTCCATGACGCCAAGCAGATTTTGTCCTAAAGCAGCCCAAATCCATAAAGGTGACTTCCATATGGGAAAGCCAAACTCAACACAAGGGCCCTCTGTGTTCACCGGCCTTTTATTGCCACAGCAGAAACATGTGCACGGTCTTATAGCCTATACGGTAAAAACACCTAGCCATATACACAGAAGGCAGAAGTCTATTTACTATCTCTGCCATCAGCTTCTCAAAGCAGTCACTGAGCCGTGGTGGGGCCAAGGGCTGGTGGTGCAAGGCCAGCAGTGTGAGAGGGAACCACAGTCAAAACAGAGAGAAAGACACAGTCTGTAACAGCCCTGAGTCACAGAGAAAGAAGCAGAAACCTTTCCTTTGATGTACTGTCTGTAACACTATCTTAAAATGCACAAGGAACACCAACACATCCTACCTGAATAATAAAGAACATACACACGCACTCACACGTACATGCACATGCACATACACACACACACACACACACACACACACACACACACACACACACACACACACACACACACACACACACACACACACACACACACACACACACACACAGTGTCTATAAAACAGGATTCAGTCATGAAATTGGCGGTATCACAACAGTTATCAATTCTTTAGGTCACCCACGTTTGCCCAATCTTTTCTTTGGGCGTGCTCACATTAATGGGGTGACTGACCAGTCACTAAAATGGAGAAGACTTACAAGAGCCTCATATTTCTCACAGGATGAGCAAACGCATATTTATAAGTATCCTTACACTGTTTGCTTACAGTATGATACAATACAGCAATTAACGCAGCGCACAACATTTCCTAAACACTGTATTCTTTCCGGGGGAGTTCATGTCTTATTGAGGAGAGCTGAGCCATTTCGCAAAATACACTTCTGACGTGCTACACAGCAGGCCTGAAATAAAACACCCAAACTTCCCAGAATTGAAACACAGCGGCCTTCATACTAACACCTTGTTATTGCAGGTGCCACATGAATTACCCTCCACTGAAAGTCACCATACTCTCATCTGGGGAGGTTAACTTTCAGCTTTAACGTGACTTTCTGGGGCCTCTATACTGCACTGTCCCTATGCTGTTCACTAACATCCTGTGGGGCCCTCGTGTCCGTCACTGTCATGTTTGGCTGCTTACAGGTCTTCACTGCCTCCTCTGGCTTGAGGTAAAAATCCACCATAGCCTACATACCACTTTGAGAGCCACGGTTCTCCATAATATATACTGTATAGGCGAACCAATCTCAGAAATGTTGGAATAAGGACAGGGGAGATATTCAGCCTAGGAGGTGTGTACTAATAGAGCATGATTTGTCCTTGTGCTTCAGTACGCTAATCTCTTTGCCACTCTCACAGCGTGCAGGCTGTAAGGGAAGAGAGAAAGCAGCTGCAAATCTACTCAAAACAAGAATCCTGAAGGTAAGCATGGAGCTGCTGCTGGCACTGTGTTGCTGCCGGCAGACAAATGGCCCAGACTGAGATGTGAAAGCCTGGGCCGTGGTGTGCGTCTCTCCTCCTTGCTTTGGCTGGTGCTGCAGTGTGCCATAATAACCCCACACACACACACACACACACACACACACACACACACACACACACACACACACACACACTGCACTGGACTGCCAAGATTAAATGGCTGTTTTTCGGGTTTTTTCACAGTGGGTAAATAGAGCGGGCTGAAGCCAAACTCGCAGGTCGTCACAAGTGGTGCAGTGAAGCTATAGGGTTTGGTATAAATGCTCCGATTCATACCCGTACATATGGGCATCACTCCTGAAGTCTCTATTGAACACTATGACGCACACAGTGAAACACAACTGACCAAACAGCTCCACTCCTGGCTGAAAAGCAAGAGGAAGCAGGGATCCTGCAGGTTTCCTTTTGATAGACTGTCAAAAGTCGTTGATGCAAAACGACAATGTGTTACAGCGAGCTACACTCTGACAGGCAAAGCATTGTGGGTTAGTGTTGGCCCATTGTCCATTGAGCCACCACCGTGGCAGAAGGCATTGTATTGTTGACTGTCATGCATGTCAGAAGGATTGCTATGGACTGGTGTATCTGTAAGCCCATGGTACAGTACGGTCAACTGTGTTTTCAGACAGATAGGGGGAAAATAAAGAATCACTTTTCCTAGGCTGTCTTTTGTTTTCTTTGCTATGTTGACTATGCTTATTTGGGTTAGTTTAACAAATTGTAAGATAATTTCAGATTATTTTTTATAGAGCCATTTAAAATATTTCGATAATTATTCCGATAATATCGTGAATGGTGAATTTTCACATGGTCCCAAGTTCACATCTGATTACGCAACACTGTTTTCCATAAAAGCCGGGCCAGTAGCATGTGTGAAATGGTGTTTTTGGGTCTCTTTTTCCCTCATAGAGAAGATTTCATGGAGGAGGTTAAACTGAAAAAAATACAAGAACAAAAGAGGAGATGGAGAAAAGAAATTGAAACTGAATCCCCATCAAAAAGTGTGACCTGGCTGCGGCTGGCCGGCGACGCCTCACTGTTCAGGGGGTTTATGGTGACAGAACAGAGGCTTCTCATTGGGGGGGGGGGGGGGGCAGACCCTCCTGTAATACTCTGGACAATTGATTCTGTTAGAATATCTAGTCTACCACTACCGCTGCTGCTCCTCCTACTCACAGTCCTGCTTCACTGGCAGCTCTCCATAATTCTTTTGGCCACATTCCAACTTTTGCTCTGGCACCCAATCCCTCAACACACTCCTGTCGCTCTCGTTCATTCAGTCTCTGACATCTCCCCGTCGTTGCAAGTACTACGACCTGCATCTCACTCTCAACATTTACATTTTTTTCTTGCTCTCACAGGTTCTATCCATCCCTGCTCCTCCTTCCTCTCTGTCTGTTCTCTCTATCCGACACCTCAGTATCTCACTCCATCCTCCCTCTCTCTCTCTGCTTGTAGCCTGGCAAAGAGTGTCCCTTTGTGACACAGACTGACTGTCAGACACTGAACTAGTGGCAACCAATCTGCTACCTTGAGTATATCCATGCCTGCGATCGGCACCTGCACAATCATCCTTCCTCTGCATTGAAGAGCGCCCAACTCTGCGGTGTGTGGGTGCTAAGTTCATAAAAGTAGCAATTTGTGGTTAATGTTCCCGACACAATACAAAAAAACACATGAGCTCTGCAGCCTCTCTTTCATGCAGAACCAAGGAAGACTGTGGGGTAAATAACACACTCACATGCACATGCACATGCACACACACACACAAACACACACAAACACACACACTTATCATCCTCTGTCATGATACTGCACTCTCCCATCTATCCATCTTCCGTGCAAACAGTGCCATGCGAGAAAGAGGAGAAATGTAATTTGTGTGAGTGTCAGTGTGTCAGCGAGCAGTGCAGCCATAAATACTTGCGAGTATGAGTCTGTGTGTGTGTTTATGTGCTGGCGGCTGTTGTCAGCTATCCCTGGTTGGCATCACAGCACCATATGTCTGTCCGTGGGGCTGTGCCGACATGTGCCACCGCTGGAGGCCGGCCCGTCTGCACGCATGCAGCACAATGACAGCTTTATGCCCCGCATGCCATGCACTGCAATACCCTGGTAATGGTGAACATGTGGGGGAATGAAAACCACTGATGTACAGAGGTGAGACAACATGTTGGATGGTCTGAAATCTTGACCAACTTTTGAGTTTTTGTCAGTTCATTCATTAATTCATTCTGTGATTACTGAGCAGAGTTTTTTATTTTTATTTTTTTAACCTTTATTTAAACAGGTATATCCCATTGAGTGTTAAGACTCTTTTGCCAGGGAGACCTGTTCCCATTTACACGTTACCATTCAGACACAGGCTAACTATCGACATTCACACAAGGCAAGGTGGGTGAAGTGTCTTGCCCAAGGACACAACAACTATGACACAGGTGGCAGGGCGGGGATCGAACCTGCAACCCTTTGATCATCGGCCGACCCGCTCTACCAACTGAGCCACAGTCGCCCCATAAAGTTTGTGGAACCCAGGGATGGAGGAGTGGGGAGTCCTCTCACTCCTGTAGCAGTGATGCATCACTACCAACACATAGTCAGAACAAACTCCTGTCTCATTGTATTGGCTGTAGCTTTAAGATCTGACAGTGAGAGGAGGACCTGTTGGGCCGGAGTGACACCAGCCCACACAGCTGACAAAAGGCTTTAAGACAAACACAAGTCTAAATGGCCACAGCAACTCAATATGACACTGTGTGTATCATGCCTAGGCTATCCATTCAAGCCTGCTCTGAATGGGTCTTAATCATCACCTCCGAATGTAGGTCAATATTTTCTGCTTTTGCTCATAAGAAAATAAACCTGCTCTTGTGGCCACAGTGAGTGAGGGAGTAACTTCATTCAACTGTCATTCATCTCTACCATATAAGGCCGATGTAGTTATAAGGCTGACTGTGATGATGAAAGATCAATGTTGCGGCACGTGACAGTGATATAGACATTATTTTTGTGATGATCAATATTACATTGGGGCACATGTCCCCTGAATGTTATTGCTTAAACAGCTTCAGTTCAGTTGCATTGGATTGGATCATACCTTGGTTGTCCTCGTCCATGATTGCAGCCTATAAATCAGGATCCCCCCCCCCCCCAGGAGGAAAAATCAAAAAAACAAAATCCGCTAACAGAAAACTTCAGTTGTGGAGAAAAATTAAAATGGTAGGCTATAATTGACAGCAAATACGCGTCGTAATTTCCCAGGACGCATACAGTGCACAGGTTGTCTCGCGGGCAGTGTGTTGTTTTAGGGAAAATGTTGTGTCCATGAACGCCTCACAGTCCCCACACAGTCCCTGTACGGTTCCCCCGAAGAACCGGTCAGTGAGCGGTAATAGGCTATAGTGTGTGTCCGGAGCGGCGTCTATTTTAGCCCACTGTGGTCGAGCGTGTTGTCGTTCTACCTCCAGATACGCCTTCACTCCACTAGTATCGGGAGAGTATAGTTGACATGGCGGCGTCAAGTTAGCAACACACCGCAGCGACAACGCCGGAAGTTAACGAATTGACATTTCAAAATAAAACATCCAAAGGAGTGACAGGAGGTTTATCAAGCGTTTCCCTTTTATTTTGATAGACTAAGAACAACAGAAAGGGCTCTGTGTTCTCTGATTAATGCCATTCCAGCTCCTCTAATCATTCATTACTCACGTGACTCGAGGAAATACAACTATAATGGTTTGATTGATTATGCGACATAGTTTAATTATGCTGTGTATTAGATTCATATCCCTAAAGAATAAGTCAATTTAATTGAAAAGCTATAGGCTAGCTATTTACTGGAAAAGCCCACATAAGAATGATGTTCACTGGAGAGGAGAATGATTATATTATTGTTATGATTTAATTATGTGTGGATGACTTTGAATTTATTTCCAACAACATGCCCCATTGTGTGTCAGAAAATCAAATGTAAAAATGGTTTACTGCAGTAACTGTTTTACCATTATTTACGAGGCTACTTATCCAGTGACCATATATGCAAACTCATTTATTTATTTTTATTTTTTTAACTTTACAAATTAATATTTGCTAACAAAATGATGTGCTTTGATATAATAACTGAAAATGTCCAACATCACATTCCAGTACAGCTGAAACAGTTTTTAATTATTTCAGCTATTTTAAATCTAAAAATTTAAAGCAAGTCTATCAGTTATAATCATCTACTGATGTAATATAGGCCTATATTAGTACAACACTGACAGGGGAGATTTTATTTTCCTACTTCTAATTTCATTTCTACATTTCCCTTATACTTACCGTACATATCTTCTTAATGCAGGACTATAAATTGTAGTCAACTATTTTCTACAGTGAGTTCTTTAACGTAAGTAAATGCTCCAAATACTTCCTCCTCTACTGAATGCAAATACAAGTCCACTCACGACATACTTTATTTAGCCGCTACTGATGCTTAATGCAAAATAATTATTTCAAATTAGGCTATCAGAATGTGTGTGTGAAACTTTGTCAGCCATGAGGTCAGAAAATAGTGGGATGAAATACGTACAAACAAAGAAAAAGAGAGAGATAGATTTTCAGCGCTTGTTTCTACAAGACACATGGTTTCACTTATAGCATTCCTGCCGCAGCAGAGTAGGAGGGGGTCTCACTTCCTGTGTGCATTACTCCAATGGTCAAGCATGAGCAGATGTTTCAATGTATTCAGTCATTTGTTTATTCGTAGGTGTCTCTTTTGGACAAATGTTTAATTCTCCGTCCCCTGTTCTAAGCAAAGTGACATTGCCCAGACATAACACAAACATCTCCAGAGACGCGCTTTCTTCGATCTGTGAGGAGAAGGCCGTAACTTTATACAGTGTATTTGTTTGGCTATAGCAGAAGAAAAAGCAAATAATTTACCTCCATTATCATGTATGATCATGTATCACTTTGACCGATAACTTCTGTTGCAAACAAGTGTTGAACTCTGATGCATGAGAAACGAATTAGAGTTTGCCTCACACTCAATAGAGTCCAATGAGGCATTTTTTTGCAAGTTCACATCAGCAGGGCCAAAGCCTTATTATCCAATCAAACCCCTTGGATCCGGCCCGATCCGGTCTGCTCACTGATGGCAACAGCAAGAGAAAGTTGAGCCCCGCAGATCCCGAGGCTACACCTGGATAAACTTCCCCAAGGTGAGGGAAGGTACGTGTGAATATATCAGCCATCCCATCCAGGAATAGTTTGATATTTGGCTTTGTGCACGCAGGCGGTGTGTGTTTTCTCTGCCCTGCATGGTTCTGGCATGCGGCGCAGGCTGTGAAGACCTAACCATGTGTTTTTGAAGGTAACTTAATTCCTGGAGGTGTGTGGAAAAAAGCAAAGGGGAAAAAGTCCCCAAAAGAGAGCGTGCTTGTTTTATTTCTTAGTGAATTTCAATCTGGTGTGTTGACTGGGAAGGGGCAAACAAGGAAAGAGTGGAGTGTTTAGTGAGGGGAAACCTGGGTGAAGTCCCTCCAACAGTCCCTCTCATGCAGCCCAGTCACTCTCACTACAGTTTCACTTGGTTTGAGGTTTTACATGTGAGGTGGATTGATGCAAAGAAGCCCTGATTTGAATTTCCCCTGTGCTACAAGTGGAAAATAGGTCATGTGCATTATGCTGGCGATAGCATTGGGAATATGGTTTGATAAAGAGAGCATAACTGTCCATTTGTGTCAGCACTGGACCTAGTGGAGCATGGAGCATTAAAAGCAATTATACTGTATAACTGAGTGTCTGTGTCTGTGGCACACAAACACACTCAGTGCATTCTACTCCACATAAACGTCATGCTAATGTGTTGATGAGTCAGAAGCAACAGCCTCTCAGTGTGGCCCAGATATACTCAGTGATGATGATGGGGGGAACGTGAGCATGACCCATCTGAAGCTTTAACTCAGCTTGGTCCAGTCATCTTCAGATGGTGTAAGACTAAACTGCACTAAACTCCACATCCAAACCACCAAACATAGGCCACAAAGTGGTCACAAAGTCTGCGGCTTCAAGTGAACGTGTGTGTGTGTGTGTGTGTGTGTGTGTGTGTGTGGTGGTATTGGGGGTTTTGGGGTTGTGTGTCTGGCTGTCTCCCGGGCCGTTGAGGACTGCATGCCCCCAGGGAGACACACGTCTGGCAGATTAGGGCCGGCCGTCATGGGAACCGTCTGCGGTGCTCCTGACCGACTTCACGTGACCTGATTGAGCCGTCCAACCCAACTTCATATGCTCCAGTCAACCAGGGGAGGCCCGCAGGGTGATCATCTCCTCCCTTTAAAATGACTGACCCTCAAACACACACATAATTATACACACACAAACAGACAAAAACACACACACACACACACACCCTCAAATTCACACACACACACACACACACACACACACACACACACACACACACACACACACACACACACACACACACACACACACACACACACACACATACCAAATATTCGAATGCAATCAAGGGGAATCACATTCCATAGCATAATCTCCTCTTTCTGAATCCTTCCTTTTTTCTGCCAGGATCTGATGAGCCAGTGAATAACTCTCATGTGTTTAAGGTTAGGGAGGAAATTGTGGCTAGAACTCTATAAATAAAATCAGCTTGTTGATATTACACGTAAATACTTTGATTAAGTCATTCTAGTTTGCTTTAGTGAGGGATATTATGGTGACTACTTTGGTCCTCACTAAACTATGCCCCATGGACGGATTGCTGTGAAACTTGGTACAGACATGCATGGTCCCTCAAGGATGAATTATGGGGACGTTGCTGCTCATTTGGCTTCTTCTCTATTGCGCCACCAGCAGGTCAAGATTGGCACACAATTTGCAAATGGTAGCATGCTAAACTACGCTAAACCAAGATGGCCAATGTGGTAAACATTGTGCCTGCTGATTTTCAACATGTTCACATTGTCATTATGAGAATATATTAGTGTGCTGACGTTAGCATTTGGCTCAAAGCACCGACGTGTGTTAATAAGCTACAGCCTCACAGAGCTGCTAGCTAGCACAGCAATAATGATAAAATCGCTTTCCGTTTATGAGGGATATTATTGCTGACCTGGAAGTAAGATTTTTCCACTGACGCTTGGGAGTTCCACATCCATCCGATTTGTTTTTACCCCAAATGTCAGCCCCTAAACCAGGGGATGTGACAGGGCTTCACACCTCCTTCCTGTTGTGGAGGTGAGCAGGTTAATCTTTGAGCGCTGTCATGTGTATGTGCGACACAGAGGTCACAGGAAGAAGAGGGGCAGCAGGATTTCCTCCTCCCTTTCGGCTTGGTTTAATATCTGGACCACTTCTCTCCTGCTAACATGAGATCGAAGGGCAACGTCGAGTTTATTTTCGGGATCCAAGGACACCTATGAGTGGAGTCTTTATTTGGACTCAGTCTGCACAAAGGCAGCATTGTATACCTGAGAACTTGTGTGTGTGTGTGTGTGTGTGTGTGTGTGTGTGTGTGTGTGTGTGTGTGTGTGTGTGTGTGTGTGGTGTGTGTGTGTGTGTGTGTGTGTTTGTGTGCGTGCGTGCGTGCGTGTGTGTGTGTGTGTGTGTGTGTGCGTTTGTGTGTGTGTGTACATTTAAAGTACAATCCTCTTTGACCTGAAGTGGTTTGCATAATAAGACATAAAGGTTATTCCGCCTAAGAGTTTCACTCCTCATCTTATAGCCTCGTTCATTCTCAGGCTTTACGAGAGGATTTACACAAGCCATGCACTCAGTTATGAAGTGAAATGATCAAACACTCTAAACGAGCTCTTCAGTTACCCACGAAAAGCCTACAGTATAACGGGTCATAGGAGAGAGAAAACATGGGGGTGCGTCATGCTGCATCAAACAACAACAAGAGATAAAAGCATCAATAGCTGAACTATGATCCTTTAATACCTAGTGTAGTGTGTAAAAATAAGCTGCTCACTCATATGCAGCTGACAGTTTATGCAGAAACATATAACCATATCATATAATAATACCATATCAGAAACTGATGCAAAATCACAAGTTACATTTGCATTTTTCTCAGTTACAGCGAGAAAATAATGCAAAGGTCTAATGAAACACACAAAACAAAATTGAAAAGATTTGTCATACTGTGCACACTATAAAACCAGCCCACATAGCCCAACAAATGAATGCAGGAACGTACATTTTAAGCTCACATGATGAGAACAGAAAAAAGCCCCACTAACACCTCCTTAAAATAGACGCAGATGCTCTTTTTGCTTGTACGACCCATTTCAGCCCTACAATTCCACTCCCAGCAGAAAAAAAAAGACGCCACGAATCTCCCTCCTCCACACTTCTCTCTCCCTCTTTTCTCTTTTTTTGCTTCCTCCTCTTCTCCCCCCTCTTGCTGGCTTGCTCACACTCCTTTGATTCTGTTTTTTGAGGTCAGCTCAGAGCTCATCTCAGCACCTGATCTCATCCTTTTTCAACGATTTGCATATGCCCCCCCCCCCCTCCACCACAGTCAACAGCCATTCAAATCATATGTGTAACTCAGGTCTATTTGACTAACCACAAAGAGGACGTTAGCTATATGCCAAAGCTTTCAAAGTGAGGGTGAGAGAGGGATCAGCATAAATCACAGCTAGAAGAGTTGGAATCACATGGCTTAATGTTTGATTACATCTAGCACCATGGCCAATCATTCCCTGTGCATGGACATGGCATATGACACAAGCTTGCTTTGACACACAAAGTTTTCACTTTGCAAATATGTGACATTTGACTGGTTTTGCATTTGGGTTTCTGTATTCGGCTTTTAAAGTAAGTCCTACTTTTTAAATAAAAACCAGGCCTTGTTATTTCCTGTTTGGTTGCAAAGCCCAAAGTTTATGACAGACAAAGTTTATTTTACCAAATGAAGCGTGACCCAGCAGAAGTGATCTAAAGGTTCAAATATGTGCTAGGAGGAATAACTGTATTGTGATGTTGGTTTCAACTTTACGCAGGGAAATAGGAAAAAAACAGTCTGATTGCCAAAGTTCCTTTTGCCAAGATAAATGAAATGATGGGGATTGTCGAGCAAAGGAAACTGTGGAGGGGAAATGTTTTCTTCTTTGCCATAAAGTGAAGCTCATGAGTTTCTCTCCAGTGCCACCTGGTATAAATTTATAATCGGTGTGTGTTCGGCATTCCAGACATTTTTGAGTAAAATGTAACTTCCCAAGGGAGAAGATTGTTGTAAAGGAATAGTTCGGTATTTTAAGAGATATGCTTATTCACGGTTTTGCCAGTTCCTACCTGTAGGCTTCGTATCAGGAACCAGCTTATTTAAGCATAAAAACTAGAAACAGAGGGGAAATATCTAGCCTGGCTCTGTCCAAGGGTAACAAAATCGGCGAACCAGCACCTCTAAAGCTTTAAAATGACCAAGTTATATCTATCTTGTTGGTTTACTTCGTACATGAACCAAAGTGTAGCAGGACATGTGATAACCTTTGTGCAAAGTCCGGCTAGCTGCTTGTTAAAAGTTACCCTCTAATCAAACTTTGTAATCAAACATGGATAGCGACAACTCTCACTATCCCACACCAATAAATAGTTTAAAGAGTTTGTATCATGTGATTGGAAGTGGCTTGTAGTCTAATTAAATATATCCGCATTGCAGCTTTAATTGAATCCCTGCCATTTTCCATTTGCAGTATTATCACTTTCACACGCTGTCAAATACAACACATGTGAGCTGATGCAGATGCCAAAGGCTAAAAACTCTTTAATCTTTATTCCATAGCCTCCCCCCCCCCCCACCCTCCTTTTTTTCTCAGGGTATTTGGTGGTTTGGCAAAAACAGAGTAAAGATAACCCGACTTATCCTTCATCTATAGATCTCTCTGCCAGTCCTCTGTGATAACCCTATTAAAATATGTCCCTCTGGCAAATCCCTGAGAAAAATAAATCCTCTTTTTCTAGAAGAGGAGGGGAAGGTTTGTCTATCACATGCAAAATAAAAATAATAAAAAAAATACAGTTGCCTTGGCAACCCCTTGATGGTTTTCCACTGCAGCCTGGCATCACAAGGACTGGTTGGGAGAAGTTTGCTGGGGACATTTTGAGCAGAGGAGGGTGTCAGCAGTCTTATTTAAAAGAATGTGCACGCTCAGGGGAAGCTCCTAATGCATCTGCTGGCTGAGGCTGGCTCAATCTCTTTACACATTATGGATCAAAGAGGACTTTTTAAAATCGATCAGAGAAAGAAAGAAAGAAACAGATGCACCAAGCTATGTATACATTTAAACATTTCCTTTTCAGAAACATGAAGTCTTAAAGGATAAATGACTGTGTAAGAGTAAAACTGATGTTATAAATTGTGACTAACATCTAGTTCTTGTTCAATTACTTCGCCTGTTTACTTCTATCCTGTATCAGCCAGTAAGTATCCTCCTCAAAGGCAGCTCAGGATGCTTGTTTCAACATAATCAATTATGTAATGTGAGGCTGCTTCCCTCGTGTGGACAGATGTGTCACTACAACGCAATCATGATAAACCAGCGGAGACCTGGGAGCATAGATAGTATGCCTGGGAGTTGCTTTTTTTGGAACGACGTAGGCCTATGACTTCTTCAGTATACTGGATTATTGTTGACGTTGTAACGACTAACAATAGCGTTTGAGATAGTTGTTTTGTATCTAATGAGCTTCACGGAGCTCGTATTCATTATTGGTTTTGGAAATATGTTTATGAGATATAGAGTGTGTCACGTTGTTTTAGAAGTTGTATATGTTTAATACATATTCCCTCAGACTCAAAGTAGGACAAAAGTGTTTCACTTTAGCCTCACACACTCGAATTTTGACTTTAGGCTACTGACGTGTTTTATTATTAACAGCAGCAGAGTAAATGAATTTTCCTTGAACTCGTGAGAAAAACCGATGATGCTCACGTCGTTGTCTGGATTAAAAACATTGCAAAGCGGGTGGGATTTGAAAAAAGATTATCTTGTCATGATTTAAATAATAATGTGAAAGCAGTAGGCTATTGAAGCTTTTTTCTATTGTTACACTATGTTTTTCTTAAATGTGTTCTATATTTGTTTTTGTTAATAAAGGCCTGTGATAGTCCACAAAATGTGACCACCCGACATGTAATTAAAGAAATGTTAACAAAACCCAAAATGTAATAACTGGTCGATAATGTAAACAAAATGCTGAGCACATAACGTTATATCTTTTTGCCGAAAATAACAACTTTGTGGATCAGTTATCAAATTATGGAATGAGAAAAATACCTTTCTCCTCAGTGTTATCATTTTATTGCATTAGCTATAGTGATCGAGTCAATAATTGATTGAGTGTTGTATCAATAATTTCTTAGTTCAAACCCACTCCCTTCAGCTGCAGCGCATCATCCTAATTAACAACCACTCTGTGGCTGTGTCTAGATTCAAGGGTTGCAGCCTACGTAGGCTGCATTTGAAGACCGATTGCGTCATAGCGGCGCGCAAAGGCTGTCCCATTTGTAAGGCTCCTTGCAAGGCTCCTCATATGCGGCCGAGAAATGCAGCCTTCGTTTCACGGTTTTGAAGGCTGCATCAGATGTATCCTTCATGGCCCAACATATCCCAAGATTCATTGCGTTTTTTTCAGAGATGGCATAAAATAAAATAAGAAATAACAAAACAGCAACGTGTTGCTCCATCTTCTTAACTTTTATCTTCCTTTCTTTTTTTCTTGTACTTTTTTTTCTTTTCGTCTGGTAGGCAACTTCTTTTTCTTTTTTCCTCCGTTGACAAGGTTGTCTCCGTTGGCAGCAATCAGGGTTGCTAGGCAGCACAGGAGCGGCGAGTCGTCACGCAAGGTAACGGCTTGTTACGTAAACCGGAAATGCTCGTAAACCGAGACCTGCGGAGACCGTCTCATTTAACAAGGCTCGTTGGCCTTGGAATCGGCCTTAAAATCGGCCTTCATAGGCTATAGCCTTCATAGACCGCGAGACTGCGTCCTACCAAGTGCGTGGTCTCTGTAATGGTACATAGCTTGTGGCTGTGTCTTGATTCAGGTATTGCAGCCTACAAAGGCTGCATTTGAAGACCGATTGCGTCATAGCGGCGCGCAAAGGCTGTCCCGTTTGCAAGGCTCCTTGCAAGGCTCCTCATATGCGGTCGTGAAATGCAGCCTTCTTTCACGGTTTTGAAGGCTGCATCAGATGGATCCTTCGCGGCCCAACATATCCCAAGATTCATTGCGTTTTTTTCAGAGATGGCATAAAATGAAATAAGAAATAACAAAACAGCAACGTGTTGCTCCATCTTCTTAACTTTTATCTTCCTTTCTTTTTTTCTTGTACTTTTTTTTCTTTTCGTCTGGTAGGCAACTTCTTTTTCTTTTTTCCTCCGTTGACAAGATTGTCTCCGTTGGCAGCAATCAGGGTTGCTAGGCAGCACAGGAGCAGCGAGTCGTCACGCAAGGTAACGGCTTGTTACGTAAACCGGAAATGCTCGTAAACCGAGACCTGCGGAGACCGTCTCATTTAACAAGGCTCGTTGGCCTTAAAACCGGTGTTGCACCGAAAGCTGTGACCTGTCAGAATATGTGACCCTAGAGGGCGCTGTTCTTATTTCTTAACTGATTTCAATAGACTGTAGGCATTTAACAACCCAGTCTCACAGTGAAATGTTTTAATAATTATGTTGGTCCACAGCTGAAAACATAGTTTCACAAAAACAGCCCTGCAATTGAGAGATTGTTAAGTTGTTTGCTTCCAATTTAAAATGATTGCACAGTGGAAAAGATATACCCTACACATTTCACTGTGATGGGTAGGCTAACTAGGTTGGTTATTCACCTTTAAAAAAACACCTAAAACAATCTGACCATTTCAGTGCCAATTTTGAGAAACCTATACGATTTGCGCAATGGACCAACGTTTTTACATAGCTTATATTTCACTATGAGACTGGGTTAATCAATAAGAACAGCGCCCTCTAGGGTCACACATTCTGACAGGTCACAGCTTTCGGTGCAACACCGGCCTTAAAATCGGCCTTCGTAGGCTATAGCCTTCATAGACCGCGAGACTGCTTCCTACCAAGTGCGTGGTCTCTGTAATGGGACATAGCTTGTGGCTCACTCTCTGATCACAGCCCAACATTCACTACACTCCTCCCTCCTTTAAATGTGACTCGACCCCGAGTCAAGGCATCTCATAGTCCCGGGACCACACGGGCGGCCTCCTCTGCCTTGTTTGTCGCGTCTCTTGTAACGTCTCTTGTCTGTTCTGTGTCTCTCCTTCTGATGATGCCCGACTCAATGTCAGACTGGCTGTTGCGCTCTCCTGCGGGATAAGTCTAGCCGTCTGACTGATGTTTGGCTCCCGATTGGCTGGCGGCTGAATACTTGGCATCGGTCCTCCTGTCTGCTTCTCTTCCCCCACCAAAAGGTCGCTCGAGTGGGCCGTGCTCTCCTGCTGTGCTGGTCGACCAGGCCTCTCATTTTCTGCCCTCACCCCGGGACCTCTTGCCTTCCAACAGACCGAGCCTGTGCTGCCATTTGTTTCTGGGGATCTGGTCTGCCGCCTTGGTGAGCCGCCCTGGTTCCCTGTCTCTGATACAGGGGAGAGGAAAGGTTTGAGTCGGTTGAAATGCACAATCATCTCTGGGCCACCCTCCACTAGCACTATCCTAAATAGTACATCTGTCACCCTCTCTATGACCTTGTAGGGACCCCTAAATTTTCTTTGCAACTTGGGACAGACACCTTTTTTCCTAGCCTGTGTTCGAACCCAAACCAACTCCCCCTCTGAGTAGTACTGCCACTTGACCCTTACATCGAATAGAGGCTAACTGAATTATGCTGTGGTTACACAAGAAGGTAGGCAGGCCATGCTGAGTGTTTGGTGGTGGTCGCGCAGATCATAGAGGGTGTTTGTGGCGACAGGGATGATGGGTAGACAGACTGATGCAGGCAAACACTCCCTCAGGGGCTGAACTGATTGACACTGATCGCAAGGTCTCAGCAAGGTGCCGTTTAATGTGACACAAATAAGGTCAAAATGATGTTGGCTTACAGCTGTCAGTCACCCAGTCTGTCTGTGACCAGCAAGGTGCCTCAATGAGAGGAGAAAAATAATGATCCACAGTTTATTTACTGAAGATTGTCAGGTTAAGGCATAGACACTGTAGTGATTCCCAACCAGGGCTATTAGGAACCCAAGCAGTATTTCTGGATGTGCCTGAGAGTGCATTGTAAGATTGTGGGGTAGCTCAACTAGCCTGACAAAATAAAGTACATTTACACGGTTGCCCATGAAGTTGTAATAAAATATTGTTGACCTCTTCTCATGAAATGATTGTGACAATGTGATTTATTATTGATAGATAAAGTGTAGTAGGCTATCTCCTCAAAACTTTATTTATTAATCTCATCCATCACAGTGAAAATGAAACCACAATGAATCTTTGCAAACTGTGTATTCAGGCTTAAAACACTTCAATAACATGTGTGTGTCTGAGTGCAATCCATTGGTAAAGTGGAGCAATAAACGCAGGGTAATGAAGATGAAAACTTTCAAGCTATAGTGGACACTCTAAACTGTTGAGTCCCACATTAAGTTGACAAAAATGAAAATAAAATAGCCGGATACAGTAGTAAACTAGAGAGATGAAGTAAGTATTATTGGTCTCATGATGATAGTAGGCCTATTGTATATTTGATTATTTAACCACATTCATCTCAACAGGCTATGAGTGTTTGCAGGGTACATTTATTTTTGGTTTTACTCTCTACATGTGATTTGCTGACAATTATAAAAAAAATACAGAGCCCATCACTGCATGGCTTTATCCTTTAGGCCTACTCTAAAATATTCCACAGGATTTCACTGGATAATGTAATGCTGGCATGTAAATAATGGCACCTAATGGCACCAACAACTGGGATTATGACCAAATTGTTTGATATATTATGCATTATAAGCCTTTTACAGTAGTAAAATGATGGTTATTGACTTAGCAATTTAAATAAAAACAAGATACTTGCAGAAAGTGTTTCCTTGGTGACCGAGCGGAATGTGTGACATACGGAGTTCTGTTCCAGAAAGTTGAGTTCTGTGACACAACAATCAGAATTCTGCTCAACTCACACTTCACCCAGAACACTCACTGAACACACATGCTCTTTATTTGTGCTAGTAGGATCGATTCTGTTTGACCACTCTTGAGACTATCATTGTATTTACACTAGTGAATTTTTCGTTGTCGGTATTTTGGTTCTGTATTTGTTGATGTACAGCAACAAAATATCCATGGAGTTTATTGAAGGAAGCCAGGGAATCTACAGACCCATCAGGGTAAGTGATAGAGTTTTACTACTGATCAGAGTTCAACTTTTAACTTTTCTGGACATGTTTTAGAAAACTAGAAATAACTTTTAATTTTCTTCTTTCAAAGGTTTTGTTTGATACACCGATATATGCTCGGGCTATGCAGATCTGCTGGCATATTCTAAATTACAGGCTTCAGGTAAGAACTTCTATCCTTCCAAAGCCTACACTTATATAAATTCAAATTCTGATAAACGGTGTTGTCATGGATAAACATGACCTATCTCCTTTATGTTTTTTAGGTTGCGATTATGATGGAACTCTTCAGGCTTCAGCAGAAAAAACAGATCCCATCTACGGTGACTGCTGAGGACATGATCAACCTTATTTTAGAGGAGAGCAAATGCTCACTGAGAGAAGGGTGAGCTACTGAAACACATACAGACAGCCTTAACTCTGCCCATGTCATACTAATAATACACTAATGCTACGAAGAGTAATAGCAAAAAACAATACAACTTATTTTTCGTTCTGTTTTGAAGTCTCTGGGAGTTTGAAATGGAGGGTTTTGATGATGAAGAAGCTAAGCCACTTCTGAAGCTGGTAAGACTAGAATCCTGAAAACACTTACAGTAGATTGGAGTAAATTGTTGCATATCACAGAGTTTATCCACTGAATATGTCAAAACTGAACAGCACATCTAATGTCATGTTTCAGGCGTATGCAGTGAACGTCAGCAATAAAATGAGGGACGTTGAGTGTGAAGCTATGATTCTACTCGACTCTCCAGAGGCCGTGCCCCCTAATTTTCAGTGAGTCACACATTATGACACATATTTAGAAACAGTTTAATTACGTTTTTTCTTTTTAATTCATCTCATGTTCTGAACATTTCTTTTATTAACTTTAACTTACAGACATCCCAGAGTCATCAGCACAGCGCAAAACTATGCCAGGATGCTGATAGCGAAGGAGCAGGAGGCACCAAAACAGCTCTGTCCATCAGAGGTGGTGCTTGAGGTCGTTCCAAGAGTCCTACAGGCTTTCTTGGGGCTTCCTGATGGCCCACACTTAAGCATGCCTTCCCAACAGCTCAGCAAAATGTCTGTTGGGGTAACAAAGGCCGTTATGGATGGGGTCTGCAGTGCCCTCACAACTGAACATCAGGCCACCTTCTCCCGCAACGTGAGAGATGAAATGGTCCTGTCTGTCCTCACTCAGATAGGACAGACCTGGTCACCTGATGTCCTGGTCAACAAGATCGATTGCCTTGTTCCGCTGCTGCTCAGTGAAATAGTTCAGGTGGCAGTGGGACAGATTTGTGCCTTGTTTCAGCCCCACGGCCCCAAAGTGCTGACTGTCACTACTGTAACCACTCCAGTCCAGGAGGATTCTGACCTGACTGTAACAGAGCAGCAACCAAAACCCAGTCCAGAGACAGACTGTGCTGTGCTGCCACCTCCACCTGCTGGGCCTCTGTCTACCACTGATGTTCAAACCAGAGAGGATCTGAATGAGAAGCCAAGCCCAAATAAGGACCTGGAACCCCCTGCCAAAGAACCAGCTTTTGGTGCAGTTCTACCTCCCCTTACACCCCCTACTGAACCAACATCTATTAGGATTCAGACCAGGGAGGATGTCAATCCAAAGTATTTGTTGATGTACGGCAACAAAATATCAATGGAGTTTATTGAAGGAAGCGAGGGAATCTACAGACCCATCAGGGTAAGTGAGAGAGTTTTACTACTGACCAGAGTTCAACTTTTAACTTTTCTGGACGTGTTTTAGAAAACTAGAAATAACTTTTAATTTTTTTCTTTTAAAGGTTTTGTTTGATACATCCATATATGCTCGGGCTATGCAGATCTGCTGGCATATTCTAAATTACAGGCTTCATGTAAGAACTTCTATCCTTCCAAAGCCAACACATATAAATTCAAATTCTGATAAACGGTCTTGTCATGGATAAACATGACCTATCTCCTTTATGTTTTTTTAGGTTGCGATTATGATGGAACTCTTCAGGCTTCAGCAGAAAAAACAGATCCCATCTACGGTGACTGCTGAGGACATGATCAACCTTATTTTAGAGGAGAGCAAATGCTCACTGAGAGAAGGGTGAGCTACTGAAACAAATACAGACAGCCTTAACTCTGCCCATGTCATACTAATACACTAATGCTACGAAGAGTAATAGCAAAAAACAATACAACTTATTTTTCGTTCTGTTTGAAGTCTCTGGGAGTTTGAAATGGAGGGTTTTGATGATGAAGAAGCTAAGCCACTTCTGAAGCTGGTAAGACTAGAATCCTGAAAACACTTACAGTAGATTGGAGTAAATTGTTGCATATCACAGAGTTTATCCACTGAATATGTCAAAACGGAACAGCACATCTAATGTCATGTTTCAGGCGTATGCAGTGAACGTCAGCAATAAAATGAGGGACGTTGAGTGTGAAGCTATGATTCTACTCGACTCTCCAGAAGCCGTGCCCCCTAATTTTCAGTGAGTCACACATTATGACACATATTTAGTAACAGTTTAATTCCTTTTTTTCTTTTTAATTCATCTCATGTTCTGAACATTTCTTTTATTAACTTTAACTTACAGACATCCCAGAGTCATCAGCACAGCGCAAAACTATGCCAGGATGCTGATAGCGAAGGAGCAGGAGGCACCAAAACAGCTCTGTCCATCAGAGGTGGTGCTTGAGGTCGTTCCAAGAGTCCTACAGGCTTTCTTGGGGCTTCCTGATGGCCCACACTTAGGCATGCCTTCCCAACAGCTCAGCAAACTGTCTGTTGGGGTAACAAAGGCCGTTATGGATGGGGTCTGCAGTGCCCTCACAACTGAACATCAGGCCACCTTCTCCCGCAACGTGAGAGATGAAATGGTCCTGTCTGTCCTCACTCAGATAGGACAGACCTGGTCACCTGATGTCCTGGTCAACAAGATCGATTGCCTTGTTCCGCTGCTGCTCAGTGAAATAGTTCAGGTGGCAGTGGGACAGATTTGTGCCTTGTTTCAGCCCCACGGCCCCAAAGTGCTGACTGTCACTACTGTAACCACTCCAGTCCAGGAGGATTCTGACCTGACTGTAACAGAGCAGCAACCAAAACCCAGTCCAGAGACAGACTGTGCTGTGCTGCCACCTCCACCTGCTGGACCTCTGTCTACCACTGATGTTCAAACCAGAGAGGATCTGAATGAGAAGCCAAGCCCAAATAAGGACCTGGAACCCCCTGCCGAAGAACCAGCTTTTGGTGCAGTTCTACCTCCCCTTACACCCCCTACTGAACCAACATCTATTAGGATTCAGACCAGGGAGGATGTCAATCCAAAGTATTTGTTGATGTACGGCAACAAAATATCAATGGAGTTTATTGAAGGAAGCGAGGGAATCTACAGACCCATCAGGGTAAGTGAGAGAGTTTTACTACTGACCAGAGTTCAACTTTTAACTTTTCTGGACGTGTTTTAGAAAACTAGAAATAACATTTAATTTTTTTCTTTCAAAGGTTTTGTTTGATACATCCATATATGCTCGGGCTATGCAGATCTGCTGGCATATTCTAAATTACAGGCTTCATGTAAGAACTTCTATCCTTCCAAAGCCAACACATATAAATTCAAATTCTGATAAACGGTCTTGTCATGGATAAACATGACCTATCTCCTTTATGTTTTTTTAGGTTGCGATTATGATGGAACTCTTCAGGCTTCAGCAGAAAAACCAGATCCCATCTACGGTGACTGCTGAGGACATGATCAACCTTATTTTAGAGGAGAGCAAATGCTCACTGAGAGAAGGGTGAGCTACTGAAACACATACAGACAGCCTTAACTCTGCCCATGTCATACTAATACACTAATGCTACGAAGAGTAATAGCAAAAAACAATACAACTTATTTTTCGTTCTGTTTGAAGTCTCTGGGAGTTTGAAATGGAGGGTTTTGATGATGAAGAAGCTAAGCCACTTCTGAAGCTGGTAAGACTAGAATCCTGAAAACACTTACAGTAGATTGGAGTAAATTGTTGCATATCACAGAGTTTATCCACTGAATATGTCAAAACTGAACAGCACATCTAATGTCATGTTTCAGGCGTATGCAGTGAACGTCAGCAATAAAATGAGGGACGTTGAGTGTGAAGCTATGATTCTACTCGACTCTCCAGAAGCCGTGCCCCCTAATTTTCAGTGAGTCACACATTATGACACATATTTAGTAACAGTTTAATTCCTTTTTTTCTTTTTAATTCATCTCATGTTCTGAACATTTCTTTTATTAACTTTAACTTACAGACATCCCAGAGTCATCAGCACAGCGCAAAACTATGCCAGGATGCTGATAGCGAAGGAGCAGGAGGCACCAAAACAGCTCTGTCCATCAGAGGTGGTGCTTGAGGTCGTTCCAAGAGTCCTACAGGCTTTCTTGGGGCTTCCTGATGGCCCACACTTAGGCATGCCTTCCCAACAGCTCAGCAAACTGTCTGTTGGGGTAACAAAGGCCGTTATGGATGGGGTCTGCAGTGCCCTCACAACTGAACATCAGGCCACCTTCTCCCGCAACGTGAGAGATGAAATGGTCCTGTCTGTCCTCACTCAGATAGGACAGACCTGGTCACCTGATGTCCTGGTCAACAAGATCGATTGCCTTGTTCCGCTGCTGCTCAGTGAAATAGTTCAGGTGGCAGTGGGACAGATTTGTGCCTTGTTTCAGCCCCACGGCCCCAAAGTGCTGACTGTCACTACTGTAACCACTCCAGTCCAGGAGGATTCTGACCTGACTGTAACAGAGCAGCAACCAAAACCCAGTCCAGAGACAGACTGTGCTGTGCTGCCACCTCCACCTGCTGGACCTCTGTCTACCACTGATGTTCAAACCAGAGAGGATCTGAATGAGAAGCCAAGCCCAAATAAGGACCTGGAACCCCCTGCCAAAGAACCAGCTTTTGGTGCAGTTCTACCTCCCCTTACACCCCCTACTGAACCAACATTTATTAGGATTCAGACCAGGGAGGATGTAAATCCAAAGCCAAGTCTGGAAAAGGCCCCTGCAGAAACCACCACAGAAAGTGACTCTGATGTTGTTCCAGTGCCACCATCACACCCATCAGCTAAACATCCATCTAAGGTTCAGGCCAGGGAAGCTGTTAATGTAATGCTCAGTCCAAAGACGGACCCAGATACCACAGGAGAACCAAGCTGTGCTGCAGTCCCTACTGAACTTCCATCTTTTAGGATTCAGGCCAATTGGGATGTAGTTAAGAAACCATGTCGGGAAAAGGAAGCTACAAAACCCAGCACAGAAGCAGACTCTGCAGTTGTTCAGTGTTGTCTGGCTCCGTTAAACGGTACTATTGAACCTTTGGTCATCATTACCACGCAGAATGGCTTGACCGCCAGCCTGGCTGAGAAAGAGCAGCCAAATGTTAGTCAAGAGACAGTCCCTGTTGTGGTTTCATCTCCACCAGCTGGTCAGACCTCCACTGCTCAACCCTCTAGCATAACTGATGTACAAGAAGAAGAGGATAACGATACAATCCCAAAACCCAGCAGAGGTGTGGTTCCGGCTTCAGCAGTTGCCTTGAACCTTCCTCTTGAACCTGTGGTCATTGTTAAAGTGTACTCAGAAGTCAGGAAAACAAAGAAGAGGAGATCTCAGCGCTTCTTCCGCTGGCTCTTCAAACCACTACTCTGTTGCTTCAGAGCCAGTGACAGAGACTGATTGACTATCTTGATGTATTCAATAAATAAAGTTAAAATTAAAAAAAGTGTGGTCATTTGCTAAATGTTGATATGCTGTGCTGATTAATAAAATAAGTACATTTTTCAAAACAAAACCAACTCAAGCACAGGAGTCGGCCAAGATTTCAAGATTGAGTTCTGAACTCACAGAGAACTATCTGAAAGCCAACTATCACTTAACCATAAACAAGTCATGTCAGCTCAAGTTACTGCTTTGGAGTTGGACAATAAAATACAGTTTTGATAGGAAAGTCTTGGAGTTAAAACAGTTAGCTGAAATCCCTGCACACATTTCCCCCCTCACATGTCGTCAAGAGAAAGTAACTTGTGTGTTGGAATCATGTAATTCAAGGCTCAAAATGTTACATACACAATTGCCACTTCCCATATATATGGACAGCCAGCTGATCATAAGGAGATATTAACTAATTTTGACAAAAAGTGATTTTGTCAACAAGTTCTCTCCAGAATCGCTGACTCCACCTTTAACTATTGAAAGAATAATTTTATTGATACAACACGCAATTATTAAAAAAACATTTTGCTCGCTAATAACTGACCCAAAATTGAATAAGTTGTTACATTATGGGCAAAAGGTGATTACTTTTGGACTCAGAATTTTGTAACATTATCGACCAGTTATTATATTTCGGGCTTTTAAAAGGCCTACATGTAACAGTAGGGGTGGGGAAAAAAAACGATTTTCCGATTAATATCGATTCTCTCTCGGACGATTCTGAATCGATTCAGAAAAGTTAATAATCGTTTTTTTTTTTTTTTTATATTTTTTTTTTTAATACTAATACTTCCTGCGCCATTGCACATGCACACCACACATGTGCGAGTTGTTTCCAAAGTGGCTTCAAAAGGGCTGAGAGCAGCAAACCCATGACCTGCACCGGCTTTATCTCTGTTTGCTTTTTTGTATGAGAGCTGAATTCCAAGTCATACTTTTTGTACAATGTGTTGAAATGACAAAGAAAATAATAGATAATAGAATAGAAATCCAATAGAAACATGATTTACGAGATTAGAAATAAAATAAAACTGAATTGGTTTAGTTTTTACATATTTCCATATTGTGTTGAAATGCAAGCTGCATTGATTATTGCACTGTTCATAGAAAGTCATATTTGTGACAAGCTTTTCTCTTAATACAATATTAGAGAAGGCAATTCATCTGTTGATTGTCTTTAATGATCATCACAAAAGTAGGAAGTGATTAGCAAACTCCGAGTAGCAAACTCAGATGTGCATATAAATATATTTTTGAAATTCACACATGGGTATGTACATAAAAAATGTTTTGCATTGAGATGCATTGAAAATCGATTTTGAATCGAATCGTTGACCTCTGAATCGAAATCGAATCGTGAGGTGCCAAGAGATTCCCACCCCTATGTAACAGGGGAAGGAAATGAAGTTAATTGGGGCGAGGTCGCTTTTTATATGTTATTTTAAAGACATGGAAAAGAAGTGTCAATGTCGATGTTTTTTTTAAATAAACGTAATAGTGTAATATACAATTATATACATTTTTTTCCATAGGTGCTTGACAGCACACTTAAAAAAAGCATGCCAATGTATTTGTTAAATAGAAAAATGCTTAGATCTGTGATATCATTAATTTATTACTTCCAAGATTCAAACATTCGTAACCTCTTTTCTGTGAATTAAAAAAAATCACCACACATACTTTTTTACAGAAATAAAACCTTGAGACAAATGCAGAAAAAAACGTATTATTTTTTTTTACCAACAACCTTTTCCAAGTGCCACTGACTGACAGAAGCACAAACGAGTGTGATGACCTGTGAGCACGACCACGACAGAAGAAATGCAGTGTTTCCCTTCAGAGACTGCACTTTGTAACAGATAGTAAATGTCCAGTAAGACAGTTGAGGTAGCCGCGCTGCTGTGATGCTACAACAAACCTCTGGCTGAAAGACCAAGGAACACTTACAGAGTGCAACCCCAGCCACGGAGGACAGACAGAACGTGCTAGATTGTGTCATGCTGTGCAGATAGTTTTACTTGTTAAATGAAAGGGAGGCGTAAACACTGAGGGCCTGATTATAAACACATGTGACAGTAAAGAGTCGCTACACATTTCCAGAGGAGCATTCACCTGTATTTTAATTTTTTTAAATGTTCGCATCCATGTCCCAGAGAGATAAAGCAGTGTCCAAACCCCCACCCTTCAGCCGACTTCATCTCCACAGCTCTTTTCAGCATTTTACACAGTTTGCCGTCCTCTACTCCCCTGCAAAGGCACTGGGCTCGAGTGACGTCGTGCCGGCCGAGACATCTGACAGCGTCCCATTAGTGAGCAGAATGAGGCTTCAGCTTCCTCCACATGGCCGTGCAGTGTGCTAAGACGGGACAGTGCTCACAGTTTGTAGGATCTCAAGTTCAGATACAGACATCCAAGATTCAGTGGATTTCAATGTGGACCTGTGAACAGAGGAGGAGGATGTCAGGCAACGGGCTGCATACAGAATGAATGGATATCCGTCTGTCTGTCTGTCTGTCTGTGGTTAGTGATGCTAATGAATGGTACATTCAATCAACAGAAAATTAAAAGGCTACAGTTTGGATAGATAGCTATTTTTGACCAGATGTAAACATTGACAGTAGCCTACTTGAACTGAAAGCTGAAGATAGTTAAACGGTCAGTTAAATTGCAAACAAACAAGAGTATGCAAATGAAGTGCCTGCTGCAGCTACTGCTTTTAAATCATATGAGTAGGCATAGCCTATGAGTTATTATAACTCATGTTCGTTTGATTCATTGCCCAAATATAACGTGTTTGTCTTCAGACAGCACAATGTTCAGACTATCTCACCCATCATACTAGGGCCAGCTGTTATTGACATTAACAAACTGCCACTTCAGCTGGTAGCTTCCTTGTTTGACTTAATAATGTATTCATAATTACCTGTAATCTGACATTAAACATCATCGAAGCCACCAGGTAGATGTAGGGGAACCTTATTCGCAGTCGCCACGCCAGATCAAAAAATATCAACAAAGTCCTCGTCAAGCCTTTAGAAAACACTCCGTAAGTCCGACCAGCGGAGCCCGAGAACCGGAGCACCAGGTAAGACAGACCCGCCATCGGGCGGAGATCACGGCTACTGCGACAGCTAAAGAGGCGAGCTCGCGGCAGGAGTGGGAGCTGATACGGGTAACTTCATGTTTCTACCGGCGACTCACACCCAGCTCCATTTTTACATCGGCTGTGTTGTGCTGGCAGAGCTACTCCACCCCGACAGCTTCTCCACAAAGTCCAGTTATGGTCAACGGGAGGAACCATAACGGTGTGACACGACCGGAACTGGAAAGAGAGTCAATATATATTTCTCCCTGAATTCAGACTTTCAGGCAGGGATTTTATCTTTTTTGTTACAGTACCTAAACACAAAATAGATACAACAAGTATACAGAATAGATACATTTAAATACAACTCTACACACAAATATACTATGTGTTTAACCAAAATGTCATAAGTTTTAACTTTTAAGAAATATAGCCCAGAAGATCTTTAATTTTTATGTTATCTAATTGCTTGTGCAATTTTTGTCCCCACTCCTCAGATTTTCTTTTTAATCATCTTTTTCATTTACGTGGGAGCAAGTTATTTATCATGTGTGGACACTGGACACAATCATTTATTAGAAATTCATGTCTCTATAGACTTTAGAAGCAAAGTGTCACCATGGAGACAACTCAGTTGATCAAGTTTAATTTTCACCTAGGAATGTCAATTACATTCTTGCTGATCCTGACACCCCTGTCCTAAATCTTTCTTCTGGCGTAATAAATAATATGGATATTATTATAGGTACTGGACGCACTCTTTGATCGATTAAGTTGAACATTTGTTAAAAACAGTATATCGCCTGGCAGACAGCGTCCAGGGAATTAAAGAAATCACATGACGCCACTTCCTCTCTCGGTGTCACAGTCTGGACAGTCCGTCTCGTTATTTTCAATTAGGCCTATCTCTGTCTATCTTTGTATGTTTCATTTCGGACTAACCTCCTTACACATTAAGCCCGAATAACGTCTCTGAATGTATAAAAACCTGCGGATGTCCAGCTGTTTTTATGAGATCGTGAAAAATTTGTGTGGGCGTTTCCGACCCGGCGTACCGGATGCACCATCTGGCGGTGGCGGTGTCTAACTTCATTTTTTTCCCTCCCTCAGCTCAGGGGTGGTGGCCGCTGTTTTGCTTCATCGCTTCCAGATCAGCCCACGAAAGCATGGGAATGTCGCGAGGGAATTTCTGAGGAAAGTTTAGTTAAAGTTACTGTAAGTTTTACCCCACACACGAGCTGATCCACTCCCACTAGAGGCTCAGCTGTACCGAGAAAAGGAAAAAGGCCGTGAAAGAGACGCTCTGTCGGGACATTACTGCACCGAGCGGCCCCGGACAAAGGAAAAGAGACGAGTGAGCTAACGTGAGCTGGCTGCCGGGCTAACTTAGCATTCCCCTAGCTGCGACGCAATGCAGGCCATAAAGTGTGTCGTTGTCGGAGACGGGTAAGTTCATTAAAACCTAACTGACACTAAACTTTAATATTTAACTATAATGAGGGCGTTACGTGAGCAGAGCACGAGTTTAACAATTAAAACCCTTTGTTTCTGTTACAAGCTGAAACTTTAACTACCTGTTTATGTTTCGTGGGGTGTTATCTGGTCAACTTTTATCTTTTTCCTCATACGAGATGTTCGTCATTAATACTGTGTGATGTTCGGGGTATCATTAAAAGTCTGAAATCCAACAATCTGATTTAAGGCCACAATATCTCGACTTTGGCAGGTCATGAAAGGTTGTTTGGGTTGTGAAGTTAACGTCACGGTTAAGAAGTTGCTTTAAATTCAGTTTAGCGTTCAACGTTATTTTTGGGGGAAATGTGTTTGAGACACGGCACTGTTACTAAACTCCATATAACCATTGAATTCATGTTGAACCGGAATACATTCATTCACTTTTCAATGTCATTCGTCGAATTTTTATGGATTGTTAATTTGTCAGTATGGACGAGACATATGACTTAAATTCAATTCATAATGGTTTTAATAAGGTATGAAAAAAACTGTCTTAAATTTAACTTGGTGAAACATGCTGAAACCCTGCATGGTATTATTGATATGGCAAACTATCGCCTTAAAGTAGAATACCTAGTATGCAAGTGGTTAATCTTTGATTTAACATTGTTTTCTTCTCTCGGGTGAGTTAGGGTTAGACATCATTGGGCAAGTCACACATTGCTCTCAACCACAGTTTCAGTCTGAGTTTGTTAACAGTTATTTAACCAGGCTTCATGCACATCTTTATAGACATCAAATGCATTACACAAGTTCATGTAGAAATAAGGCCTTCGTATGTGTTCAAAGGTCTGCAGACAATTTTTCTAAAGTCTTAAAAATGCCCAGACACCGGGGGTAGGATTTTATCAAACTTTCTACTCGTCTGAAGTTCCAATTAAATTACTCAAAGTAACATCTATTTTTAAAATAATTTACAAATGTCTGTTGTATCAACACAACACAGATCAGCGTGGCAGGATCCCATATGGTCACTAGGAGACATTTAAATGACATATTCGCCTTGTTATTGTATTTTTACTTTTGTATTATGAACGACCGGGACTAGAAAAGTAACGTTCCAAAAGAAAAGAAAAACCTTTTCAAGTAGATCATCTTACTTTTTCACTAGACCAAGTAGTTTCACGTTTCATGCTTAATAGTCCCTAACGCGAAGTCATTTATTAAGTCTTCTTTACAGTTTGGATCATATTAAAATATTATTTAATTTCATTATGAATGGCATTAAAAAAGCCATACAGTCTGAAATCTATCAGGGATTAATCTGTGGGAACCTTGTTGATAAATTGATAAATTCTAGTCGCGTCATTGTATAGTTGATGGCCTCGTTTGTGTCCGTCATTGTGCTTGTGTTGGTTGCTGTGTAATGTGCACTGATATGTTAAACACGCAGCATGTTTTCCGCTGCTTTTAAAGTTAAAACTAAGTGTGTCAAGGCTAACGTAGTAGCCGAGGCTGACGCTCAGACGTGTAAGAATTAGTGGGAGGTAAACACACTCAAAACTCCCTGTTCAGGGTGTGGTGGATACCACAGCAGCGGAGTCATTCATGGGCCGATGACTGTGTTTGATTTCTTATTCATTTTAGTATTAGGACAGGAAGCCAGGGTTCATATATTAAGAGCTACAGTGCTAAAGTTTCACTTTCTGTTTCCTATCAAACACCACCTCCAGTGATCTTGTGTGCAATGCATGTCTTGAAAAAACAAAGTCATACATACACAATGTGAGCCTGTTCTTCCAAAGACAAGCGAGAGCATCTTTGAGCAGTATCTGTGAATTGATTGTTCGTTATAGTACGATTTTCAAAGCAGAAATGTGTTTTTAATGTTCACTAGTTCTGGCCTCTCAAATGTGAATATTTGCTGGCCTTTTAGTGCTTGTATGATAGTGTATGGAAGGTTTTGGGGGTTTTAGACAAAACAAGGAATCTGAATTTGTCTGCTTGTGATGGGAAACTTATGATGGACACTTTTGACTATTTTCCAAATATGTTATTAAGAAAATGGATTGATTGAGTTTGAGAATGAAAATAATGGTAAGTCCGTCGCCACCGTAACATGAACTCCAAACTAAGCTGAACAAAAGAATGAACCTATATTGATTCATACCCTGTAAGGCTTCTTTTTTCTTCTTCTTCTTATTCTGAAATCCTAAACACTGAACCTTTGTTGTTGTCCCTCTCCAGAGCTGTGGGTAAGACCTGCCTGCTCATCAGCTACACCACCAATGCCTTTCCCGGAGAATACATCCCCACAGTGTGAGTATCGGAGACTGCAGCACAACAAAGCTTATTTTTTATTTTTTAATATAAGACTTGAATATCAGCAATAACATAATCTGTCATTTCTTTCTTATGGAGTCATTTCATAATAAAGCGTCATCTCACTCTTCAGTTGCTTTTCATAAGATGAAAGTGTGGTTTTCTTGTAGAACAGGTTAAAACGGCTGTCGTCTTATTTGAGTCAGATTTTTTTTTTAAAGGACGATTCGGGGGATAAGATATTGCAGGAAGTTACAAGGAACACCAGCACCCTATCTGATTCTAGACATGCAATGTAAACTATGTTGATCTATATCTCTGTCAGTGTGACATGGACCACTGGCGCAGCAGGCATTTGATAATAGTGCTGTGTCTGAAATCGCGCACTTAGGTAAGTGCACTTATATTGAGTGCACTTTATTATCCCTACAGTGCACTTACTTATAGACGCAGTGCTCTCATTTCTACAGTGCACTGTCCAGACTGCCGTCGCGCACCTACCGGAAATGACTTTGCATTTTGACGGTTCTTCTTCGGTGGTATTTTTTTGTGCTTCTGTTACCGATAGCCAAAACAGACAGACACGTTAGTCGCGGAAAAACAAAACACATGTGTAATTTAACTTTTGTAGAGCGCGTCTGTCTCCACGGTTGCTTCAAGCTCCTCTATTTTGATTAGAATGGTCCGCCCCTCTCCGCTACGTAGGCAAGATGGCGGCCGTTGAGTGTGGAAAGTGTCCATCGCTCCACACTCACGTTTTAGACCGTTTTGAGTGCACGACCGAGGAACTTACAGTGCACTGCATTTTGGCACACTCTCTGGTTTTGCGCAAAGTGCACTCAAAAAAGTAAGTGTAAGTACAGAAGTGTGCGATTTCAGACACGGCACTGGTTTTGGTTTAGCACAGCGACATTTAATAAGCTATGGGTCATTTTTTAAGAGTAAGTGAAAGAGGCAAAAAGAGCTGAACAGATAAATTAAAAAGCTTATTTTCCACTCTGGCTACGTTTAATTCCCTGTCACATATAAAAGCTGTATCAGTATTTTCCAGTTTTCATATTCCTTATTCTCTTATTGTGGCTCTTGTCAGTTTCGACAACTACTCCGCCAATGTTATGGTGGACGGGAAGCCGGTCAACCTGGGCCTTTGGGATACAGCAGGACAAGAGGACTACGACAGACTGCGCCCACTTTCCTACCCACAGACGGTACAACAAAAAACAACGCTGTTACATTTCCCCTATTGTTGTTCTTCTGATGTGCCCGCCCCTTACACAATCCATTTGGAAAGTTTGATGCCCATAAAAGAATAAGGAAGTTGGAGGGAAAGGGAAAAACGTTGCAACTTAAGAGTGGCGTAGACATTTGAGCTCTGTGTCCTCAACAGGAAGTGATAGTTAAAGGCTGTGATTGTATTGTGTTCTCTTTGTTCTGACCAGGATGTGTTTCTCATCTGCTTTTCGCTGGTGAGTCCGGCCTCGTTTGAAAACGTCCGTGCCAAGGTGAGTGGATGCAGTGCCCTTTTTTTTTTCTTTACTTCTCTTGATTATCAAGATTTAATTTACACCCATAGATTTAATTACTGCAAATATACAAATCCAAATGCATTTAATTGCTCAGATATTTTATTCTCAATTAAATTTTTTTTCCACGTCAAAGCAAAAGTCCATAATGTTCTTAAATAAGCTTATTTTTATTGTATTATCTGTCTGGTGGTGTGATGAAACGCCGGTAATTACACATTACTGCACTTGGCATCTCGGCCGTTAAAAAGATTTTGTTGGTAACCCTAGTGTTGTTAAGGATGTCTTCAAAAAACATATAAGGCTACATTTAAAATCTAAAAGTAGCTAAATACATATATTCCATATTCCTACATTTAAAGGTGCTCCGAGGAACTTTCAGTTTTTACTACGCCAGCTGTAGTTCTTGGGTAAGCGTACCCATGACAGAGGCATTAAGAAAAACTACATAAAAATAGCATTCTTTGCACTGATGCTCTCGTTTGTTGTTGTAGTGACCATAGATAAAATATTTTCCATGCCTTTTAAACACATAAATATGAAATCTTTAAAGTCTCATTGGAGATAATGACAGTGAGTGAAGAGTGTGCCAGCTAAAGCATTATCTGCACACTGCCCAATAGCTCAAAGTCCATTATAAATGCAACCGTCAGTGTAGTCAGTCGGATTCAGTTGCCTTTTATCCTTCTTAATGCGGTTTTTATCTCCTAGCTTTTACAGTAAAAAGAACCACAATCCATTTCTTTCCCACATTCACTCTGCACTCAAACATGAAAAAGCCGACCATATTCAACAAGGTTCATACAATCATCTCCACACTTGTTTTTTTTTATTTTTCTTGTAAATCCTTGTATAGTGCAATAGTCAATGGCAAGGTTGCTTCAATGGAGCCAGATAAAAATATTGAGCTGACACAGTTTAACCAACTGTGCTGTTTGAATACAACGATAATTCTTGTATGTGAAGAAAGTCACCCTAATTGGTGGATCCTCAGGATATTATCACCTGAATCTTTTACTAACTTCCAGATTAGCTTGAGACAGACACAATATCAAATCAATGCTAATGTTGCTTCCTTTGTATCTGTTGGATGTGTAAAGTCAAGTGTAACTTTTTGCTAACAAGCTAACGATAACACTTCAAAGGTTGATACCTTGTGTCAGTGTTTAGTTTACAGCTGGTTTCAAACATAGCATAGCCAATCATAGACTGACTTATCTCAATGTTGTTGTCTCTGTCTCTCAGTGGTACCCTGAGGTGAGACACCATTGTCCCAACACTCCCATCATCCTGGTGGGCACCAAGCTGGATCTGAGAGATGACAAGGACACCACGGAGAAGCTGAAGGAGAAGAAACTCACTCCCATTACATATCCTCAAGGACTTGCCATGGCCAAAGAGATTGGTAAACAACGCATGCCAACATTTTTTATTTTTTTTTCTACTGAGATTATTGAAGAAAACGAATATTAATTAAGTGCCCTTCTGTGCCCTTTCCCTCAGGTTCAGTCAAGTACCTGGAGTGCTCAGCCCTGACTCAGCGCGGCCTTAAGACTGTTTTCGACGAGGCCATCCGGGCCGTCCTCTGCCCTCCACCCGCCAAGAAGAAGGGCAGGAAATGCTCTCTCCTCTAAGACTTCCTCCACTGGAATGGTTACAGGGGATTGGGTTGGGTAGGGGGTGGGGGGGGGGTCATGAGCGCTAGTCTTGGGGGGGTGGCACAAGACACAGGAGAAAACGCACACTCGGTATACACACAAAATACAATGTACTTCAGATTCTTTCCTTCCATACGTGTAGCTGCAGCAGTTATACCAAGCATTTCCATAAGAAAAAATCAAAGCTGACATGGGGTCAGATTTTAAGAGAAGGGGGTTGGAAGATGATAGACCCTAGTTCTTTCCCCGACAACGTATACCGTATAGACGAGTGAAATTAAATTCTTGAGGCCTTCTAAAACGGATTGGATGTTTTTTTAAACACTGACCGTGGAATGTTTTTTCCATTTGTTATTCCACCGGTTGTCCTCCTCCTTTTTTTTTGTTTTGTTTACAGTCTTAGAGTTTGTTTTTCGCGTGGAGGAAATATTGCCAAAATACATTCTGCAGACGTGCTGTAACCATCTCTGCTCTATCGTCTCAAACCTTTATCAACCTTCAAAATGGGTGCTGTTGGTTCAGCTCCATGATCCATAGCAGTTTATTACTTTTCAGTTTCACTTTTCAAGGGGGGCGTCGCCATGTGCCATCGCAGCGCCTACAAACGATCTTGAAGTTACCACTTGTAAAGTTTTATTTTTTTGCGTCGGATTAGTTAAGTTTGTTATTTTTTCAGTCCTAGCACATGATTCCTGTTAATCCATGACGCCTGAGACGTACTGAAGATTTCAGACTGAGAACAGATCTCCTGACACCAACTGTGCTTTTAAAACATTACACATCTAAATAATCCAGTATTTTATGTGTTTGGCTCCGATTGGACCCGTTAACTTTATGGTATTTTTCTTTCTGTCCCCTCTGCGATATGTCCTCTACAAGTGTCTCCACCGTATAGCTGGCCAGGAGTGCAAAGCTGAAGACTTTATTAGATATTGGATTAGAACGGTTATGGTGGCGGGGAACAAGAGCACCGTCAGTGCTCTGTGGGCATTTATCAGAAACCCTTTTGTGCAGCACGTTTAAATTTGTAATAGCATCATCACTACTGGCTGAGCAATGTCACTAAGAGGAGCATTTATGCCTGCTAACAACAGTTACAACGCTACTGTCGGTTATGGTGTAGTATACAGTGTACTCAACTTTTTGTTATAATCATGTGATTTGACTATATTGTATCTTTTCTTCACAGAAATTACACTTCACTCACTGTATTGTTCAACTAACACTATGAATATCCTTTTGTTTATTACCTCTACAGTTAACGCTACCTTAATCTCCCTACAAGCCTAGCTTTTTGTAATTAATGCTGATAGCATGTATGTGCGACATATACTGAAAAGATTAGAATTGCTACATTTATATTTTTTTGCCTATTTACAAAATGTATTTGAACTACTAGATCAGGGGTCAAGTACATGTTGCTCATCTGTATTGTATTCAGACATCAAGCTGTGCTTTAATTCAAGCCAATGTTGTGACTCTTTAGTTTTATGGATAAAATCTATTGTCACTTTTTGAAAAAGCCAATAAATTCAAGTATAACAGACTCCATTTTGCCTCTTTGTTGTTGGACATTATGAACTCAGTTCTGCCTTTGAACTATATCTTTATACGAACACAATCACCCAATCAGACTATCCTGGAAGTTGTAAATGCAAGTTCTCAATTCTGAAAGATCGGATGGATTGGATTAATTAACTCATTAATAAACCTAATAAGGTGGACAGGGTGTGTGTGTGTGTGTGTAAGGTCATAATTCTCACATTCGAGGGAAAGAAAAGTTTTTTATTCAAAATGTCAACATAATTGACAGTTCATAAACCCACAAGGTTTTATAATACATTTGGCACAGAATCTTAATCTGTTAACATAAATTACTTTACTCAGTCCTCGTAGGAAAACTTTTCAGGCTTTAAACATCTGACACATTTTGTTAATCTTCAGTAGCTTCAACTGAGCACCGATCAGTCTCGTTGTGGTTCAGGAATCTACAAATCGCAACATTGTCCCTGATGTTGTTGGTATGCTGTGAAAAAAGAAGACGTTTTTCAAATACAGGCAATATCATTTTGCACATAGAAAAAGCTGATTTTAGAGACTATTAAAGCTTTACTTTAATATTGTTATGTTATAAAGAGGATCAAGTAAGCTGATCTTTCAATGTTACACATTTTTTAATATTCCAACCAAACATTACCTGTCTACCAGCTCTGCGCCAACAATGTCATGGATGTGGTATTTCATGTGGAATTTCACTTGCGAGTTTACCCGCCGCTCCTCTAACTCTGCCTTCAAGACTTCGCTATATTTGGACTTTTTCACCATGCCGAGCACTGCTTTACGACCTGACGGAACAAGATGGGATACCAAACAGTCCTTACAATTAGCAAGGCAATGTCAAGAATCTGAAGAAAAAAATATATAGAAATTGTCACACATCATTAAAGTTAATTACTGCCGAGACTCTCCCACCTTGTATAAAGTACTTGGTGAATTTGCCAGAGTTGGGAATGGAAAGCCACCAGCTGCCTGCGTCCCTCACAGTCAGGACCCCGGACTTCACCAGATGCCTAGATTGTCAGAAAATAGAGTGTGTGCTGAATCTGCTGATATTTGACACATAGCACATATATATACATGAAGTCTTAGGCTTTAGATCTAAGTTTTATTCAGACAATGTAAAAAGTTAAACAAAAAGTTTCTAAACTACTTCAAAACAGACAAACATGTTTGGTTTCTGCTGTTTAGTGACACTCTACCTTCATGAACTCCGGTTGAAACCAGACACTGGTTTTTATGGCTGCACTTTTACTCAAATGCAAAGGTCAAGCATTTGTAATGATGGATTATCTTGAGTCATGTTTTAGTGACACACAAACAATCTAGTTTAAAGATTGCTGAGCTTAGTATTTAAAAACAAATTTTTTTGAAGGAAACTATCATTTTCGCTACAGTATTGCACAAAAATATAAACACATAAAAGGTCCATGTCTTTTTCGTACGTTATCTCAGAGTCTGAGAAGAGGAACTCCCTGAGCATCTTGTCTTTGCTGAAGCTCAGATCCGTGCAATGGGGCAGAACTTTCTCCAAGAACTTCTCTGTGGTCGCTTGCGTCGCTCTGCCCTCCTCTGCCGCCAGCACTTTGGCTTTGTAATCCGAGGCAAAAATCAGTCCGAAGGCTTCCGCATCAAACCCGAGCTGGAACATCAACAGCTCTCCTCTTTCCCGCAGTTTATTCTATGGACCACATGGGATGGCAAGGGATGTATTTTTTTTTTTGCATTTTAGACTGATAAAACACATGACCTTTCTGACACAAAATAACAATCTTACCAGTTCCTTGTCCACCAAAGTCTTGTCATGGTGTATGCTGTAGAGTTGGTGCTTGAGAACAATTTGAGGTAAGGCATCATTGAAGAGCCTCCTGGGGAACAGTGTCATGAGGTACTCCAAGGTGGATTTGATGTCTGTCGGTCCTTAAAAGTGAAGACAATAGATGATTTTTACATCATTTAATGGGATTTCAACACAATTTAAGCACATTTAAAAACAGTCACACCTACCATCTCTATCACAGACAGATCCAAACTTCTCGGTGCAATTTCTTATTTTCTTCACCTTGAAAGTGTCGGAAATCAGAGCTCGTTTCCTGTTCATGCCTGGAGGAGAAATTATGGCAAGGTAATCATGACTTGCGGAGTGAGATTGTTCACGCATACAGCTGTTTTTGTCCACATGAGTTGCAAATTGGAATCAGAAAAATAGTGGTGCAAGTAGGCTACAGTAGGCCTAAACATCAATGTTGCTTACAAATGCAGGTTTCCTACAGTTTAAGGCGAGTTAGATATACAAAATATTTTGGAATGCCCGATTTAAGACCTTTTAAGGATAGGAACCCTGAAGTGTCACTTGAGCTACTACAGTATCTTCGGTAGAAACCTTACTCCAGTTATTGTTGTAAAACAAAATTACAGCTGTGAGAAAATGAACTCAGACAGTCATATTCACTTAAGAAACACATTGTTATTATGACACACTCAATCATAATTTGATTCATTTACTTTGGCTGTTGGCTAGTGTTAGCCGAGCAAATGCTAACTTGCTAATGCCACTCGTACAGTGAAGTGAACGCATAAACAAACATTTGACTACTAAAACTCTTACCTGAAAACTAGTTATGACATTAATACTAGTCTTCCCATCGCATATATTTTCACTCGGAGACACACCGTGTTCACAGCTTCGGCGAACAATTTAGAAATACTTATTTTATTCACGGTTCTTAGCCGGATGGGTCTCGGCTGCCACTAGCGTTTTGGATGACGAACTGCACGCGGAAGCTCCCTTAAGTTAGCTGTTAGCTTATCGCGCTAGTTAGCTGCTTAGACCCACCTAGCGTTACACACTGCATTCTTTTTAGCCTTTTTTGTGTTAATTAGAACATCCAATGATGCATCTTATGAGAGTCGTGTTCACACTAAATCATGTTTATTACTGGGACGGAACTGGCGTTGATATAAACGTGACGTTGGCTTAACGTTAGCTGCTTTTGTTTTGTTTTTAGCTCACTAAAGGTATGTTTCTACTTATTTACCAGCCATTTAGTTTCACATGTTGGTTTAGCCCAAGCAACATACACTAATTTGCTGTACTTTGCTTACTTTAAAAAAAGTAATGCGCGTACACACTGGAACATAACAGGCTGTAGTTGTGGTGCATCATCCAGGTGAGCGCCAAGCTATTTATAGTTTATAGTCCTGCTCCACGTCAATATATTTTCCCTATTTTCCCAAGATGGAATAGCTGTGAACACTAAGATACGTTTTTTTTTTTTTTCAAGTAGGGCCAACTCTAAATACACAATGCACGAATAGTATACAGAGTTATTGGGCAATTTTACATTGCGATAATTCACCACAAAACGTTGGCTAAATGTAATGTGTAAAAAAATGTATTTGATCGAGATTTAATGTGATAGACCAACAGAAAGTTGGGCATAATTGTAAAGTGGAATGAAAGTGATAGGCTACATGGTTTGAATTTTTTTTTTTAAATAAAAAACTTAAAAGTGCAATTACAGCTGCAAGTCTTTTGGGGTTTGTTTTTTTCCAGTCTTGCACCTAGAAACTGACATTTGTGTCTCTGACTTCATACAGTCAATCCAATTCACAATTGGATTTGGGTCTCATTTTTGACTGGGCCATTCTATCACATTCTAGCACGCCACACTTTTCGTTTTTCTATTTTTAAAAATATTGAAAACCATCTATCCTTTTCATTCCACTTCACAATTATCCGCCACTTTATGTTGGTCTATCACATAACATGAAATGCATTTACGTGTGGTTGTAACATGACAAATGTGAAAAAATCAAGGGGTATGGAATACTTTTGCGCTGTACAGTAGATAAGCTTCCTCACAAAGTAGAGTCTGCGCAGTCCCTTCCTGTAGACAGCCACCATGTAACATTTTGAGTCGAACCTTAAGTCCTTCCAACATCCTAAACTGGGAACACTAATATACATAAAAAAAATAAAGCAGGAGAGCATAACTATCAATAGGATTTGAATGTCATCAGTTTGTTTCATTGCTCTCTTCACCACTAGGTAACTATGAACCAGCGCAGACCCCACAATCCCAACTCTGGCTACCAAAACAGCCTGTCAGCATTCAGGAGAGAGAGAGATGATGACAATCGGAGAAATCCCCGGAAGGATAAACCCTTAGGAACAGAACGCCACCATGGCCACCACCCGTACCAGTCTGGGCCAGCGCCTGGGAGGAGCCCCCCCAGCTCTCAGAGTTTGAGCACCAGAAAGGAGCTCTATGAAAGAGCCTTTCCTGTGTACAAACAACCTATCGAGGTAGGATGTTTCTCCCTCGACTCCGAGCGCCGATTCTTTAACGACGGCAGGCAGATGAGATACTATGTGGAACCTGACAGGAGTCCTAATTTTGACCTGAGGGATGGATACAAGGACCGCTTTAGAAAGAGAGACGATGGTGTGAAGGAGAGGCTGGACCACATCCTACGGTGGATCTTGGCCAATAGGTCTAAGGTCAGCACAGCCGCATCGTGGTAAGATAGATACTCACTTTGTCAAAATCAATAAATATCTTCTCACCATCCGCTAATTGTCTGTACGGTGTGTTTGGGACAAAATACCCCATATTAGTACACAGCCTAGGCTTTGTAAACTGGTATGACATGCCCAATTTTTTCAGACAGGTTGCGGATAATGAGGAGATATTCACTGATTTTGACAAAAAGTAATCTTGACAATAAGCGTTCTCCATAACCGTTGATCCACCTTTATTTAATTAAATATGTCTAACAACAGCTGTGTTTGCTGTTGAAAACCTATTCTTGATCAACCTCCGCTCTTCCCAGCGCTTTAGATGTGGACTTTGTGACATGGCGGGGCCACCTGACCAAGCTGCTGTGCACCCCCTATGAGAACCGGGAGGGCTGGCTGCTGGCAGTCACCAGGTACAGGGGCTCGCTTTACATCAGTGAAGTGGAAACAGAAGCTGCTTATACGGAGCGAAAAAACCGCACAGAGAGGCACGAAGAGATGATGTATTGGGGATACAAGTTCGAGCAATACACATGTGCAGGTAGGTGGATGTATACAATGTACTATTTAGGAACTGCTCTTTACTTCGTTTTCTTTATAACCTTCATAACTGACCAGTCATCATTGAATCTCCAATGTTGACATATTCATGAATAGGGCTGGGTATTGTTTGGCAAGGTCATGATTTATCACAATACATTGTTTTGCTGTGTAGGATCCTTGTGGTTTTAAAACATCACAGCAGACAAATTGAGTCAAAACTATTTAGTTTAATTCAAAACCTTGCCATTTGAGGCAACTAACTGTACTGTGACATCTACTGAAGCTGTTTTAGTTCATAACTAGTAAAAGCTGAATATTCTTTTTTTTGTAATGTTGATTTTTGGAGCTGATATAACGACGTGACGATATATTCCCTTGTCCGTTTTTTTAGCACAGAACTACTAAAAAAAAGTGAAATGTTCTTAGTTCAAAATAAAAGTGTCTTGATTGATGATCAGAATTGTTACCATCTGGACATTTGTAGTTTTGATTATATGAACTTACTATATTTCATAGCAGTATAATGTTTTTTTCATCATTTTAAGTAAAAAGGCCAAATCTTCAAGTCATCATTTTAAATTGCTGTGAATATTTTTTATAATTCCTAATAACTTTCTTACATTTTTCCTTTACATGGCATGAATGGCTTTCTTACGCAACAGTGCATCATTATCTCATTATATAGTATTTGACAGGTCATTTGAAGCACATACGCTGATAAGCAGATGTTATAATGATTACGCTTCACCCTTTGTCCGTCGCTGCTGTAGATAGCGTCCACAGTCTACCTGACCCTGGGGGAGTGGTCAACACTAACGAGGCCTTCTGCACTGTGGTGACGACTCGCCTGGTCGATCACAGACTTCTGTTCTCTGGAGAGGTGGACTGCAGAGATAAAGATCCCAACGCTCCGGCTCCTCCTGCCTGCTATGTGGAGCTGAAGACCTCTGCTGAGATCTGCACCCCCAAACAACGCAGCAATCTCCACAGGTACACCACGCAAACAGTAACACCTCACATAAATAACCCTCTCATTTTGTTGAGCTTGTTGGATATTTAAGTTTTAAAGTTTTTTTTCCCCCCTGTTTTGTTGGTGTTGGCCCTCAGGTTCAAACTGCTCAAGTGGTGGGCCCAGTCTTTTCTCCCCGGAGTCCCTCGTGTTGTGGCAGGATTTCGGGATCATGAAGGAACAGTTGTCGGTGTGGAGACTTTTCCTATCTCAAAGATGTCCCATCTCATCAAGGTGTTGTGTAGTAGTTGTTTGCAGTGATAAATGAGTAGTCATCAAAAGTTGTCTGAGCATGGAGAAGTCAATTTTGAAAAAGAGAAAAATACTTGGACTAAATGAAATAAAAGCTCTAAATATGAAAGTTTCAATATTTGTACGTTTACTGTGTTTATCTGGGACAGAATGAATACAACTGCTGGAAGCCAACAGTCTGCATGAACTTCTGCTGTGATTTCTTGTCTTTTGTGAAGCGAATCGCCACTGAAGATGATCCAAGGTGAGTTATATTGATGGACTACATTGTTAAGCTACCTGTATTTTTAACCCTCTGTGTTGTTAATGAATAGCTATTGCTTCCCCTCCAGTGTGGTGTACCTGTTCTCCAACGAGCCCCACAGAGATGTGACCTACTCTGTCCACAGGGACTCCTCCTACTCTTTCTTGCCCCAGTGGTTTGTGCAGGAGATGAGCCGGAGTCAAGACTCACAACATAAATCCTGATTAACAACAGAGCGACTGATAAATCCGACCTCCAATGGAGGATTGTTTACCTAATTACATTGGGATTGAATTGAATGTGTATAGTTTCACTTTTTAGCTGTCTATTTGTCACTGATCCTCTTTAGCAATTTTTTTTTAAACTCTTTTATTGGTTCAGCTGCAAGAAAAGCACCGTGTTTTTTCATCTTGCATGCGTTGACATTAAATAAAAAAAACAGTAAATCACTGATGTCGTTATTGTTTCTCAAGCTTTAATATTTCTTGGTTATAACAATAATTTAAACCCAAAAAAAACTGTTGGTAATTGAAAAGCTTAGTAAACAATGACAAAAACATTGACGCAAGTATTTTGCTGTAAGTTAAGAGATGACTTCAAGTAAGAATTGCAGTTACACAATAGTTTCATGTAAGCAGATAAGACAAAACATTTCAGTAATGTCACCTGTCATTGAGAGAGAAAAAGGTCAAACAGTGAATAAGAAGGCAGTAATATACCTATGTTTAAGTCTACAAAAGGGTTTAATGTCCAAATGGGTCATGGCCTTTGTTGTTATATCACATTCATCAGTTCTTTATTTAATAAAGATCATGTGGAGCTCCTGCCTCACCTGACCTAGGGACATCTTTGTTCAGACGTCACAACTGAGCTCACTCAAAAATAGAGGCGCTCAAATAAAAAATGTTCAATTATTATGATATTTTTGGTCCAACAGAGTGTATCCTTAAGGCTACACCACTCACAGATAGAACAATGTGTTGCTAAATGGTAATATTGAGAGCATAACCTCTTGTAATGATAACTCACATTCAACAGATCAAATAAACTCTGAAATGGTTTAAAAAGGCAGCACAAACTTCCTTTCACTCAATCGGAGAAAGAAAAAAATACTGTAAAGACAATGACAACATTTTCATACAGACAGTAGACAGTTAAGTGCATCATGAGTTTGTGTAAATCATCAATCAACAGTCATATATCCATTCATACCAGCATTGTCCTTTTGTGATAATATTTAGAGGCACTTCACACCTACTGCAGTCAATGTACATGTAACTTTTACTCCCAAACTGGAGCTTTGAGTACTTATACACTTTTAAACTAAATTCATTTAATACATCATTGTTAAAATCAAAACGTTTCAAGGTAGATGTGTTAGTTCAAAAGGTACACACAAATCTATACGTTTGAATTGGAGCCTCCTGTCTCCATTTCAGCATTATTGTATTGCTGCTAATGTGTTTTGTGCAGTAATTGTTATCTTTGAGTCACCACATAAAATAAAATCTGGCTTTGTGAGGTTTTTCTATCTTGCACAACATCAATGTCAGATACATTCCCAGTTAAGACAAGAGAATGTGAAGAGTGGTCCATTTGCTAAGGCTGCAGCAATACCAAAGTAGGTAGCCTACCTTATCGTTATTGGGTCAATTGCAGCAAACCCCCAGGTGTTAGAGGAAAAGTTTGACATTTTGGGGAATAAATTTATCTGCAATCCTTGCCGATATTCCAGAGATGCTTCAGCTGGCAGGGTTTTGGCCAAAGGTAACACGTTTGCCTACCCGCATAAGTAAATCTCACTAACAAACACCTCATATCGAATTAAAAAAATTACAAATCACAGTTTTATTTTACTGGAGTCAACCCTGGATGTCAAGAAATAATGGTTCCAAAAAATTTAAATAGTTGCTTCAAATCCTACATATTTATAGACTTCAGATTCTGTACTTGTATATAATAATTTAAAATAATAATAATATATGTTGTGTTTATTATTGAGCTTTAGAGTTGTTTTGTTACCTTTGGACAGAGCCAAGCCAACTGTTTTCTTTTTTCGTCTTTGATTCACCAGTGGAAATCAAGGTCAGTCTGCACCAATGGACCCTGTTAAAAGGTAATGAAATACATGGTATTCTATGTTATTAGAACCAGCTGTGACTGTGGTAAGTGTGGGGAACTGTGGCACTAAGAGACAGCCATCCCAGCTCTTATTAAAACCTGTAAGTAACGGAATAAATTGCTGGCATTGCGATATCATCAGTAGTAGGCATTGATAAAGCCTACTGAAGAGGAGTGTACTGATACAGTGCTGTGTTAGAGTGGGTGTGTGATTACTGCTTCAGTTTCTGGTTCAGGCCCATGACTTTGAAGGTAGCAGCAGTGATCTTCTCGTACACCACGAACATGAGGGCGGCCGTCAGTACAGTCTGCAGCAGCTTGGCCTCCAGGCCTTTGTACAAACCAAACACTCCAGACCTCCTGGAATATAAAGGGAATGTGTATAATATAAAGACCATTCATTATAACATGCTCACTGGTACGCTCAGTGTGTTGGCGAATGTGTTTGTGTTCGTAGCTAGCTGCACTCACTTGATTCGGTCCATGAGCAGGGAGAAAATGTTGGACAGGCTTCCCATCAAACCGCCCTTGCCGTCACCTTTGTACTGGCCGAACTGATGAAAAAAAAATATATGAAGCAGCTTATCTTTATAGTTAGTTTCTTGACATTTGATTATTGTTTACTCATTGTGAATACCATTTTAGAACTGTTATTAAACTTTGGAATTTAAATGTAACAGCTGTTTGTAGAGACATGTGGTGTCTTTGTTAGTGTGGATCACTTATGTGTTTATAAGAATTTTTTTTTTGCACAACGGTGGATTTTTAAAGCAAAAAAAAATAAAGAAGGAGCATCAGGGTTAAGCTACACAGAAAGTTCTTTAATCAATTAATTGTCCTTCAGGGTTTTATGAGAGTTGTTGACAATAAAATATATTACCAGGCTTATGCTTGAACAGTGTCTTATGTGTGGGACATCTTAGAGAAGCAAACAAAGTGGTTGTGTTATGTAACATAGTATTTACCCTCAGGATGGCCTGGACTGTCATGAGAGGATATGTTGCGGTGGTAGCAATGGCCTTGGCCATGGCTCCGATTAGAAAGATCTCTGCTGAGGATATCTGTGGTGGGAGACAAAGATTGAACCCACTCATAGCCAGTGTCTTCACCAAGTGTTACAATATAAGATGACTTTGTTTTATTGAATGAAAGTTTTCCTACAGATATGATTTGGCCTTCATTACTAGCGTAGTCATTACAGGCATAATATAAACCAGCATCACTCTAGGGATGCCAATGTGTGTCTGCTGGTTGGCCGGCTGTTTTTTTTTTTGATCTATTCATGGTCACCAGAGGATAAATCCAAGCAACTTCGACTTCGCTCTAACCTAATCTAACAAATACCTGCAAATCTTATGTTAAATGTTACTATGTGTATAATGCTAATTAGCAAATGTGAGCAAGCTAACATAAACTAAGAACATGGTAAACCTTTAACCTTCCAGACATCAGCATATTAGCATTGTTACTGTGCGCATGTTAGCATTCAATTAGCTCAAAATCTTAACTTTTCCTAAGCAGGGCTGCTAGCGTGGCTGTAGACTCTGTTTTGATTTTCCACTGTGCTTTGTTTTTCGAACCACATTTAAGAAACGATGATTCCACCGAGTGGGAAAAGGACACAGAGCAGAGAGATGAATGCAGCTTTGATTGGTAGAATCTAGTGTTGTTGTGTCCTCTCACCTTCTTCCCCCCTGTCCCTGCCCTTCTCTTCAAGCCTTCATAAAACATGAACTGTACGGCCGGGTTGAGGACCAGGATGAGGGAGGGCAGAGTGCCGTTCCACAGAGTTCCCACTCCCTCGTTGGCTATGATCTGTGAGAAAGCATCTGAGAGGGAAAGCCCAAACACAACAGAGACTCACACAACTGGGACAGTAACAACAACAAAACATTTCGGAACTGTTGAATTCTAATACAGATACATATATTTGAATGTGTGCATCACATACCAAAAATGCCCCTGTAGTGGGTCTGGTGAAGGTCTTCGTTTCTGAACTTCACCCCCTGCAGCTTTAGTCGAGTGTTGACGACCCACATGGGAGTGGTCAGGAGCACGTTCACCACCCCTACACGGACAACAACAGATCGTTAGCTTTGTTTGCTTTGAGTGATTGACCTCTAGTAGCTCTTTGGATCACCTGTTTTATGAGCGGCCATCTGGGCTAAAGGTTTCACATTATGCCACTGATCTACAGGTGCTAGTAGTAATACTGTTGAAGACTGTGAGCAGGCAAAGATGGACGTGAACTAGTTCTGAATAGAAAAGTCCATCAACGGAAAAGTAACAGGCAATCTCTGCTGTGAGCAATTTAATCTTTTTTTTCAGTTAAGGAATTCTTGTTCAACATTTAAAGCTGGGGTATGTGATTTCTGATTGGTCAAAATTAACATGATCACACTTTGACTAATTAGAGCGAGGCTCCTATTCTAAAAATAAATAAAAATAAAAATAAATCTGCATTTAACACATAAATGCTCTGTTCTTATTGGCTGTTGGGACTGTCCATTCACTTTGGCACCGACGTTGTTGGTGTAGAGCGTGTCAGGGAGGGACCATAGGGGAGGGACCAAAGAGAACAAGTGGAGCGGTTGAGGTATTTGGATTAAAATCTCTATCCCAACTGCTATTTTCTCCCCAAATTCTCCACCCCAGCTTTAAATACATATTTAGTTACAGACATAACAAAAAATACAGATTGATTTTTTTTTTGCAAAGGTTTTAAGATAAAGGAAACACATTCAAAATGGTTGTACATGTAGTTTGATCAGCATAGTGAGTTTTGGTGAATAACCCTGACTGACGTGTGCTTACCTGATACGATCCCCATTAGCAGGTCTTTGCCCAGTCGTGACTGGCCTGGAGCAGAGGGAGTCAGCCGCTTCAGCGTGTTGAAGGTGTAGAAGTAGACGAAGTTGGAGCAGCAGAGGCTGGAGATGACCGGTAACCAGCCTCTGTACAGAGACAGACTGGGACAAGTGGTGGAGACAGTCAATTGAATGGTGAGTGTTCGGTCATGTGAGCCACTCATAGTTAAGATCACTGCTGCAGCTACCAATTATTTTCATTATTTATTGATTTTATATACAGTATAATATAAATATACAGTATACATCTTTTATCAGATTATTACGATTAATCATTCAGGAGAATTGTCAATTGATTTGCTGTCGATCAACTTATTAGTAATCAAACTAAGAAGCTTGAATTTAGAAACAAGACAAGGCATAACTTTGTCGTTTTATCCCAATTATAGTGAAGTGATAGTGCAACACTAAACTATACTTACAAGCCTTCCTCCTTTGCTATCTCAGCCAGGATGACGGGGGTAGCGGTAGCCTTTCGCTTCTCATCCACTGAAAAAACAGGCAAAAGTTCTCATTATACAGAATTGACCATTTCAGAGTCATGTGTATATGATATTATCATTCATTACTACTGCATTAATGTGGAACACTTGACTGGTGCAATTAGGAAAACGTAGTGGATGTGGTGGAGTAAAGTAGCAGAACATGGAAACTATATAATAAAAACACCTCAAAAGTGTGCTTTGGTGCAGTACTTGAGGGATATCTTGGATTGGATTTGAGGTTTACATTAATATTGAGGGGCTCTAAAGGATCTCAAGAAAGTGTGAAGTAAGTAGGCTTATATGTAAACATATATATTAAATGTGCTATAGAAATAATTTTGACTTTGACTTTAAGTAAAGTAAATACGTTAACTTTTATGCACTGAATTTCAGAGACTGTTTCACAAGATTAAAACATATTTAAATCAATAGAAGTCCCTCCAAACAGATTGAGGGTTTTAAGTGTCGGCAGCAATTGGCTCAGGAGGACGAGGTCTTCTTTACACCTCTGGGATGCACTTATAGTTCCTCCATGATGAAATAAACCTTCACCGTCTGAACTCGCTCAACTGTGTTTGGAGTTGTGCTACTATCAACTAATCTCTGCCCGGGATGATAAGACCTCAAACTCACCCTGCAGTCTGCTTTTGGCCGTGTCCAAAGGGAAGAACACCGTCATAGCTGTCACACTCCCCTGAAACACGAAGCATTGTGATGTAACTGACAAAACTACAGTATACAAAACTAATTGAAGAAAGGAAAACGTTATGGAGCCCTTTTCCCCGAATAACCAAAGTATGCACACTTGGCCGTGTTGGCACCAATTTTTTCTGTGCTCACCATTGCACCTGCCACAGCATGAACCAGCGTCTCGTAGGAGAGGAGGCCGACAGCCAAGCCGCCGTTGTCGGACATCTCTGCAGCGTCTCCCCGGTCCAAACCGCACAGACTAAACACAGAGATAGGAGGTAGGCTAAAGGGCCGCTTTGGTTTTTCTAGCTGCGGAACTGTTTAGGGGAAATCACAACTACGACTGCATGATGTTTACAAGTCCTGAGGCAGCAAGGAAGAGAGAGCAAAGTAGAGAGAAAACCATGGAGAAAACTGTCGATTAATGTTTACTCCCAGTCCTCATTCATTGGCTGAGCCGGCTTGACAACTTCTTCGATGCTGCTCCTTCCTTTTCTTCTTCGTCTTCTGTTGACGTTTGGCCGAGCCACAACAACACATCTACGTCACCTACTGGACTGGAGGATAGATAGAAATACATTAAAAATATATAACTTTTTGGAGCAAGATTTTTATTTATTTACTTTTACTCAAAAATAGCTTTTTCTGCCTTAATAATAATCAATTGATGGAATCATTTGTACATACAAAAGTGTGTTGGTCAGATATATAGCCATCATTAAAGGTGCTACGAGTAACTTTTAAATATTTCTGAAACAGTCTATTTTTTTCTCTGATGATCATAAATGACATGCAACAGCAAACGAGACCATCAGTGCAAAGAATGCTATTTTTATATAGTTTTTCTTAATGATGTCGTCAACTGCCTTTCCAGGGTCGGTTGCAGTGGAAACAGATCCGGCAAGGGACCCCAAACTTCCCATTGCCCGGGTCACATGGAACAGGTCTGAGTGGGGGATCCTGAGGTGTTCCCAGATGGATGTGGATAATAATCTCTCAGCCTAGTCCTGGGTCTTTCAAGAGGTGTGGTGGATTTGAATCGCCTCTATTCATCAAGAGTTTGCTGACCGTGTATGTCTTAAAGGTTGGGGTCACTGGGGGAGAATGAGAGCACCCCTAGAAGGACTATAGTATCTGTCTATTTGTAGATAATTATACACTTGATACCCCCCCACACATGAGAATATAAGACACTGTTCTGTAACTAATCGAGAGGTGCCATGCGGCTCTCAGCCTGCTGCTTCAATGCTACCAAGTCCTCTGTATGTCTTCTGGAAACTCCTGCAATAAACTTGGAACACTGATTTAAAGAGTCCAGCCTGAAGTCCTTTGTCTTGTGCCTTGGTCAAGCCATGGGGAACATTCGGCTACTACACCTCCTCCCAGCTGGACCTGCTGGAAGACTTCCAGGGAGGCATCCTTATCTCTACTGGATCCTTTCCAGCAAAGGAGCAACAGCTCTACTCTGACTCTCCCAGGTGACTCAGGTCCTTACCTTATCTCTTAGGGAGATGCCAGACGCCCTACTGAGAAGGGTGGCTGGCATCTCCCTTATTTCCCACTATAAATAGTATCAACAATAGTAGTGTACTTAAAGTATCAAATGTATTATGTATTACATTTGGTGGACTAATATTGATGGATACACATGTTTAGTTTATTTAATCCATTATTTAAACAAGTGGTCCTATTGAGATCAAGATCTCTTATTCAAGAGAGACCTGTGTACAATACAAGATAAAAAAGGAATGCATACAATCAATACACACACAATTGACACACACTACTTCAGACAGACATTTTACATCAACTAAACAAAGCAATGATAAGTGTGACTATAAATACATACGAGCAACACTTTGAAATGTTCAAGTGAAATAAGAGAGCCTAACTTCATATGCTTTTGTAGTTTATTCTTTTTGAATGCAGCACAGTAATTGAACCTAGTTTTTTTCCAAATGATGTGTGAATAGGAGGTTCAGCTGATGTTAAGATCTCCTTTGACCTGACATTGTAAATACCATTTTTAAGAGTGAGCAGAGAGCATAGGTACTGAGGCAGTTTCTGCAGTATAGCCTAATAAACAAACAACACAGAAAAACACTTTTTGTTTCAATACAAAAATCAATTTTTGACCCTTAGTTTGGTAGATACTGTAGGTGTTCCACATGGGTCTTAAAAGTAAGCCTGTAATGAGAATGATATAGTATTAACATCCAATACTGAATCTTATTTCACAATGTGATTGTTTTGTTCATGTTAAATCTCAATCTGTTGAGTAATTAACTTCACGACAAAAAAACTTTTTTTTAAAGTCCAATACTTTAGAATTTTTGACATTGTTGGAAGATACTTAACTGCTCTATTCATGTGCTCTGCTGCTGTTTGTATTTTTATTTGATTTAACTCTGTATAGACTGCTTTATCCAAAATACTGACTGATGTGTAGGCAATATTATTTTTGTTAAAAGAGAAAAGAAAATGCCTCAAAATGGTGTGACCCAACCACATAATATTAAAGTTGTCAACGATGATCTGGAGCAGGGTGTTGACCACATGAGCTGGACTTTGCTTTTGTTTTATGGGTCTGAGCTGCTGCTGCTGACATGTTTCCGCCCAGTGATCACATTGTTTGCTCGGGTCGCCTCAGTCAGTGCCTCTGACGGGAAGAGAAGGAGAGAGACAGGGAAAAGAAGTGAGAAGAAGAAAGTGGCACATTTGATTTGGACCACTTCTGTTGTTCTTTTTCAGACATGTCTCGGTACCACAAAGCGGCCATCGATGGAAACCTGGACCTGTTGAAGGAAGCTGTGAGGAAGGACCTGAACACTGCCGACGAGGATGGCATGACCCCCACCTTATTGGCTGCTTTCCACGGACACATCGATGCTCTTCAGCTCATATGCAGCAGAGAGTAAGCACCAGTCCTCTTCCTATAATATAGCGAGATTGAGTGATAGCCATGCCTGAGATCAGTTTGACCATGTTGTTGAACCAAGAAAGAAATGCAACAAATCTGAATGCAAATTCTACTGTAACATTTGACGTATGATGCCTTCAAGGTTGAACTTAAAGGAATACTTCACCCATACAGAACAGGCGTTCTATCATTATAAAATCACTATTATAATATAATGAATGAGGTTTTTCTTCCCTCAGTCTTCCCTTAGTCTTCCCTTGGCCCAGCTGTCCTGTTAATCCTAACCCTTACTGTGATGTCACAAGAAGGAAACTGTAGGGTTAGACAGTGAGTCCATAAAACACTCTTTTTGCCTTTTCTCAGGCTAGGATGATCCGATTTATTTATTTTTTGCACATTTATGCTAGATAGGAACTCCGAGTTCAATACACCTTCATATTCCAACTGGTGAAGTCGGTCTTTAACTAGAAATCTTTAGTAGAAACAGACACCGAAAGAGTTCACAGAGAAAAAAGGTTAACATATTGCCCAATGGATTGTATGGCTGTAAAAAAGAAAGTGTTTTATACATTTTCATTCTGGGTATCAGTTATGAAATAATTCAAATGGGTTTTGAGGAACAGCCCTTGGGATTGTTGGGATTCACATGTGGTTAATTGTAATATAACGAGCTAAAACTTTCACTGAGACTGCTGTCTCCCGTGAGCCGAGCCAAATGTTTAATCAGCCAAAGACATCCAAGGAAACAAAAGATCCCTTTATCTGCCACTCAGCACCACCTCCATCATTCATTCAACACAACACAAAAGACAGAATCAAACACAGTATTCCGCCAAGGTTCAGAAAATATGTTTGGAGGATATTAAGTTGGGCGTATATAGTGTATGTTTCACCTACATGGACAGACTTAACTGAAGCATTTCCCGCTTTAGTCACTCAGAGCTGGGATTTATGAGGAGGTGTTGCAGGGATACAGCAATCAGGACTTTTATGGCCGTGACAATAAAACACAAAACAGGAGGACTTTACATCTTAATAGTTTACCAATTGTTGCAGCCATTTCATTCCTAACTCTCATTTAAAAAGGAGAAGTTTGACATTTTAGGAAACTTGGATCAGAAGATTGATTAAGGTTTTTTTTTTTAAATCAATATTATTGAATTTTCAGTTTCCTCCCATACAGTGACAGAGGACAATCAGTACAATGTAAACAGAATCAATTATGAAGGCTTTTCTGACGAAGATATGTAGCAAGCTAGTTCATTCTGCTTAGCTTAGCGTGTGGAATGGAAACTGGGGGGGGGGAGGACAGTTACCCGGGCTCTGTCCAAATAATACCCACATAACAGCCCTCCTTGGTTCATTAACAAACACAATATATCTTTTGAAATTTCCCACAAATAGCTTAAAAATTACACTTTGCGTGTTTTAATTGCGGTTGAACTTTTCCCCCACCCCTGTTATACAGCACATTTTTGTTTTTTACATTTGAGTTTTTGTTTGAATGACACAAACAAGATGTGATGTGTGAATTATCCATCTTTAATTTAAGATATCAGGACTTTATCATGTTGTCCCTAGAACTGGTTTGTTTGGAAGATCCATGAACACATCAAATCAAACAAATAAATAACATATTATGTTATGTTACTCAGATTAATATCTGATCCAGCAAAATATGTTTTCGTCTTTAGGACTTTCTCAAAGACATTCTCCTGAAGCATTATCACATGGTCTCAATCAGTGATAGAAAACAAAAAAAACAGAATTGCCTATTATTCTTTATAATAAACAAGTCTTTCTTTCTTCTGTGTTGTGCAGTGGAGACCCCAACAAGAGTGACATCTGGGGAAACACACCGTTGCACGTCGCTGCAGCTAACGGCCACATGCACATCGTCAGCTTTCTGGTCAACTTCGGTGCCAACCTCTTTGCCAAAGACAATGACCTCCACACAGCTATGGATGTCGCTGCTTCTCGCGACCGCATGGACTGCGTGCGCTTCCTTGACGCTGCTGCCGCACAGCAGACCAACCAAAACCCCAAGAGGGTCGCCATCCTGAAGAAAGAGGCCGACAAAGTGGCACAGAAGCGTATGCAACTCTGTGAGAAGGTGAAGAAGAAACACCAGAACAAGATGGATAAAATGCACCGTGGAGGAGGCAATACTGGGCCTGTTTCAGAGGCCAGTATGGGGTCAGCTTTGTCAAATGGCGGCACCGTGACCGGCGTCAATGAGCAGTACTCCAAGCTTATTGCTGCCGATAAATCCGGCTCCCTCACAGCCAGGTTGAAAGGCACCCTCCAAAGGCTCGGGAAGAAAGATAAAGGCCCAGCGCAGGGATCCGGAGGGGGTGGGAATGTTATTTTCCTCAAGCAGGACAGCGGAGCATCCGAGAAGCCAGAGTTCCTTGGTGTCTTCGCTGAGAAGGATGAGAGCATGTTTGAAGAAGAAGAACCAACCACGGGGTTTGAAGATGATGATGAAGAACCAGGCCAATTCCAACAGTCAATCTTCAACCGGCCCGGCCTCGGAGGTCTGATCTTCATGAAGAAGATGGGGCTGGATTCAGAAGACCTCCCGAGGGGCAACGATGAAAGCCTCGGCTTCCTGGTTCAGAACGAGTTGTTTGAGGTGGAGGGAGATGCCTCTGGCTTTGAGGGGAACGGTGACGCTGATCTGCCCTGGGAGCAGGAAGACCTGGGACTGGACGATGACGAAGATGAGGAAACCTCTCCTTTGGAGGCCTTCTTGTCCGCCATCTCCTTGCCAGAGTTTATCCCGGCATTCAGCAAAGAGCACCTGGACCTGGAGGCGCTCCTGCTTTGCTCTGATGAAGACCTCAAAGGCATTCGCATCCAGCTGGGACCCAGGAAGAAGATCTTGGAAGCTGTTGCTCATAGAAAGAACGCACTGGAGACTCCTGGTGTCATGAAGGACAGCTGCTTGTGATCTGGATATGAACAATGATATAAAAACCCGCCCCCAACTGAAAAGGAGTCTGTATATTTTGTAAAGAGAGTAATGAGTTTGATTCTCAGATGATTTTCCAATATTGACATCATTTATGTCAATTGAACATTCAAGTCACATTGTGCAATGCATTGTTATACAGAATAACCAATTTTATAACCAATTACAAACGGCATGATAGAAGTGTTAACATTAAATATCAAAAATAACCTCCACACGTCTGGTTAAATGAAGAGAAAATAAAAAAAGGACAGACACATGGCCTCAGATCCCCAATCATCTCCCCAATCATCTCTTCTCCTCTGCCAACTCCTAGATCACCCCCCCCACCCAGCCCCCGTCAACTTTGCATTTATTTTTGTTTGTTTATTTGTTGTTTGTTATTTCCTCTGTAAAGAGCTTTGATTATGAGAAAAGCGCTATACAAATCCCATGTATTATTATTATTATTATTATTATGGCCTAGAACTCGGCCTCAAATCCATAATATCACTGACTCTCTATAAATGAGAAATCATTGACTCGACGTCATTGGAAATGAGGGTTACCCCTCAATTGGTCTCTCGAGGATAAATAAAAGTTTAATGAAATTGACGTTGGATGGTTTGGTGATGCTGTTGTAAATTAATTTGACGTACAAGATCACTATCAAATAAATAAATAAATACATGCAAGACAATGTCTCCAATTCAATAATCTCTGTGTATCTGTGTGTCCATTTAGCAGGTACAAATAAGTATAGGTTGAGTTAGCACATGGCCAGAGACATGACTCTGTTATTTTTAATTTTAACTAAAACTAAACTATAATGACTCAAACTACTTCTTCAAAGTTGCTCTGTGACTACTGACTGTGTACATAGGCAGCTAATGTCATGTAAAGCAAGAAGAAAGTTTGGGGTCCACCGATCTTTACGATGTTGCATTTACAGAGAAAGGCAAAACCAACTGGAAAGTGTTTATCAAACTATCTTGTGGGTAGAGATGAGAAGAGCGAGTCAACTGGTGCATGAGAGAAAGAGAACTGATGGTGAACCCGGCTCTTGATAATGTAAGTTCTTGTGCATCTGACTTTAATGCTGTACAGCACTTCGGTGGATTTAAATTGTGAGTGTAGGTTAATAATCGGTCAGTTCTATTTCATGTCATTCTGTTTCCAAGTTGCCATAAAAGTCAAGTCATTTCATATAGAAAAGTTAGTTTAGGGACTAAGGGAATACTTTCTTTTATAGTTAAGGGAGTGTTGTAATGCTATTTGTTTTTTTAAATGATCCATTTGTTGTTTTAATTTACAAGTGATGTTTTTTTTATGTAGTCGTAAAGCAGTTTGTAACTTTGCTAAGAAATGTAACATATAAAATAAAGTTTTTCATTATAGTTATTATTATTATAGTAAATGTTTACGGTTTACCTGTCTCAGAGTAACTCCTCTCACTGAATTTTTTTTGAAAAAGTTCATTCGGATTATGTCTCAAAAACAAGTCAAACTCAATCAAACTTTATTCATATAGCACTTTTCATACAATCAAATGTAACACAAAGTGCTTAATACAACCCCCCCAACCCCCACTCAGAGATATGCATACATGCAAAAAAACAATTTAAAATAAAGAGATCAAATAAATTAGAGCTCTTTATAGTGATTAAAAAAAGAGAAAAAAAATACATAGGATAGAAATTAATTAGACTAATAAAAAATAAAAATAATAATAATAATAATAATAATAATAATAATAATAATAATAATAATAATAATAATAATAAGAAGAAGAAGAAGAAGAAGAAGAAGAAGAAGAAGAAGAAGAAGAAGAAGAAGAAGAAGAAGAATCAATAAATGAAATAAATAATAAAAGTATTCATAAAAAGTAAATAAAAGCAGACTACATATATAAATAAAATAAAATAGGCTATAAAAGATATAAAATAATGCAAATAAAATAAAAGATTAAATAACTGAATAAAAAAGTTGTTTAATAAAAAGGTAAGTTTTCAGTTTGCCCTTAAAAATATCAACACTCTCTGCGGCCCTCAGGTCATCAGGCAGTGTGTTTCACAGACGTGGAGCGTAGTATGAAAAGGATGTGCAGTTACTCATAAATAACAGAAGACATTAGAGCAAAACACACGCAGACGGAAGCGAAGCCGGAAGTCCTCGGAGGTTCTCTCTCTTGAGCTGCGTAGACGCGATGGGAGGAGTTTCCAGTGAGAGGCGTCAAATGCAGCTAGTTACGGTTTGACGCGAGGCGAGAGTGTGTTTGCGGTGTTTTGTAGTGGTCACGATTATGTCTCGCGGGTAATGTTTCACTGGTGCAACCTGCTGAACGTTTGCTCTCGCCCCTCCGCGCCCAAGTGATAGGACTTATTAGTTTGAATCAGGTTTTAATCGATAGAAAACGGCTCGTGCGCGGGGCTTCACCGGAGGTAAGCCTCATTAGGGAGCTAATAAAAAAATCTCAGATCGACTCACCGCTCTGTTGCTTGTCCTGCAACTTTTACCAATGTCACTCTTAAATTGGTGTTTATTTACCGAGAACTACTTCAGCAGCTATTATTCAAACCGTTGCTGTTTCCTGAAGTGAGTATTTGGCGTGAAAGTGTCTTAATTGTGTTGTCTATGCCGTACACCAGCACCCTCCCAGGCTTGACTAGCGGAGTGGCTGAAATAATGGCTGAAATAATAGCCGTCAACGCCGGTTTAGCATCCTCGCCGTCCGCTATCAACGTCATATTCCAGGACCAGGAGAACACTAGTGCCGCGGCCGCCGCTCCTCCAGTCTCTCTGAGCAGCGAGGACTACCTATTCGTGGAGGCCAGGCACCCCAACACCGTCCTGCAGGGCCTCAACAGTCTGCGGCTCAACAACGCCTTCTGCGATGTGACCCTGTGCTGCGGGGGGCAGGAGTTCCCCTGCCACCGCATCGTGCTGGCCTCTTTCAGCTCCTACTTCCAGGTAACACATCACAGACTTAATCACACTGAAAGGTCAGAATTTATTATGCAAAACGCCCTTTTTCATGTTGTTTCGACACTGATGTGGGCCATAGTGAGCATAATATATATCTCACCTCAATGTAACGATTGGGAGTCCAGGCTCATGTTCATTAGCTAGAACAGCAATAAACTGTACTGTGCATGTGCGTGTGTGTTTACTCAGGCCATGTTCTCCACCGACCTGATAGAGTCCAAACAGGAGCGAGTCGCCATCAATGGAGTTGAGCCTCAAATGATTGGCATGCTGGTGAGCTACGCCTACACGTCCGAGGTCTACATCTCCAAAGCTAATGTTCAGGTAAAGGGATGCCTCTCGCCTTCTCTCTTCCCATCTTCACCCCCTCCCCTAAAGAGCATGTGCGATTGAAACTTACTTTTGGTGTGGCCACAGGCCCTGCTGGCAGCGGCCAACCTGCTGGACGTGATGGCTGTGCGAGAGGCCTGCTGTCGCTTTATGGAGCGTCAGATGGATGAGATGAACTGTGTGGGGATTCACTGCTTCGCTGAGGCCCATTCTTGTAAGGTGCTGGAGAAGCGCAGCATGGACTACATTCTGGAGCACTTCAACAGTGTTCATCTGCAGGTGAGAGGTTACAACCCGAGTGTGTTCCTGTTATATTAAACCAAACACGGATTCGGTCCACTCAGGTTTCTCTTGGTAATTATTTCTAGAACCCATGCGTACACTCTGTCATCAAGTCAATATAATGCTGCCTCAGCACATGCCACCAGGGCCTCACCAGGACAATTGAGGCTGCCAGTGTTGCAGGGGGATTCATGTGTTAAAAGGGGCTTAGCAAAGATAATCCACCTCCTGTCATGTGATTAGCACATTATGGATGATGCGCCCTGTGTTTGAGGAGGTTGTCACTTACACTTAATTTTTTCCGCGTCTCTCCAGGACGAGTTCCTTTCCCTGTGTGTGGACAAACTGACAGAAATCCTGTCCAGTGACCACCTGAACGTGCCCGAAGAGGAGGTGGCATTCGAGGCGGCCATGTTGTGGTTGGGTAAATCCCCCTGCCGCAAACAGAGCTTTGAAAAGGTCAGAATCACTTGGGTTTACTAACGCTCTGCTGCTTCTCCTTTTTTTTGCAACCTGGTATGAATGTGTTTACTACCGTCCTGCTTCGTCCCAAGCATGTCCTATTGAGGTGACGCTGAATTGTAAAAGAGCCCTCAACTCTGCAGCTGTTTTGTTTATCTGTTTATTTGTTTGGTTCATTTAATTTGAAATAATAAAAGGATTGTGACACACTTTACTCCTTAGACATTGCACCGTACATTATAGCTCTTAGAACCTTTTACAAGAAACCATCAAAGAATGAGTCTGTTCAGTTATCCATCCGTGGACACTAAATCCCCCCTGCTTTAGGATACTTAATATTTATCATTTTCATGTTTACCCTCCTTCTATTTGTCCCTCCATAGGTCCTGGAGCATATCCGGCTGCCTCTGATCAGCCCCTACTACCTGCACGATGTGATCGAGTCTCTGGACGTGGTGAAGGAGAACCAGGGCTGCCAGAGGCTCATCTCCCAGGCCAAGGACTACCTGCTGCTAAAGGACCGGCGCGGAGAGCTCTACTGTTCAAGAGCCAGGCCACGCAGGTCCACAGGTGAACACACGAGGTGTCAACGAGACCCATGGCATTTTCATTATGACTAGAGGCTTCATCTTGGTCACGTATACAGCCTAGTGTTTCTCTTTTCTACACTTAATGAACCACACATTCTAGTTAAAAAAAAATGTGTATCTTGGCAAGGGTGAAACGAACACTGGACTTCAATTTATCGATACTATATTTTAGTTGTATTTTTCTTATAAAGAGGTACACATTAAAGCTGGTTTTCCTACTGTTACATGTTTTCCTTTTACGCTCTGCTAGATGCCCACTAGAGCTAAAAAAAAAAAATGAGTCCATTTGTGAATCGATCAGTCATCTGTGCAAACATTTTGATAACCAATTCATCACAAATAATTTGAGCATAAATTGAACATGTTCCATCTTCTTAACTGTGACCTTTTTTTTTGATTCAATCCATCGATTTCAATGTAGAAACTAACAGTCTCACTCCTCTCTCTCTCTTCCTCTTCTCCCGTCGCCATGGCAACAGGGGCGGCTGAAGTGATCGTGACAGTTGGCGGGGAAGATGACAAGGTGGTGCTGCGCAGCGTGGAGAGCTTCGACCCCGTCACCAGCCAATGGAAGAACCTGGCCTGTCTGCCCTTCGCCGTTAGCAAACACGGGCTGGTGGTGTCGGGTGAGGAAACGCTGGCACTGAGTAACTTCTGTCTCTTTTCATATGTTGCTAATTTTATCTGTGGTGGTTTTTTTTTTTATTCATTTTTATTCTTAAGACGTATTTTTTTTTACTATGCTTTTTTATTTTCCATGCACATTGTAAAAGCACTTTGTGACCCTGTCGTCTGTGAAAAGCGCTACATACAGTGTCGTGCGAAAGTTTGTGAACCCCTTGAGCCTTTTGGAATTTTATTTATTTGAACCATTATTAATTCATTTTTTTCAATACCAGTATTTTTTATATGAAATAACAGATGTTTGTTTATCAATTCAACATTTTTCTTTTCCAGAAATCAATTGTTAAAATGGATAAAACAAATGATTTGACAAATGTTGTATGTGCAAAAGTTTGTGAACCCCAAGCTGCATTGCTTAAATCGAGCAAGGTAAACACAATCAGGTGGGCCAAACTGATTGATGAAATAGACCAATGTAATGAGAGATCTTGAGGGAAGAAATTGGGCGCCACTAGATAAAACAAAGATAAAACCAGGTCAGTTTAGGCCCACCAAACTGAACCCATACAGGTCAGACATGCTCAAAGGGGAAAAAATCTCAGAGGATCGCAGGAATAGAGTTTTGATGTTGCACATTTGTCTGGGGACAGCTATACATTCGTATAAAAAGGTTTGAGCTCCATCGGCCCACCGTGAGGCAAATCATCTACAAATGGAGAGCTTTACGAGTGACTTAACATCTGCCTAGAAGTGGACTTCCTTCAAAAATATCTTCAAGCGCCACAAGAAAAGGGATTTTTCAGGTAAAAGCCAACCCACACATTACATCTGGAGATTTGCAGACCATTTTCCACCACCATTCTTCACTTGGGAGAAGGTTCTCTTGGTGGTAGCCAGAGTTGCGTTTTTGCCCAAACATGGCGGTTTTGGTTATGACCAAACAGATCAATTTTGGAGTAATCTGTCCACAGAATAAGACTTCAGGTATCTCCAGGTGCTCTCTGGCAAAGTTGTGACAAGCAGTTTTGTTCTTTTTTGAGAGCAGAGGCTTCTTCAACAACCCTCCCTTGAAAGCCATGTTGACTGAGTTTTCTTCTTATTGTGGAACCATGCACATCTGTCCCAGATGTTGCAAGAGAGGTCTGCAAATCACTAGATGTAATGTGTGGGTTGGCTTTTAACTAAAAAAATACTTTTCTTGTGGCGCTTGAAGATATTTTTGAAGGAAGTCCACTTCTAGGCAGATGTTTAGTCACTCGTAAAGCTCTCCATTTGTAGATGATTTGCCTCACGGTGGACCGATGGAGCTCAAACTTTTTTGAATTAATTTATAGCTGTCCCCAGACAAATGTGCAGCATCACAACTCTATTCCTGAGATCTTCTGAGATTTCTTTCCCTTTTAGCATGTCTGACCTGTATGGGTTCAGTTTGGTGGGCCTAAACTGGTCTGGTTTTATCTTTGTTTTAGCTAGTGGCGCCCAATTTCTTCCCTAAAGATCTCTCATTACATTGGTCTATTTCATCAATCAATTTGGCCCACCTGATTGTGTTTACCTTGCTCGATTTAAGCAATGCAGCTTAGGGTTCACAAACTTTTGCACATACAACATTTGTCAAATAATTTGTTTTAACTGTTTTAACAATTGATTTCTGGAAAAGAAAAATGTTGAATTGATAAACAAACATCTGTTATTTCATATAAAAAATACTGGTATTGAAAAAAATTAATTAATAATGGTTAAAATAAGTAAAATTCCAAAAGGCTCAAAGGGTTCACAAACTTTCGCACGACACTGTAGATACATTTTACTTACTTACTGATGATGAAACTCCATATTAGGGATGCACATGACTAGTCGGTTAAACGTCCTCTGCCTCACTAGTCGGCAGCAGAAATACTAGTCGGCTAGTATTTTATTTTCTTATCACTTGGACTTGTACATACAATGTGTGAGATTGAAGGCGTTTGTAGCCCTATAGGTGTGGGCTAGTAAAAGAAAGAGAGAGAGAAAGAGAAAAAGGTGAGAGCAGCTCAAAGTTGAACAGTTTTCTTATTCCTCCTGTCCTGTTTTAATGCTGCCTGTACGCACGGCGGTGGGACAAACCCAAAACAACACACAGCGGGACTCGGTGGGGTCTGGCGATAAGCAAACAGTAGCCTACACTAATGTTTAACAAGAAACTTTATAAAGACACACTTAAAATAACGATCTGGACCAGTCGACTAGTCTAAATTAAAACTGCTGTTTAAACCTTGGGGAAATTAGTGGCTACGCGCATCCCTATGGTGTCCCCTTGGTCTGAAATGAGCCACAACTGTCCCTCTCTCCCTTCTCTGCAGACTCCACTCTGTATCTGGCAGGCGGAGAGTTCCCCGACGGCTCAGCCAGCAGGGAGATGTGGCGCTACGACCCCTGCTTGGACTCCTGGATCGAGATGGCTCCCATGAACGTAGCACGCTCTGAATTAGGTTAGCTGGCCTCTATATGATGATGATGCAGGGAAGACCGGGGCTAGTAGGCACACTTTTTACTCTAGTGAGAATTGCTCATCACCTAATCATCTTTTAATAGTCATTCCTACATTAAATTGAAGCTTAAGGTGTTTGCTTGAAATGTGTACCTCTCCTTTTTTCTATCTTATTGTAATAAAGAAGAAATTAATCATCAAAGACACCCTTACACATTGTGACAACCAACCCCATCAAGGGGGCGGTTGTCACACACTATGGGGTTGTTTGTCACAATGTTATCTTAATGGGAATAATCTTAAAACGCTAAATTTGAAAGTTCAATTGCATTGTCAAGTTGACAAATAGGCCTACATACAGCCTTGGCAGCTGGTCTAGTTTGGGGTGCTCTGGGTTGTTTTGATTTTGTTTCCCTTTTTTCTTTTGCATGCTAGCTGCCTTTTCGTGCTCTATTCTTTCCTTCTCTAAGGTGTCAGTGAGGATACAGCTTGACAATTTCTTTTGTCATTGGGTTCCTTTTCTGGTTGCAGCTTTTGGATAACATGTGACAACCAACCCCCCCAAAAAATGTGACGACCAACCCCAACTTGAATTTCTTGCTAGCATCAAGGCCAACAACCATCTGACAACTAATTAGCTTGCTAACCACAATCTAAACTATAGTTTACCCTTCACACTTTTTATGGGTAACAAGTGTTTTGTTATAAACCCATTGTGTAAAAGCCTAGAAGAACAATACTGAGGAGCTAAATATTTTCAATTTGACATGAAAAACACAAACAGTCCTCTCACCTCAAATTCAGCAGTCTAACTCCAAGGAAGACTATGCATGTGACCTCTGATCCCAATTCTGGATATTTACATACCAAAATTTCACAGACAGCGCCTTCTGGTTCCGAGATATAACGATTGTGACAACCAACCCGTGTGACATATAACCCCGTTCTCCTCTATGCCATGCACTGAAAAACTTGCATCAAACACAAAGTGCTTCATATCACCCCTGAGTGATTTGATATATATAAAATGTATTGCTCATCCCCAGAAACCGGTGAAAATAAGAGCAGAACTCTGACTTCACATAACGCCATGTTCAAATTGTGACCTTTAGCAGTAACTTTTATTGATTTTTATTTCTGCTCTCCTCAGGCCTGGTGATGTTGGACGGCTTTGTGTACGCAGTGGGAGGGTGGGAGGGACACTCTCGTCTGGACTCGGTGGAGTGTTACAACCCTCACAACAACTCCTGGCAGTTCATCAAGTCGGTCAAGGTGGCCGTCACAAGTCCAGCTGTGGTGGCGCTGGACGGACTGCTCTATGTTACTGGTGGGGGAAACACAGGCTTGCAAACAGGCGGTTTGTGCTTTTTATTAGAAGCCTTTTGGATGTACAGTTTTTTTTTAAATTTCATCCTGCTACATCCGCTCTGTGTCCTGACAGGTGGTGCGGTTCTAGAGGACGGCGACGGCACTGACCTGGCTCAGGTGTACAACCCTCAGCTGAGTGTGTGGACGGAGGTGGCGCCAATGCAGATCGCTCGCTCCGGTTCGGCTGCTTGTACACTCAAAGGAAAGCTTTATGTCATAGGTATGTAATGCAACGCTGCGGTCGCTAATCATTGAAACGCAGCAACAAACTTAAAAACTGTTTGGTGTGTTTGCGTGTTCTCCAAGGTGGATGGCACGCTTCGACGGAGAACACGGATAAGGTGGAGTGTTACAATCCCAAGACCAACCAGTGGACCATGTGCGCTCCCATGAAGGAACGACGCTACCGGCCCGGTGCTGCAGTAGTGGATGGGAAGATCTATGTCCTGGGAGGAGAAGAAGGCTGGGACAGGTAAGGATCATATGGTGATCTAATGCCAGCAGGAACCTATCCAGGAGCCCAGGAACAGCTTAAAGCGGCTACGAGTAACATTTAAATATCTTTTAAACAGTCTCATAATCATAAATTACCTTTAACAGCAAACGAGACCATCAGTGCAAAGAAAGATGTTTTTATATAGTTTTACTGCGTTTGGTCTGGTCGCACACCCAATCCGATTTTCGGTTCACGCGTGCATGCTCTATGGTCACATATCCGTATTGGTGGCAGATTTCAGTGTGGCGCAGCGACACGATTTGAGAAGCCTATCCCTCCAGGTGAGGGAAGGGGAGCGGGAGCCTTGTTTGAGACAGTTATTTGTCGTCATAATGACTGATAACGGGGCTGAACCATCAAAGAAAAAAAAGAAAATGCAATGAAGAAAGGGAGAGTGAAAGGCGGGCGGGAGGGCGTTGCCAAGCAAAGTATACACAATTTCACGCAGCGAAACTAGACTGCAGTGTTTACTCCTAAATTAATGAGTGGTAGCCTACTAAAACAAAGTTTACTTTGCCTCACCAGCATCATCAGATGACCATTATTCATCTGAAATAGTCATTATTTACAACAACATAAACACATTACCTCATCGTGATCCATACTAACTGCCGTCTCTCATTCATTCGCTTTGTGTGAGGACACGCAATCTTTCAGCTCCGTGAGAGGTGACACTGTATCAACTCATTGCAATCAGGTGTGTGTAGCACTGACTGGCATTAGTTTATGCTGTGTCACTAACCACTCTCACGGAGCCGAAAAGAGTCCGGTGCCCTCACACTTTCAACACACGGACATGCACTATATTGCTTCCTGATCATTTGAATCTCGCACATCTGGCACGAGCTAGAAAACAGCTTCAGGACAGCTGGCGTCGTAAAAATACTACCGCTTTTGTCCGAAGGGGCCGCCAATGTGCCATGTTACTCGTAGTGGCTTTAAGGAACTTGCATTTCAAAAGTAGGAAATAGATTCTATAGTTAGTTTGTTTATTTTGGTTACTTATTTAAAACCTTTTTTTCTATCGGGATAAAAAAGTGTCCATGTTGGATAGAACCGTGAAATTTACAACTGTTACTGATTTATATTTTCTGTGCAGGTATCACGACACCATTGAGAGGTACTGTGATGAGACGGACTCCTGGGAGATCGTCGGTGAGATGCCCACCAGTCGCAGCTGGCTCAGCTGTGTCTCTCTCCAGCTGAGGAAGGACACACACACCCTGCAACCCTGACATCTGAGTATGGGCATTGAGAAGGAAAAATCTTTTCGTGGTTAATATTTGCACCCTCATTAGGGTGTACGGGTACGTGCTCAGTGCTGTGGAAAACGGCCAGCTGAGAAGGGAGATGCCCTGGACTTGGCACAACACGGTGCACTGTTACCGAAGGAACAAAGTAGATGGTTTTACAATCAGTAACTACCTGTGGATGAGACTCACTCACTTGCGTGCCTCGTTTTTGGCGTTGTGACAATGGGGAACAAGTGATCAGCGAACCGGAAATCTAAACCCATTCTACGTATGATGTGAACGTCATGTTTAAATGTTGGAGCCCCTCAAGTCTATGAAGATTTTCCCTGCCAACATAATGTATTTTTGTATCATTTTGTTATATGATGTTTTTATTGGGTTGTGACCAGCTGTGAGAAAGATGTTTTTAAAAAAAAAAAAAAAAAAAAAAAAAAAAAAAAAAAAAAAAAAAAAGGTCAACATTTCACTCAATCAAAAGGTGTTCTTTGAGCCCAAGAATCACATTGTGGATATTTTTGAAGGTTACATGTGAAAAGAAATTGTCTATACGTGATCAGTGTTTTTGTATTTAAACTTTGTGAAGTTCTGAGTGATTGTATTTGCTACCTGCAATATGTTGAGTATATTTTTGTATTGTAATGTGCCTCATGAATTTAAGTGATTTTTTTTTTTTTCAATTTGAGTTGTGTCCTAATAAAGATGTTAAATTCTTAACCATGAGTGCTGTGTTCTGCTTTTTCCCCTCTTTATTTCTTAAAGAAGCCCAAAAATAATAAATGCATGAGTGAGCAGAAAAATAGATACACCTATGTTGGCTTATACAAAAACCTTGCAATACTTAAAATGTTTGCTTGAAAACCAAGTTTGCCTGTGTTTAATTGCCACCTTTTAAAAATGGACTTTTCTATTTGTTTAAATGTGTGAAAGACAGTTCTACATTTTGAGACACCAAGTATAATATAATTATATTACTATCAGCCCTAAATAGAGACCTGTAGCCTATTTGTTACACTATCACATCCTTGTCCTCTTAAACTGTGATCAGCTATTTGTATATATTAACTCCTGCATTAGCACAGCTCTTCCTTTTAGACTGAAAACTAAATATTTCTAATTTTGAAATATTCTTGTATTCTAAATGTTCATAATAAAAGAAAATAAATCATGTATTCTGTTATTTCTTCCCTGTGGCCCTAATACTCGTAGTTTATAGACTTTTAACGTTCTTTTACATATTTTTCACATATGTAGTTTTATTGTGTGCACCAAACAGACCATGGAAAATCCACTGTGTGTGTGTGAACGTTACCGAATAAACCTGATTATGAATAAAAAGGACAGAATAATTTCCGGATATATATCTTGACCATCTTGAATAATCTTTGATTGACACGCACGCTGCAGTGGATTGTGGGTACGCCGCCGCCATAGCTTGTCTTTCTGTCCCGGCTGAAGGAGATAGCCAGGAGTCATGAGAGGAATCCGGTCTCTGAACCATCTCCCCGTGAGTCCCGTTGTTGTTTCTACCTGTGTAGTGTGAGCTGTGTGACCGACAAGACCTGAACTCCTACCGCTTCCAATCTCGAGCTGACGGAAACCTCGCTTCCCCTGTCGTTAGCTGCAAGCCGGCTAGTTAGCCTGCTAAGTGGCTAGCTAATACATGTTTACCTAATGTGTAAGGGCTTGCTTGCTTGTTTCCTTACAGCCGAGTTAAGCAACAACGTCTCCCCCAATCATTTAACCGTGCTGGGTGATAGTAGCGCGTACGTGTACGGTGAAACAGCCTAGTTCCGCGGCTAATTGTGCTTCTTTGCTCACCTGAAGGTCATGTACGAGCTCGTACAACTACAACAACTTATTTTGCTCAAGGTGTCTTGAAGCGAGCAACGCTTCACCTGATTTGGCCGTACTGTAGTGACATGAATTGATTTCACTCATATAGCCTACTCTGTCAGGATGTAACAGTGACCAGTGACAGGGCGTGTGTATGTCCTCAGTGGTGAACTTAATTGACCCGTGCCAACTTAGTTCACCCTGCTCTGCTTTAGCACGGTATCATGGACTGGTGCTGAACGTGTGAAACGGAAATGATCATATGGTGCAATAATAGTATCTGACTTTTTAAATGAAGTCATTAGACAATAGTCCTATTTCCTGTTATGTAACACGATCAGCTCAAGATTGTATTATATCCTCGGGGGAATAGTTTGCGTTGTTAACTCTGGTGACATTATTTTATTGACGTATTGACAAAATGATTGTTGCTTAGTCCTAATAAAAAAAAAACGTAGCTGATTAATAAGTTGATCATTCCGATATTAGGAAGTTGATCGAATAAGGCAAATTACATCAAAATAAGCCACAGGTTTTGTCTCAAGATTCCCCTAAAATGACACAATGTCATTGTCTGCTGGAGACCCCTTGTATACAGTACAATTACATCTCATGTCCAAGTGAAAGAAGAAGGTGTTATGTATCCAGTATTGTACTTGAACCGTCCAGAGCCCTTAGGTCGTCTGGGACAGGTCTACTTACAGTCCCCAGAGTTATGACTAAACAAACTTTTAGTTTTTATGCACCAAATATCTGGAACAAACTCCAAGAAAACTTGAGGTCTGCTGCAACTCTCAGTTCTTTTAAATCGAGTCTGAAGACTTTTTTGTTTCCATTTTAACCTGCAATTTTTATTTAATTTGCTTCTTTTCATTCGCTTTTAAATGTTTTCTAATTTGTTTTATGTATTCTGGTCTTGCCCCTGTAAAGCACTTTGAGTGGCCTTGTGTCTGAATTGTGCTATATAAATAAACTTGCCTTGCCTTACTTTTTATTTTATTTTTTTAACGATAAAAGGAACCAAATCTAAATAAACAAGAATGTGTCTAGCAAAACCAACTTAGTTTAGTGTTCTTCTTTCCTGTTGTTATATTTGGAGTAACGGTAGGGAAAGGCTGATATACCGTGTCAATATTTGTCTTTAACTGTTCATGTAGTTATAACAGAGTTAATGAGGTGACAGGTGTTTTGAAAGATTATAGCTTGAGATCGGTCCAATCTAACTTCTGCATGCTTTTGTGGAGTTCTTGCACTATTGGAGAAAAAGTGTGTTCTTCTCCGACCTGCACAGCTTTCACACAGGAGGCCTGTGGTGCTAGGTTAGGTCGAGGTCAGTACGCTCTGAGGGGAAAAGGCTAACCAGCTGCCTGCTAAAGAAGCCACTTGTCCTTAACTTTGGTGTCACCATCTCCCTCAGAAACGCTGCTATGCTGCAGCCAGGAGGAGTGAAGCCCTGACGGTTCCCCTGGCGGGCATCAAGCCGTCCTCCGCCACACCTCTACCTCCCCAGAATGTCCAGGTAGGCCACACTCGTCCACACACCAACAGCTGCAGGCTACAATCCAAAGGGTCAAAAACATCTTTGAGGTTAGGTCCAAAATGGTTATGAATAGAGAGAGAGTATCTTTTAATCAGGAAAGAGACATATATTGGTTAATAGTTTGATTGCAGCTTTTCTTTTGCTGCCTCAGGTGTCCAAGCTGCCAAACGGTCTGGTGGTAGCATCGTTGGAGAACTACTCCCCCACGGCCAGCGTCGGTGTGTTTGTGAGGGCCGGGAGTCGCCATGAGACCGTGGAAAACCAGGGCGTCTCTCATGTGCTACGTCTGGCTGCAAACCTGGTAACTTGTGAATGTGGGACTGGTGCCCTATAGGAAACTGCGTAAACCAATTGTTTTCTTTAGAATTGCTCAATTATTGATATTCACAAATGTATTTTAGCTGCGTACTGTGACATAATGGACAGTCAACTCTAATTTTTCTTACACTTGTTGATTTTGTGCATGTTGTTTTGTAGACCAGTAAAGGTGCGTCTGCCTTCAAGCTCTGTCGCGGTATGGAGGCACTGGGAGGGAGCCTGAGGTCAGTGAGAGGCCTCTCTTTACATGTACACACTTGACTTCCATGCTATAAATAACTGAGGGAGAATGCTAGTGTAAATATAGCCCAGTCCGTCACTGAAACCAACTGTGTCATCCTCATTTGTTTACCTGCAGTGTGACCTCATCAAGAGAGACCATGGTGTACACTGCAGACTGCCTGAGAGACAACCTGTGAGTCTCTTATGTCCAACCCGTCATTTTTTTAAATATTCGCATGTCTTGTGTGTGTTCTTAATACGTTATTGATTGTGTGCGTGTCCCACAGAGGGACATTACTGGAGCATTTGGTCAACGTGACGGCCGCTCAGGAGTTCCGGCCGTGGGAGGTTAGCGACCTGACGCCCAGGGTGAAGATTGACAAGGCTCTGGCTCAGCAGTGTCCTCAGATAGGTCAGGACCACAGGTTCACCACATAACCACCTGCGTTATTAGTATGGAATAATGTTTCCAGGGCCGAATATATAGCAGTAGCAGTATACCTTGATCTTGATGTAATGGGTTCTAGCAGAATTAGAACATTGAAACTATTTGAAGAAACTTAGCCCTGCTATCTACTGGCAATGTTTTTTGGGGGGGCTTTTTAACTTCTGAGGAACCAGTAATGGCAAGTGCATGGTGCATTAGATGCATAGTGGCCAGTGTGATATGCATATTACAGGGACTGATTTGATTCAATGTCCATAATAACGATAATGCTTAAAAAGGCATTTTCCCAGATCTAATCTCTGACATATATATATATAGGGGAGAGTGGCCTAAGTTGTGCATTTTGGAAGTTGTGCCACCCCTTCTTTCTAGAAAACCATGGAAATGTGACCACATATTTAAGAAGAGCCATCCATTTCACTCATCCTGTAAAGAAGGGAGACACAAGGAATAAGATAAAAGCACATTTAAGCTCAAAAAACTGTTTTTTGCCTTTCAAAGTAACATTTTCATTATCAAGGTTTTTTGATTATTGTGTCTGAACAATTATAGACAAGTTTGAAAACATTTGACACATGTTTTAGTGCTTTGGTATGCTACATTTTGAGTCTATACAGTTAGCACGATGTTAGCCCTAAATTGCTGCATCATGCTTATTATCCAAATTTCTGGGATTGGGGTGATTTGTGCCAAAGGGCCTGGGTGAGTTATAAGTAAGTAAGTAAAATGTATTTAGAAAAGCTCATTTATGACAGTTTGCACTGTCCAAAGTGCTGTACATAGTGCATTCAGTAGGTAAACAATGAAGGTAAAATAACAATAACCAAAATAAAAGACGTAAAGCCCATACATCCACATAAACACAGATAGTAGTGCAGAGGTAAGATAGTTAATGGGGAGGAAACACCAGGGTGTACATATGGGTTTTGAGCCTTGATTTAAAGGCAGAAATGTAGGGGAATCACATTTGTCAGGTGGCAGTTGGTTCCACAAGCACAGAGCAACTAGTGCAAAGTACATTTCTGAGAGTTGTGCCAGTGGCATGGCTGTATACGCTGGTCACCAAAAGAAAGTGATTGTCTACAGTAGCTCAGAAGAGAGTGACATCTCAATTCCACTTAACGACACCACTGATGAGAGTTCAGATGGCCAGAAAGATGATGATGGTGACTTTGTCATTGTGAGCTTTGCAGGTAAAACCATTAGATCTGCTAGGCCTTGTTTAAGAAAATTGTCCTTCAATCTTTGTCAACTATTTACTTTATTTACTTTAAATACACCTTAAATAAGTGATTGTCTAATGGATTTGTGTTGCATTACAGTTTGAGATATATATCAATGGCACAATTCACCCCATGGTATTCTCTCCAACCGCAGAACTTACACCACACCGGGGGCAAGTTCTGCATCAAGACAACTTTTTTTCCGAAAGCTATATTTCTTCAACAGTTTATTCCAGATCCGAGAGAGAGAGAGAGAGAGAGAGAGAGAGAGAGAGAGAGAGAGAGAGAGAGAGAGAGAGAGAGAGAGAGAGAGAGAGAGAGAGAGAGAGAGAGAGAGAGAGAGAGAGAGAGAGAGAGAGAGAGAGAGAGAGAGAGAGAGAGAGAGAGAGAGAGAGAGAGAGAGAGAGAGAGAGAGAGAGAGAGAGAGAGAGAGAGAGAGAGATACTAATCTCATAGCCTTTATTTATTCATTCAACCCCTATCCTCCTCTACACATGCAGTTGAGGGAGGTGTTTATAGAGGTGGACCTGCTGTAACTGAATGAAATGTGTCTCATAACTGAACTGTATGACCTCTGTGTGCTCCCACAGGTGTAATCGAGAAGTTGCATGAAGCAGCGTACAAAAACGCCCTGTCCAACTCTCTGTACTGCCCTGACTACATGGTCGACCATGTCTCCTCCGACATGGTAATGATCTTTTGTCTTGCATCATATCTACAAATTCTGTAAGACAGTAGTAAATGGTTTTGTCTCTTTGTTAGTTTGTGCATAGCTCTTACACACCTCTCCCTGTCTTTGTCCTCCTCCCCTCGTAGCTGCACTCATTTGTCAAGGAAAATTTCACCACTGGCAGGATGGCTCTTGTAGGACTAGGTGAGTGTTTAGTGCTGGCTATTCTAGCTGCTCTCCTCCTCACGGGTATCCATTTGAACAAGGAGGCGTTCTGGAGTCACAGCAGCCTTGTTGTTTAAAAGCTGTGTCTGTGTGATCGTGTGTGTGCTTGCTTTTGCTCCTCTCAAATGTCATCTGGCATCTGCCCAAAGACACCAAGCTATTTAGTCTCCACTCACAGTAAGGAATATTCCAGCAGTGACACTACTGGTTATGAAGCGTGTAGAGTTTTGAACATGTAACAAGGCCGATTTTACGTTGGCGACACATGCTGCCCTTTTCTAACCTGACAATGTGCAGACTTCAGTTGTAAGTTAAGCATCTAGGATATGCTTATGACACACACCATTGTGTTTTATATGGAAAGGTTGGGTGGTCCTCTCTTAAAGAAAGACGTAACGCACATTGGCACATTTTTATTTATTAAGCCTTGACTGGGAAGCCTCCCCATTATTCACCCACAATGCTGCAAATTTCAGATGGGCTTTATCAGACCCGCTCCACTGCCATGCTCATGCTTTATGTCCCACAAGCCCCATCTGAGCTGGGAAAGGCAGCTTTTAGCTTCAATGCCCCTGACTCCTGGAACAACTTACAGCAACAAATTCAAATAAAATACCTTCATATCCTTTAAAAAATGTAAAACATATTATCTTAAATCTGCCAAACTCTACCTGTAACTGTTTTAATTAGGCTATATTTTACTTTCACCCATTTAATTTTAATTCCTGCCATTCTTCACCACTGTCTAAATTTCAATTGTTTTTGTTTTTTTTGTCTGCATCACTTGTTGTATATTTGATATATTTGCATTGTATATTGTGTATCTATTGTTGCTTTTGCTTTGCATTTGTTTGACTCAACATCATTGGAAATGAGGGTCACCCCTCAATTGATCTCTCGAGGATAAATAAAAGTTAAATCAAAAAGGAAATGAAAAGGTTTGACTTCAGTGTTATCTGATTTATGTGTCCAGGTATGGATCACTCCGTCCTGAGGCAGGTGGGCGAGGGGCTCCTGAGTGAGCGCAGCGGGGCTGGAGCGCCAGTGGCTAAGGCTCTGTACCGTGGAGGTAAAACGTGTGTTTAAAAGTGACAGTACACTCTTTTGAGATCCAGCTTTGCTTTAGTGGCATTATTGACACAATGCTATCGGATGCGTTTGAGTGCAGGTGAGCTGAGGGTGCAGAACAACGAAGCCTTGGTCCATGCACTGATCGCCAGCGAGGGCGGAGTGACCGGCAGCGCAGAGGCTAATGCCTTCACCGTGCTGCAGAGGGTGCTGGGAGCTGGGCCACATGTAAAGAGGGGCTCCAACATCACCAGCAAACTGAGCCAGGGTATTGCCAAGGCTACCGCACAGCCCTTTGATGTAAGTTGGAAATTGTGTGTGTGTGTGTGTGTGTGTGTTGCATTAGTTATAAAGTGTTTGTTTCTCCTAACGTCAGGCGACCTCTGTATGTGTTTCAGGCCACAGCCTTCAATGCCTCATACTCCGACTCCGGCCTGTTTGGCGTCTATACCATCTCACAAGCTGACTCAGCAGGAGAGGTAATCACCAAAAACTCCCTCTTTTCTGGATGACTATAACCTCGTCCAAAATGTGCAAAGAATCCTTAATCGACCTTTCACTGATGACCGTGCTTGTTGCTGTCCAATGTGTTAGGTGATCAAAGCGGCCATCGCTCAAGTGAGTGGTGTGGCTGAGGGAACTGTGTCCGAGGCCGACATCACCAGAGCAAAGTGAGTTCACTGAGCATCGTTGGACATGGATGGAAGTGAAGCAGTCGTGTGCCAGACAGTTTTGTAATGCGTGGTGTTGCTTTTACTTTGTGTGTGTGTGTGTGTGTGTGTGCAGGAACCAGGTGAAAGCCGATTACCTGATGTCGTTAGAGAGCTCTGAGACCCTGCTGGAGGAGATCGGCGCTCAGGTCCTGGCCACGGCAGCGTACCAGCTCCCTGACTCTCTTCTGCAGGCTATAGACGCAGTCACCCAGGACGATGTGGTCAAGGTGAGCACTTTCACTGTGGATAGACTGTATGTAGAAACGTCATTTTAGTGTTTGTCACGCCCTCACTTCCATGATGTGTTCCATTATTTGCTGTAAGTTGCACTAATTCATACTTTCACCTTGCCAATGGAGCAAAAGACTGTGTGACATGAAAAAGACCGCTCAAACCCATACAGATATGGCTTTTTTTGATCTAATTAGTTGTACTTTACTTTAGTTTTGCTGCTTTTTACTGGACGTCGTAATTGGACTTTAGAATTATCAATAAATACAGCTTGAAGTTATTTACATACAATGCTTTTATTTAAAGCAGCAACGAGTAACATTTAAATATCTTTTAAACAGCCTCATGTTTCCTCTCATAATCATAAATTACCTTTAACAGCAAACGAGACCATCTGTGCAAAGAAAGACTTTTTTTATATAGTTTTTATTACTGCATTTGATCTGGTCGTACACCCAGTCCGATTTTCGGTTCACGCGTGCATGCTCTATGGTCACATATCCGTATTGGTCGCAGATTTCAGTGCGGCGCAGGAACACGATTTGAGAAGCCTATGGCTCCAGGTGAGGGAAGGGGAGCGGGAGCCTTGTTTGAGACAGTTGTTTGTTCATAATGACTGATAACGGGGCTGAACCATCAAAGAAAAAAAAGAAAATACAATGAAGAAAAGCTAAAAGGGAGAGTGATAGGCGGGCGGGAGGGAGTTGCCAAGCAACGTATACACGATTTCACGCAGCGAACCAAGACTGCAGTGTTTACTCCTAAATGAATGAGCGGTAGCCTACTAAAACAAAGTTTACTTTGCCTCACCAGCATCATCAGATGACCATTATTCATCTGAAATAGTCATTATTTACAACATAAACACATTACCTCATCGTGATCCATACTAACTAACTGCCATCTCTCGTTCATTCGCTTGGTGTGAGGACACGGACTCGTTCAGCTCCGTGAGAGGTGACAATGCATCAACTCATTGCAATCAGGTGTGTTTAGCACTTACTGCCATTAGTTGATGCTGTGTCACCCATAGACTCACAGAGCCGAAAAGAGTCCGGTGCCCTCCACACTTTCAACACACGGACACGCACCATATTGCTTCCTGATTATTTGAATCTTGCACTCCCTGCACGAGCTAGAAAACAGCTTCACGACAGCTGGCGTCGTTAAAATACTACCGCTTTTGTTCAAAGGTGTCGCCAACGTGCCGACTTACTCGTAGTGGCTTTAACTTTCAACCCAAGACACTAACATTTTGTGAAATGCAACTGACTAAGCATTGAATCGTATTTTTTTTCTGTTTAACATTAGAATGACAACAGTGTTGTTTCTTAACAGGCTGCGAAAAAGTTTGTGGATGGCAAGAAGACCATGGCAGCTAGTGGACACCTCACAAATACGCCGTTTGTGGATGAATTATGAAAATGTAGCTAAAGAAGGAGGGGATTTTATTATGCTGGCTGTATTTAAAAAAAAGGAAAAGAGGACCTCCAAGTCACAGCCTCCTGCTACAATCATTTGATGTTGCCAATCATTTGTATTCTGTCTCGCAGTAAGAGTAAGCGCAAACAACGAGCCGGAGAACCATAATGCAATTTTTCTTTTTCCTTTTTTTTTCTGTCAATTCAACTGTGTATCTATGTAAATTAAAGTAATGACAGTAATGACTATCTGTTTGCCACTTGCATTTATATCATATATATTTATATGTGACATGTGTGAGTCACTGAAGGCTTAAGTGCATCTGGTGGTATTTTAAGCACTTAGAGATATTGCTCCATTCATCAACCAATAGGGGGACCCAAAAGCACAAACATGACTGTCAGGTTTGAAAGGTTTTCTTTTATGCTAAGTGAAACATCCTACCTACTCAAACCATCCTCCTCTTTGCTGCTTGGAATGAGCATTTTTAATTTATTCAAGTATACAAGCAATATGTACATAAATAATTCAAATAAAAATACTCATGTGGTGGCCACGGGCAGTGTGATGTGGAAATGTTGGACTATATTATTACACTATTTATTCAAAATGCATTTACATTGTATGCGCTAATGCCTTGCGTGTAGAATATGAATCTGAAGAGTGGCATGTTCCTATAGCTGCAAGATAACCACAGGTGAGTTAAGATTACAATATTTTAATCTGAAATGGAGTTGAGTAGAGGTATACAATGGAGTTTGTATTGTCAGACTTGCAGTGGAGATGCAAAATGTTGCCACTTATGTAGGCTACACCAATACAGTAGTACTATGTCAGAAGTGTACAAAGATAATTAGAGCTAAACGATTCTGACCAAAATGTCGTCTTTCTTGCGTTTTCGAGTTAACAAAATAGCTTCGCCTGTATGTGACCCCTCCAAAACAGACAAACGCACTTTAATCCAATGTTTCCGGTCAGAATATTGAGTTAAAAGACACACAATTCTGAAAATGAATACAGAATTATGAAGAAAAAAAAAGTCAAAACTCAACTAAACTATTCTATCATAAAATAAGTTGCCTTCATTATTTGCGACGATCAGGGCGACTCAGGACAACACGACATGGAACATAACCCATGCATGAACCCCGTTTTCTGTGGAGTATCGCGAGAAGACATCGCCCACCCTCCTGAACGAGACTGCTGTGTGTGTGGTGTGTATGTGTGCGCGCGACGCTGCGTGGGGGTGTTCGCCTGATGTCATTTGGCAGAAAGGGAGGCTGAGCTAACGGTGGGCACACGGGTGGAAAGCATAACAATAACGTTACCATCTTACCACCAAGATTGGGACCTACCACGGCTCTTTTTGGATGTAATACGCAGCGTTTGAAAAACAAAAACGACTCCAGTCTATTGAGAGTGTCCCGAAGATTAAGAAGTAGAAGAAGAAGAGGTGAAGCTGGCTAACGGACTGGAAGTACCAGATGCTTTTCCAGCGGAAAGGAAGAACTGGCTGGAATAAGCAGGACGCGGTGATGGGCTCCCGTTTTCCGGACGGCTAACGTACCTCCGTTACAAACACGGATACAGCGAAGTGACTGAGAACTTGCACTGCTTCTCCTTTATTCTCCGTCGGTGTGACGTTGTGTTTATAATGCCAGTGCAGTCACGGTGTCGGCCGTCGAGCAGGCTCTGGGCCGCAGCTCGGCACACCGAGCCCGAATCTGGGCAATAGCTAGCTAGCTCCCTGCTAGCCGCAGCTGTACCCGATGCTGCTCCTGCGGCTGCTGCTGCTGCTAAACGGATCTGATAGAAGACACAAGCGGCGTTGAGTGAGCTTTTGTTGTACAGTGCTGGATTTAACAACGGGCATCTGAGATGTGATGCCTTTGTGCCTCGTATTGGAGCCTTTTTCTAGCTGGAGGCTCTCCCTAACGTTGCTGCAACATGTACATCAGAACCACGACCTCCTGTTAAAGGGGGCGAGGTTAGACTGAAAGCAGCCCACCCTGTGTCTCAACACTCGGGGTCACATTTTTGGACAACAACCGCCACATTTTATCCGCGTCATTGGTCGCATCATCCACAGGTCGATATGGATAAACTCACGATCATTTCGGGGTGCCTGTTTCTGGCAGCAGATATCTTTGCAATAGCCAGCATTGCAAACCCAGATTGGATCAACACTGGTGAATCGGCAGGTAAATGAAGCAGGCCCCGGTTACTATTATGTTTCTTGTGATTTATCTTTTAGCAGGATTTTTAATTATTATTTTGCCATTATCCCACACATCGCGGGAGCCAGATCGGATAATCTCAACAACAAATATCTGTCCCATTGTGCCTAGGATTTCATGTGCAGCCATCAAGATCTTTGTCCTCCACAGCTGTGGGTTTGTGCGCATTTATGGTTCTTCTTATTGTCCCTCAGACCAAAATATCAAGACCATGTGCATCACAAATGTACAAAAACAATAACTTATTGATCAGCAGCATTTAGCTCTGCTGCTTGTAGCCAGGGCTGCAGCTATTGATTGTTTTCATGACTGTTGATCACTGATCAGTAGACAAATGTCAGAAAACAGTTGTGCAAGCTGATGTCTTGAAAGTATATGCTTGGTCTGATCATCAACAGTACAACAAAACAACTAAATTAGTCTGAGTTTACAGCAATATTTAAAAGTCAAAGGGAACAAATGCTTAAATGTTGAAGCTCAAACCTATTATACTATTATAAATAAAAAATATTTGGCTTTTTTATTGCCTGCTAATAAAGTTGAAACCTTCGATCAATTTGATTGCCAACAACTTTGCAATTTAATGTATCATTTCATTTTATCAAGCCAACATGCCAAATAAAAATGTTGGCCAATAATAGCTGCTCAGAGGTCAGGATTTGCTACTCATTGTAATTTATAAATGTGTTTTAGACTACATCAACACATTAACCATGCATGGAAATCAATGCCTAGTTGTATCCGTATTTCCTTCAACCGATTAATCGATTATGAAGCTTATCAAATTTAGCACTAAAGGTAATTGTGCTCCTGTATTTCTCCGGTGACTTTTTAGAGTGACCTACACGTGATCAGTGGACTCCTTTGACGAACATAAAAGCAGGTGCTTATTTGTGGCGTCCTTGCTGATTTGGGACTGACGCACACATGTGCTGCTAGCCCTCTGCTTTATTTGTGTCTGTCTATGACGAAAACACATCCAGGCTATTGATAGACAGCTGCTCCTCTTTGTTCCCTCTGCATGATGACAGCTTAGTAACTGGGTCAGGGACGGTCCATCGTCCACCAATACACACCCAGGCTGTATTAGCACAGCAGAATGAGCAATTTCTACAAAAATGAATAGTAGGATACAGATGAAATGAGGGCACAATCTACATTGTAGGTTTTGACTGTATCTGAGAGGAAGTAGCTGGGTTGTTGTTGGCCCAGTTTGTGGTAACTTCCCACCAAGTTCCTCGATTCTGTACAGAAAGTGTCACCTCCTCCTGTGATATTTAACCTGCATTGTTGTGCTGCTTGATTGTGGGTGTTGCTATTGTGTGGGTGTCCTACAGCCACCTTGCGGCCACTGTTCTCACTTCCCCCTCACGACTTCCACTGCTCTCTTTGATGATTGTGATGCGACACATATTGTAGGTGACAGAGCCTTTCATACATGATCTCTCCCATTCATGTTTCCTTAAAATTTTGAGAAAATAACAGCCACTACTTATCAAATAAACTGACGTTATTTTTTTTATTTATTTTTTTAAAATCTTGTAATTAAATTTTCACCTGGACGGTAGGTTACAGCTTCGGTCTGTCTATAATAGCATAAGTGGCAAGGTACGGTAGTTATATAAAACCTTTATAGATTGTTTTGTCAAAGAAAAATAGTCACATATTTATTTAATACAGCTGAACATAAGCTAGATATTCAGCATTATGTGCACCTTAAAGCCACTACGAGTAACATTTAAAGGTGCTGTAAGCGGAATGGTTCTTTTAGCTAACTTCCTATCAGTTACTGCAGTTAGCGGTCCCCTCGCTCGTCCCTACGTCACCACATTAATGCACTGCGGTCTTCAAGCAGTGAGTTATCTAGCATCATCTCAGATCCATAAGTGTGATAAAACATGATAAAAATCATCAAAACAGACATTGGGAAGGATTTTTACCTGCTCTGCCATTGTAGGCGCATAAACATTCACCCATCTGTTGCTCTGGCGTGCACCGGCAGTGAGACCATGAGTGAGACGGGTCTCGGTTTGTACCGCTCTCTCTTGTGATTGGATAAAAATTTCGGGATCCTCCAAGAAGTTTATTTGCCGATTACATGCAGGGCAGCTGACTGAGAGATCGGTTTTATGAAACACGCACATTATGTAAGTGATCACTGTATGAATAAAGAGCAATTTAACACTTATATTAACATAAATAAACCGCTTACTTCACCTTTTTAAATATCTTTATATATACACTCAACAAAAATATAAACGCAACACTTTTGTTTTTGCTCCCATTTTTCATGAGATGGACTTAAAGATCTAAAATTCATTCCAGATACACAATATTACCATTTCTCTCAAACATTGTTCACAAATCTGTCTAAATGTGTGATAGTGAGCACTTCTGCTTAGCTGAGATAATCCATCCCACCTCACAGGTGTGCCACATCAAGATGCTGATCTGACATCATGATTAGTGCACAGGTGTGCCTTAGACTGTCCACAATAAAAGGCCACCCTGAAATGTGCAGTTTTGTCTCACAGCAAAATGCCACAAGCATTGAGGGAGCGTGCAATTGGCATGCTGACAGCAGGAATGTCAACCAGATCTGTTGCTCGTGCATTGAATGTTCATTTCTCCACCATAAGCCGTCTGCAAAGGCGTTTCAGAGAATATGGCAGTACATCCAACCGGCCTCACAACCGCAGACCACGTGTAACCACACCAGCCCAGGACCTCCACATCCAGCAGGTTCACCTCCAAGATCGTCTGAGACCAGCCACTGAGACAGCTGCTGAAACAATTGGTTTGCATAACCAAACAATTTCTGCACAAACTGTCAGAAACCGTCTCAGGGAAGCTCAACTGCATGCTCGTCGTCCTCATCGGGGTCTTGACCTGACTCCAGCTCGTCGCCGTAACAGACTTGAGTGGGCAAATGCTCACATTCGATGGCGTCTGGCACGTTGGAGAGGTGTTCTCTTCACGGATAAATCTTGGTTTACATTGTTCAGGGCAGATGGCAGACAGCGTGTGTGGCGTCGTGTGGGTGAGCGCTTTGCTGATGTCAATGTTGTGGATCGAGTGGTCCATGGTGGTGGTGGGGTTATGGTATGGGCAGGCATCTGTTATGGACGAAGAACACAGGTGCATTTTATTGATGGCATTTTGAATGCACAGAGATACCGTGATGAGATCCTGAGGCCCATTGTTGTGCCATACATCCATGAACATCACCTCACGTTTCAGCAAGATAATGCACGGCCCCATGTTGCAAGGATCTGTACACAATTCTTGGAAGCTGAAAATGTCCCAGTTCTTGCATGGCCAGCATACTCACCGGACATGTCACCCATTGAACATGTTTGGGATGTGCTTGACCGGCGTATACGACAGCGTGCACCACTTCCCACTAATATCCAGCAACTTCGCACAGCCATTGAAGAGGAGTGGACCAACATTCCACAGGCCACAATTGACAATCTGATAAACTCTATGCGAAGAAGATGTGTTGCACTGCATAAGGCAAATGGTGGTCACACCAGATACTGACTGGTTCTGAGTCCCCAGACCCCCAAGAAAGCAAAAAAATGCACATTTCAGTGGCCTTTTATTGTGGACAGTCTAAGGCACACCTGTGCACTAATCATGATGTCAGATCAGCATCTTGATGTGGCACACCTGTGAGGTGGGATGGATTATCTCAGCAAAGCAGAAGTGCTCACTATCACACATTTAAACAGATTTGTGAACAATGTTTGAGAGAAATGGTAATATTGTGTACCTGGAATGAATTTTAGATCTTTAAGTCCATCTCATGAAAAATGGGAGCAAAAACAAAAGTGTTGCGTTTATATTTTTGTTGAGTGTATTAACAGCCTCATGTTTCCTCTGATAATCATAAATGACCTTCAACAGCAAACGAGACCTTCAGTGCAAAGAAATACGTTTTTATATAGTTTTTATAACTGCATTTGGTCTGGTCTTGGTCTGTTTGCATGGCTTTAAGTTGGGTCACAAGATCTGCCTTACCATATCACAATGTTTCCCAACCTTCCTGAATGTGGAATTCTTAATTTCCCATTTCTTAGTTTCAGCTTGTGGCCTTTGCTCCCCTTTGTTGGTGCATGTTTTATTTACTCTGTCTTCTGTTCATTTGAAGACTTGCCTGTCAAATATCTGATTAGAAGGTATCCGTTAGAGCCCTACATGCTGCTTAATGAGATTGAACCTAATAAGACGCTGCATTTCTTACAGTGTTTTTACTTACTATCGAGTTACGTTACAGTGAACTATTTCTCATGGGCTGTTTGCGTTGTTTAATCTAGCCCATTCCACAGACTAGTGAATGTTATCGTGTAAAATGATGCTGTGTTTGAAGTCATTATGGAACAGGAGCCCTTGATGCCTCTCTCTTTATTGTATTATCTCCCATCAGCTGACCTCTGCTTTGCAGCTTTGTGCTTGTCTTAGAGGGGCTCAGTCAGTGCTGGACAACCTGCCTCTGTAGGACCTCAGCATGTAGTCTTTGTACTCGGAGCGCTCCCTAAGGGCAATAAGCATCAATATAAGCTCACTTTGCTCATTGATTGTGTGGCTTTTCGCTCCAGTTTCAGTCAAGTATTTTCATCAAAGGCTTTTCTGTGAACTACTCAAGAATACATACACAAACTGAGCAATGTGCACAACATCATCTAGCCCTGATAATCACTGTTTCTCGTACCGCGCCGCACTGATAATGGAAACAAACCTCGAAGACTATAGAAGTAGCATTGCTGTAACTCGATACTAAAGACCCAATGTGGATACATGACATCCTCACTTCAGTCAGTGCGATATCCTCGGGGAACAACAGCTGTAGTGGATTTCCTGTGTCGAGTGTCAAGACAAAGCCATTGTTGCTGCAGTGTCAGACACACAAACTGGGACTCTGTGACTGTTCTCCCTCAAATTCTATTACCACAATGGAAGGCCTGAGTAATCTCTGAAACACTGTATTCAAAGTAACACACACTGAGAAAATGCTTTAGCACACACTGGCTTTTCATCACGCTGCTACTTTCAATACCAGTTTTGGACACAGGTGTTTAATCCCCTTGTCTTTATTGTGGTACCCACGTCATAGGCCACTTAACCATTTCAATGGCAACAGTGTGAGGGCAGGTTTAAATCAGATGGAAATCATTCCTGTTTTAACATGACCTTGCGCCATGTTGTTGCTTAATCCTTAAATGCATTCAGCTCCTTTATCATCTTGATTTTTATTACACCAAATGGAGATATTCAGTGCCAGTTTTGTTTGTGTCCCAATACTGTAATCAAAGACACTGTTCTTGCTAGTTGTAGCTGCAAGGTTATAACTTGAATCTATGTCCAGACAAGATAAAATGCCTGATTTGATTTTCAAGAGGAGAATGAATGAATGCATTTAGGAAACAAACAAAAAAACACAAAATGCTTGAAAAAGACTAGAGGACAACATATTTTTAAATTGCACCATCACCGCTGCTCAGAAACTGAACTCCGACTCTTACATGACTAAAATAGATGAGATGGGAGAATATTGAATTGTGTTATTTCTGGTTTCCCTTTTCAAAGCACAAAGAGCGCATAGTGTAATTGATCCAAAGTAACTGAAACCAGGTCCAGCCAATACTATCCAGCTGCTGAGGCATCAGCTTGGACCTGCAGCCTGGTCCAACAAACAGAAGAGGCAGCACAGGTTCAAAGCTCCAGACCTAAACAAGACCATGTTTGGCACTCACTCCCCGCAGGTGGCCCAAGTGTTTACATTCAAGAGATAGAAGACATGTATTTGTCATATGCACAACAATTAGAGCAGCAGTCGTAATAACACAGTGCAGATGAAAGGGTAGAGATAAGGTGCATACATTGCTGCAGCTATTGTTTCATAGTCTGCAGGTGGAGGCATCAGCTCCTGTCTACTTGCTTATTTTGCAATAGGAGCTACAGGCTATCATGTGAAGAAATAGCTTATCAATGACTGAAAAGCTCCCTCTTATGTTTCATTTTCAGCCAGCCAAATAGGAACAAGCAAAATCGCAATTGATATTTAATGCCATTCATTTCCAACCAGTTTAGAAATACTGTATACTGCTGTGTTTGTCCACAAGGAATTAAGAATAAAATACAAATATGATTATTTCATTTTTATTGGGAGTAAAGATGTAGACATAAGTTGAAGGACAGCTTTCTGGACCATAATTCAACCAAATGAGATTTTCTCTATAAAAGGGAAGCTGACACTGAAAGGAAATGGGATTCAGTTCTACTTGTCACAGAAATGTGTCTGTAAAATCTCAAGTAAGATATCCTTTCAATTTACAAAATCATGTGCACCTTGCTCGGTCAGCAGCCCATAGAGGGGCAGAACCTGGGACATATATTGTAGTTTGGCCTTATGTTGGCTATGAACATTTGTCTGAGGTTTTGGAGGAAGTATACGATTCGTTTGCGTGAATTATATTGTTAGATTTAATTGAAAAGGGATGAACAATAGACCAGTGATAGTAACGAAAGATTAATTCCCTCTTGGGTCGTCCTCTGTGTCTTGTATGCCAGTTTGCCCCGTACACAGCGGCTGTGCTCCAGTGGCCCTGCAGTGTAAGTGGGCGCTGTGAAAGCCTCCGGGCAGCAGTAGTAGACGGCGTGGTTGGCTGCGTTAGCTTTGCATATTATACTTGCCGCCCACCTCAGTCCAGAAGCCTGTTTGACTCATCCCTCCAGAGCCTTCAGGCCTCTGCTTCACTAATGACAACATCTTAACCCTGGAGATGAGCAGGCAGCGAGCTCATTTCCTCTCATTTGGTCTGAGACATGGTGGTGAGAGGAGTATTTTGATCATCGTGAGTGCAAAGCTGGCAAGGCATAGCTGTGAGAAGCACCTCAAAATGGAGAATTGGCCCTTTTTTCTCCCCATCACCTTAAAGTACATTGTCACTCTGCCAGTTCGCTGATCGTCTGTGAGCCCTCTCAAGTCAATATATATTTATTTTAGCCACAGCTGAACCGAGACATTACATCGTTTTCCAGTGCTAAATCGGGGACAGTTTTGTTGATCGGAAGGCCAACGTGACCTTACCTTTGTAGCACATAATAGCTGTCAAAGAAGCTCCCCCTCACCCATTGCAACCCCTGTAACAGGGTGAAATCGAGGCACAGCTAGTTTGCTTGTACTCTTCAGCGTCTTCCCTAAATTAAAGAAATAGCTTGACTTTTCTGAACTAGGTTTGTTTCTGTCAGACAGAGTATAGTTACCTCAGAATATTGATAGCACTCGTCTCTTGTCCTTTAAGTTTGAATGTCAAACCACAACTGGTTAGTGAAGTTTGGTAAATACAGAGACACATGAAATAAAGGGAAATGGCCAGCCTGACTCGTTCTGAAAGCCAGAATCTGTCTACCACCAAGCTCAATGTTTAACATGTTATATCTTTAGATATTCATAATATAATTCATAAATACAAAAAACAGGTTTTTATGGTTGATTATTTCTTGTTTGGGATAAAGTTGCTAACCAGTGTAGACTAGGGCTGGGCGATTAATTGAAGTTCAATTTCGATTAAGATTTTGGCTTCCCTCGATCATGAAAACAAGATAATCGTAATAAAACGATCATTATGTCGCACGCCGTGTCTTGTGTGGTAAATGCAGCGAACCCTTCTGTGTGCGCTCCGCTCTGCCCCGCCCCCGCCCCCGCCCGAACACTTTCACTTTCAGCGATTGCAGTGCAATGGTTTATTCAGCATAAAGATAAAGTACTCGCCCAAGACTGATGTTGAATCGAAACACAAACGCCTTGCACGAGCGAAATAGCGAATTGCCACTTGAAACTCCGTTAGGTTGGGTAAATGTGTCATTCACAGTGACACCTCGCCAGTGTGAGCCGCCGCACAGAAAAGCCTTGTGGCTTTACGGCTAAAATGAACCGGGGATATCCTGCCCGTTAACGTTGTTGATGTGGAAGGCTTCTGCGATCGGATTGCATTTATTGAGCCTGCATACACAGAGCCATGTTGCCTAACTGACAGCGCGCCTAGAGAAAATATACAGTGAGCCGCCTCCCTCCGTTATTAGTTTCAGTCTACAGCCGAAAAAATTACAATAACCACCATCGTTTAAATAAAGCCTCTTGTTTTTATGATCATTAGGGCTTTGATGCAAATTCTGAAGTCCGAATATTAGGCTACGTTGGCAGCTGCTGTGCAGTTTTTTTTCAGCAACTCAACCTGCACTGTAAAAAAAAAGGCAATAAGTTGATCTTTTCGTAGATTCATACCTCCTCATCGTGCAAATAAATGAGTTGTTCACAATCGCATCCCTAGTAAAATATTAATTTTACTCTTAGATTGGAAGGTTTCACTGTTTATTAATTTAGGGTGGCTTTTTAGTTGTATGTTTGAGGTGCACATTTGGGAGTTTAATTTATGCAATGTTGAAAGAATTTACAGAATTTTCATTTTGTGGCATCCCTACAGTGAATAATCGTCTTTAATAATCGTGATTACAATATCAATCAACTTAATCGTGATTATCATTTTTGCCATAATCGAGCAGCCCAAGTGTAGACCTTCATGAAGTTTCTGGTCCCAGTTTATAAGTAGTGCTGCTGATAGCCCCCCCCCCAAACCAGTAAAACAGTGTTGTGGTTTTTGTTGCTTGTTGGCAGATTTTGTTAGTTTTGGGAATGAGCCGAGAAAGCTGTTTCCCCCCTTTGTATTCAATCTTTAAGCTAAGCTAAGCTAAGCGGCTTCTGGCTGTACCTTTTTTGTAAAGTGCAGACAGATATATGAGTGTTATTGAAATTTCCATCTAACTGTCGGCCAGAAAACACATTAACCTACTTCCCTTAAAGTCAAACTAGTATTCGTTTTCTAAGCTGAGGTGGAATCTGCCACACTAGAGTGAAAACAATGCATAATGAACACTACATTGTTGTCTGACTATCACACATACTAGAACTAAAACTGCTTGTTGCGTTGTTTACCTGTGTCCGTGTGCCATAGCGTGCCTGGCTGCTGTAGGGCAGGAATCCCACTGGAGAGCCAGTGAAACAGCAGGACACCGGAGGATGGAAGGGGGGAAATGGTCATAAACTGGTGCCATTAGCGGCAGCATTCTTTCTTTTTTCCTCGTGTTCATTTCACAGCACCAGTCCCCACTTTCGTTACCTCGCTCACCTTCCATTATGTCACTTAACTCAAGGTTGCTCTATAGTAGGCCCACTTCAGGAATAGGCCGTTGAATAAGACTGTGAGCTATATTCAGGTGCCATTTCTGTCCTGAGTCATGATGACCTCCATTTGTTTTTCTCATGTCAGGGTAATTGCATAAGTGTGCTGCTCAGCGAGATTTGCCACAGCAATTCAGTAGACATTACAGTGAAAGTAAGTTGTTCCTTCTCTGTAATGAGATATGTGGTCCTTAATGACTTACAGAGCGTGTGTGTGTGTGTGTGTGCTTGTGTGCGTGCGTGCGAGTGTGTGTGTGTGTGTGGTAAAAGGCAGGTTTTTGTGCATGTAACTGTAACTTCTGCAGCTCCACATCTAGCTTACCTTACATGTACAGACTCCCTAGCCGTTTCTTTTGAACCACCGGCATTGTTTGTGTGGGTTGTTCACTGTAAAGAACAGTGTGATCACTGGGTGTTCTAAAAGGGACAGGATTTTTCTCTGGATAACCTGCAGAATCCAACACCACGCCTCCGCAGTTTTTTTCTTACACAGGCTTTGCTTTTCTGTTTGGAGTCAAGTGCCTCCGACTCAATAGGTGTGTTAGCGTCATCATTTATTCATTCGTTGTACAAAGGTTGTAGCCAGACGGAGTTATGAAATATATATATGGATTCACGTGCTAGACAGAGCAAGTAACACGCTTAACTTTTCTGAAATTCCAGCTTGCATACTTGTCTCATGCACAGTGCACACACGTCCGCCCACCTGCAGAGCCACTGTAGAAAACCTGGCGCCCACACAGCACAGAGAATGGGTTATATTGTGGTCAGTGGAAGGAGCGTAAACCACCCAATTACATTTGGAAGACGTGGTGAGTGACTGTATAGCCTTAACCGAATGAGCATGGTTTTACATAGATGGATAAACGTTATTTTCGGTGCAAAATCGTGAGTTTTTGACTTTCTAGTATCGCTACGGAGCAGTGGATCAGACGAGGTTGAAGTTATATATAATATACACAGTCATCCCAATGGTTTCACACCCTGATCAGCGGGTGGTATTGATGAGACAAGATGTTGTGCTAGAAAGTAGAGTAAACTTTTTAAGTAAACGTTTGTTTTGTTGATTACCAGTTGCAGTGCGTTGCTGGATGATGTTGCATTATTATTATTTATACCAACCCAGCTTCCTTATTGGAGGTGGGCTGCATTTTTCACAAACTCTCTTAATATTCAAAGTGTCAAAGCCTGGGGGTTCATCTGGTCATCCCAAAAAAGACTACTACACACCGTCCATAGTGTATGTTACTAAAGCCCCCTCACACGACACCCGATCTTATCTTTCAAATGAACACCTCACATCCCGTTTGTAGTCCGCTTCTTTTTTTTTTGCCCGAGACCTGTGATCAGCAGAGGCCTGAGAGAGTGACGCAAAGCTGTCCTGCTTACTCGGGTAGAAATTCCCCTTGAGGACGATCTCTAATTAAATGGAATCCCTCCAGAGTGGCAGCACCATGGTGCATGGTCCTGCTCTGAGTATACTGGCCTTCACACTCAATACAGAATCTCAATACAGGGGTTGCGTTCTACGAAGGCTGCATTTGAAGACCGATTGCATCATAGCGGCGCGCAAAGGTTGTTCCATTTGCAAGGGTCCTCAGGTGCGGCCGAGAAATGCAGCCTTCGTTTCATGGTTTTGAAGGCTGCATCAGATGTATCCTTCGTGGCCCAACATATCCCTATATTCATTGCGTTTTTTCAGAGATGGCATAAAATAAAATAAAATAAAAAATAACAAAACAGCAACGTGTTGCTCCATCTTCTTAACTTTTATCTTCCTTTCTTTTTTCTTGTACTTTTTTTTTCTTTTCGTCTGGTAGGCAACTTCTTTTTCTTTTTTCCTCCGTTGACAAGGCTGTTGGCAGCAATCAGGGTTGCTAGGCAGCACAGGGGGCGGCGAGTCGTCACGCAAGGTAACGGCTTGTTACGCAAACCGGAAATGCTCGTAAACAGAGCGAAACGGAGACCTGCGGAGACCGTCTCGTTTAACAACGCTCGTTGGCCTTGGAATCGGGATTCGAATCGGCCTTCACAGACTATGGCCCTCATAGACCGCGAGACCGCGTCCTTCCAAGGATGCGGTCTCTGTAATGGGATACAGCTTCAGGCTGTAGCAGGGTTAGTGACTCAGAGTGATCATCAATATACACATTTGACTTCCTCTTTAACCATTGACGGATACATAACACGTTCATTTGTGCAAGGTGTGATGTGCATGCTTTTACGTTCAGCGATCCTAACTTGAGTAAAAGTAAAGGCATGGCAAGGCAAAGCAAGTGTATTTATTAAGCACATTTCAGGCACAATTCAGGCCACTCAAAGTGCTTCAAACGGTCACGAAATACATCAAGATTAAAATACATCAAGCATAGAATACATTAAAAAAAGTGTGAGGAAAAAAAGGTATCTTATTGGAAAATTTGGTAATGTCACCCATAAGAAAATCCCTTGAGTAAAAGTCTTAAAGTAGCTTAGATCAAATCTACCTGAGTATGAAAAGTACATGTCAGGTATTACAATGTACTTAAGTATCAGAAGTAAAAGTACAAATAAACATCTTTTTTCCCCCCTTCAATTTAAATCTAATTGAAATCACTTTTAATTTAAACTTTTAATGTTATTTCTCCCTCCCTCTGTTATTCCCCCCCACTACTCTTCTCCTTTCCTCCCTCTCCTTACCCCCTCGCTCTGTTCTCCTGTTACTCCCTTCATCTCTCTCTCCTCCCCCCACCCATCTACTCCCTTGTATTCATCTTCCTCCGAGCTAGCTGATTATGTTGCAGACATAGTAGATGCGTCAGTACCAGCTAAACAGACACCATCCTCAACGTGTCTGTTTAGCTCCATAGACATATTGCTCTGTGGTCTTGTTGGATACAACCCAACGTGTTCTGACTAGAGTGTCAGTTGTTTGACGTGAATCCCTTCAGTCCAGATACAATACAATTAGGGCTGTGTCAAAAAATCGAAATATCGATATATCGCGATACTTAGTTTCGCGATATCAGTATCGATTTTTTTAATTCATTATTTTTTTTTTTTTTTGCTTTTCAAGGCTTTATTGACAGTGCAGAGACACAGATATGAAATGTGGCAGAGAGGGAAAGAAATGCAGAGAACAACCACGGGTCAGATTCAAACCCATGTCTGCTGTCAGGCCTGAGCCTCTAGGATACTGACTATTGAAGTTAAATATGTTTTGTTTAGAACACTTAAGATTCACTGTGTCACAAAAGCACACTGATGTGTTTTCATTTGCATTGTGTCCTGTACAGTTAGTACAAGAGTGAATTGGATTTGTTATTTTGATGTTATGGCAGCTGCAGTTTGATCATTTGCCAAAACCAAAAAAAAGGAAGAAAATAGTAAAGGAGTTGTGAATGAAATAGTTTTGACTTCATTTGTCTGTGCAATTATCACTATATTGTGCTGTTATGTTTGACAAGGCAACTTGTTTATGGAATATCGCAATATATCGCGATATATCAAGATACGCAATATATCGTGATATATCGTATCGTGACCAGTGTATCGTGATACGTATCGTATCGCGAAGTCCTTGACGATACCCAGCCCTAAATACAATGAGACATTAGTTAATCCAATGGTTGACTCTGTACTTGCAGTGTCCTATGTAATGGAGTAAAACTATGTATTTTTTCTTTAAAATGTAGTGAATTAAAAGTTGCAATAAATATAAAAAACTCAAGTTAAGTATCTATACTCAAAAAATATGCTTAATTACAGTAACAAATGTCTTGTACTTACTGTAAGTACTCTTCCACACTGCATGTCAGGTATGGAAGGCCAGGACTTGTATTTCCAAATATGTTGAGCCAGGAACAGCTGCTGGAAATGTGTCTATCATTGCAACTTCTTCATAAGAGTCATACCTGCGTGACATAGATTCAGTAATTGGGATGATTAATTTAGCCCTCAGCCCCCTCTCCTTGGGCGTGAAGAAGTAATGTTGTGCCACTCACTGGCATAATTGGGTCCACCGGTGTGCTGAGAGCTACTCCTCTCCAGCACTGAATTGGTCACAAATTAAAATAGCTTCTCTCCGACATCAGCCGAGCTCCTTCCCTTTGGTCTTCCTCTCCCCCTCGGGCCTTTATCGTCGATTGCTACACCAATTTGTCAACGGTTTTTGTTCTTCTCCAGTACCCAGAGCCTTATTATTCTTTTTGCTCTTATAGTTGTTTTATTTTTATCCAGCCTTTTGGCATACCGTCACCTGTCAAAAGATATAGCTTTTGAAATTGGGATCACTGCTCAAACATTGGGTGCTTGACAGCTTCTCCATATTTGAAGGTTTGCCCTATATAGCATAGGAACAGTATACTTGGAAGTGCTTTATTAGATATTACCGCCTTGAGATGTACCGTGTTGTCAATGTTCTCAATGATGATATGAAAGGAAAACCAGACAAAGCATGTGTAGAGAGCTGTCTTTTAGGTTTCAATTTCCAAGATGATTTAGAACATTTTAGAATTATTATCCTGAGTGCACAATATGCACTTTCTGACGCTCCAGTTTTCTGGTTATGTGCATTTTACTAGCCTGTGTGTTTTATTACATTTGTATCCACAGTATGACTCCCTACCGCTGAACATTGGCTACAAGGTTGTGAAAAATCAAAGTAATCATTTTCGCTGCTCAGCCACTACATCTGCATATGCTCCAAAATCCCATTACAGCTAAAACATAGATAACAGATAAAAGCCTATTACATGTGTGAGATCATTTATGAAAGCCTGACAGTTTATTCAGTAGAGTAGATAGAAGGACTAATTTGTCTGTAAATATAATTATATTTGAGCCTTAGTCTCAGCTAATTCTATGGCCACTCTGCTACAACACAAAACTGTCTTTGGTGCAATAAAGGCTGGGGGTCACTTTGTTGCTCATCTTGTTACCCGAATATTCAGTGTGTTTTTTTTGTGTGTGTGTTTGACCATTGATACTCAGCCTCTGCCTTTGCAGGTGCCCTCACAGTTGGTCTAGTCAGACAGTGTCAGACCATCCACGGACGGGACCGGACCTGTATCCCACCGCGGCTGCCCCCCGAGTGGGTCACCACGCTTTTCTTCATCATCATGGGCATCATCTCCCTCACGGTCACCTGTGGCCTGCTGGTGGCCTCGCACTGGCGCCGAGAAGCCACCAAATACGCCCGCTGGATCGCCTTCACTGGCAGTAAGTCATCCACACACAAGGACTTTCACACTCAACAGTTTTTTTTTATTTAGTCAGCACTTTTCCCCCTGGCGCTTTCTCACCGTCGTCTTCTCTTGTCTCACTGCATCTGTCATGACACAACCTTTACAATATCACCCTCAGACACTCTGTCTTTATGAACATAGTCTCCCTGGACATGATAAAAGGAGAAGAGATGAGCTTTTTAGTCCCATTATTGTTGTTATGTTTGTTATTATATAAGAGAGTGAGAGTGACGTGAACACCTGCATGTGTGTGCTTTGTTGTGTTTGCACATTTATGAGTGTTGTTTTTAAATGTGCAATGTGTAATATCTGAATATTCAATAGTGGCATCAAGTGGTGAAAGTTCTAGATTGCAAACGCTCCCTTGGTGTCCCCTCCCATTGCTCGATGACAACCCCTGCTCCCTGCCTGAAGCTGATGTATTGAGTAATGCAGCTCCTCTGGTCCCCTAGTGACTGGCAACAATGTTCCTCTAGTGCTTTCTCTCCCTCTCTGTCTTACACATTGCCAGTCTTTTTTCCCTCTTGTATACATCCACTTACAGCACTAGGTAATATTTCTGCATCCATCTCCAGCACTGTGGCTGGGCTGTTGTCATAAAGTGTGTGGGAGGGCGTAGATGGATTGGTCGGTTAGTTGAGCAGATGGAGCCGTTTAAGATTAAGTTTAAGATTTCCTTTATTGTCATTTCACTACTGTACTTGCATACAAATCCACTGTGAAGCCATGCTGCTCTGTATTATTGTTTGAAAGCTGGGTTCATTCATCTGGACACTGTGCCAGCAAAGAACCCAGTGCTTTGTAGATTCATAATTTGGTTTCGTAGCTCTCTCTTAATCACATGCAAATACCTGGATAAATCATTACGAAGCCCTCCACTAAGTGTTTCGGTTCGGTAAGCACAACTCTGTGTCACAAGCTAAATTGGAAGGAAGGCATGGAGTCTTTGTTTAATGAGCACACTCAATGGAAAGTAAGGTGGTTGTCGAGGCAACAGTGAGCGGTTGTCTCCTTGTTACCCCCACCCTCGCTAAGCTTCTGTTGGCCATATTAGCTGAGAGGTAGCCCATATTATCAGAAGGGATTGTTTTCCCTTCTTAAACAGGTTCATTGCATGGTAAGGATTATCAGTTTAAATGAGGTATTAATGATATACGGTGATATACTGAAGGTATGAACAGGAGGTAGGTTAGCTTGTAAGAGAAAGGTAAGAGATCATAAATCACCACTTTGTCAGTTTTAGGACCTCCATTAGCTGGCCGAGGGTCTTCCATCCTCTTTTATCTCAAGAGCATGTTTAAGATGTAGGACAGGAGCCAACATTTTTTTTTTCATCCGTTATTGACCTTTAGCTGTAATGGCCAACACTTCACTGCCAACGGACGAGCAGGATAGAGGGTGAGAGGTTAAGTGGGGAAATGGTGTGAGAGGGCTTTAAGAAGAGTTGCTTTAAGAAAGAGCTGATTGAATAATCATGTTTATGGAGGCCAAGAGCAGAGAGTGTAAGTGAGTGAGGGACGGGTGCCAATGTAAAGCACAAATGCAAAGGCACACAGGCAGAATGCAGTGAAGCTGGTGGTCAGGAGGAGGGGGAGGTTCATTTGGGGCGAACAGGTGATGAAGGTTGAGAAGGTGGGCAGTGTGTAACTGGCTCCAGGCCAGTGCCACCTGAATGGGTGGCTTTGTATGACCAGCACAGACCAGCGTCTGTGTCTCTAAACACACACACACACACACACACATACACACACACACACACACACACACACACACACACACACACACACACACACACACACACACACACACACACACACACACACACACACACACAGTGTTTCCCCTAGGTATGACACCCATTTATGGGGCTGGAGTTTATGAACATATAACAAACTATACAAAAACAGAAAATGTGGTTATAAATAGAAATAAAACAGAAAAGTCTGTTTGCAGCATGTGTTTAATTTCCCCCTTAAGACTAGTATTTATTACGGCCCTGAATACATGTATGGTGGCAGTCCAGTAACTGAGGTCCTTTTTATACAAGGCTTTGTATATAGAGTAACTTGACACTTTCTAGACCTAATAAATGACACATATTGCCTCTGTAGTACACGGTTGCTTGATCCTGGGCCTATTTTCTTGTGTTGGAGAATTCCTTGACCTTTCCCCTAAAAGAAAAAGAGATATCCACCAAAAGCCATTTCATTTGCCACAGCATGTGCTGCTTCCCCCTAGTGGTGTATGCTAGGGGGCATTTGAAAAACAATCCATTGTCCTTCTAGTTTTCAGATGAATGTCTATCTGCAGGAAGCTGCTGTTTGAGCAGCAGCAGGTGAGTAAGGCTCAGTATGTCATCAGTAAAGCACTTTAAGAGGACCAGTGGACCATGATGTGCACTTTAATTAACTAGCCGCTTGCAGGAATAACGCTGAGCCACGTATTTCTGGCTCCACTTTAGCTTTCCTTTCACTCAGCCCTTTTGCAATGGCTCCCCTCTGGAAGATAAACACAAGGCCAGTGCAATGAGCAGGCTAAATGACTGACATCCAGTGTTTCCCCTAGAATTTCTTTTAGGCCCGGTGGTAAGAGCTGATAAAGAGTATGCGCGCCTTCTTTTGACAGCCCGTTAAAAATTAGGGCATAGGGTTATGCTTTCACATTCAGTACATTTGTACATGTGGTGTTTCTCACAGGATTTTAAGATCCTGCTGGGTGAGAATGGACCTTCTGGGGTCTGGGGGCATGCCCCTGCAGAAGAAAACCTTATCATTCTTAAGGCCTTTGCACACCGGACGCGACGCGAATAAACGCAACGTAAAAGCGAATGTTTTGAAATGTGAATTTTGTCGCGTCTCACTTTAAGAAGCGACGTCCCAGAAAAATCGAGCTCAGTTCGAAAAAATGGTGCGAAATGACGGCGCTGGTGTGGAAGCTTGTATTGACTCTGTATACATTCGTTAATTAACGGATAAATCGCACAAATAAAACGCGCCCGGTGTGCAAAGGCCTTTAAAGTTAAATGCATCAATCTGGTGCACTTTGAGAGGTGAAATCTGATTAATTATGTGCTCTGTAAACACCTGCCTATAACTATTTTCTGTAATAATTTGGAGACACAAGCCAGGTAAACTATTGAAGAAAAACACGTGGATTTCAATAAAAAACAATAAACACTAAGATCTAATATAGACAGCTCCTGTCTAGTACTCATTTCTGGAATAATCTGAATCACCTCACCTTGAAGCTAGCCTATTGATTTTTTTTATTTTTATGCAAATAGCCTTGTTGAAAATAAATGAATTAACATAGGCTACACATCATGATTAGCCTATCAACATGTGTGCTACATAAGGCAAATTCCCCATTCCGACCATTATATTTCATCTAGCCTATTTCTCAATTTAAAACATAAAAATAAAGTAGCATTGAAAATACAAAGAAATAGGGATACAATAGCCTGCTGTTTGCAATATAACTTAACAGTTAAGACAATAAGAAGATTAATATGTCCCTTGAAAATAAATGAAAGCTTTTCTGAGAATGTCAAAGGCAGTAGCAGTGTGGCACTTCTGTAAACTCACTGAAACGTGTGCATGCCGTTTTTTTTCTGCGTTGTCTCTGCTGTTGATACATATTGGGTGTGTTGCCACGGCGACGTAGCAATTTTAACTTTCTAAGTTTTACTCAGCACTTTTTCCTGTTCAACGTCCCTGTTACTGAGTCCTTAATATCTCCATAGAGCAGGCACTGCTTTTATTTTTGCCACTAGTTCAGCGTTTGTTTGCTAGTCATGCTCCTGCTCATTGGCTTCCGTGTTTAACAAGTGCGCACCGAATGCTCACGCGCATCACGCCCGCCGTGAGCAAACACACACATACACACAAGCAGACACACAGATCAGCTGATGGGATGATCAAACGAGAGGTTGTAAAGACAGGCGCACACGAGGGGTAGACCGACAGTGCCGCGCAGATGCTCGCAAATGATTATTACGGAATCAATGAAAAATGTATTGAATTTTTTTTTTATTTTTTTTTTTTTTTAAGTCAGGCTGCTGTTGGCCTGGCGGGGGGTCCCGTTGGCCTGGCGGGGCCGCCAGGCCTGTATAATGGTAGGGGAAACACTGCTGACATCAATATACGCTCCTCTCTCTCTCTAGTGTGCCTTGTGATGCAGCTTTACCAGACATTCTTCCCATTCGCTCGCTTGTCGACTGGAGAACGTTTCATTTGAATATTTTTGCAAATAAATGAGCACAAATGACATGGTTATTGCTTCAATGTGTATTAAAAAAAAATGATTAAGCACTTTGATTTATGAACTTTTGAAATAGCTGGAGTAGAAATAAGCAAATATTCAGTGATATGAAGATCTAATCCATTTACCACTGTTAAGTAAATTATTAGGCAACACAATATGTTTTAATACCTACATCCAGATTGCTGCACTGCTGCAGTCTCCTCCTGCTGCATTACACGACAAGGCTATTAAAAGAAATATCAGTTATATTTCTGAGACAGGAGAAAAATCATCCCTCAGGAAATGAATAGCTCGGCCCACTGGCAAGATGGATTTGAATTTAGGTGAAAGCTAAAAATGGCTTCAATGCGCGGATTGTCACCGAGCGGATCACACAAAAGATTCAACCTTGGTTAAAAGCTGTCATACCTCGTTGGAGTACATGTAATTCTATTTTAGACTTTATGCATCACTCACACGCTAATATATAACTCCAACCATGCTACTGTAGACAAGCACTGTACTGTAGAAGTAATGCTGTTCCATCTGACGGTGCTAGTCTTTCATTACTCTTGTTGCATTAAAGGAAATTAAGTTATTCCATGAATCCTGCATGGCCATTGATCTGTGATTCACAAAGCCACACAGTTTTCCTTCTTGCCTGTCGAACGTCACTGTGTGTTACATAAGCTGGACCAAAGTCCTCAGTAATAATAATAACCTCTTTCAAATGAAGGAGAGGCAAAGGGAGCCGTCCTAATTAATGAACACTTTGTTATCCTATCACAGATGTCAACTTCCTAAACAGTGTGATAAGACTTCATGACTTCACCTCGGACCTCTGCTCTGAAGCTGTTAGTATACGGACACATGCCGAGCAGGCTTTGTTTTGCCTTTTAAAAGAAGGGTACTTTCCTTTTTAGTTGTTCTCATGTACACACTTGTTATACATCTGGTGAAAAGGCTAACTCCACTAATCTTTACACACTTTATCTTGTTAACAGGTCCTGGAGAGGACTGGTGCCAATGTTAATCTTATATGAATATATATTGTTTTTAGAAATCAGGTCCAAGAAGCTGTTTGTAACTCGGTAATTAGAATCAGGCAAAAAGGATGTTGTTGTTTCGTGTGTGTGATTTTTAGATGAAAGTTGCTTTTCTCTTCTCAATCAAAAACCAGTTCAAACAAACACAGCCCAGATGCACAACAGCTTTGTAACAATGTGCCTTGTCTCACGACCACACCATTCTGTCGTTAAATGATGTGTCTTTATATAACATCTGTTACCACAGCCTCAACATGCGTGTGGCTCTGTCGTCGTTGTCTTTTCTTAAATGTAGGAAAATCTATTTCAGGATTGGACTTTGTTGCAGTGTATAATCCCAGCTGGATGTGGCCTTTTTTAGAAAGCTTGAAATGTGATTATTGATTTACACCTATAAGCACATAGAGACATTTTAAACTGCGTTACTCAGCCCAAGGTGGTATAAAGACCTTGTTTGTGATCCATGGAGAAACGTTTACTGAAACTGATGCTGCATTCAAGTACTGTTGTAAATGTGTTGAGCTGGAGCGGGATGGCACTTGGTGATGGTATGTTTCTTACCCACAAATAGTTGCCTTAAGGCAAACAAAAAAAAACTGTGGAATGCAAAGTTGGAATTGTTAAAGAGAGTTTTCTTTCATACTTGTGTGTGTAGAGAAAGGTGTTTGTTGAAATAATGTTATAGGAAAAAAGCAGAAATATAGGTATGACATTAAATAATAGCGGTAATGATCTTATAAGATAGGAGCCATATGACACACTGGCTTATTGCCCAGGCTGCAGCTTTAGTTATTGTTGGTACAAATGTCAGTGGGATTGTGAATGTTTTCTAACCCAGTTCCTCCTGTCTGGAATAATACAGCCAGATAAATGCCCAACAGTCTCTTTCTCGTCCACCTCAAAAAGGCATAAGTAACGTGGGTGAGGCCCTGACGCACATCTAGTTTGCTTGACTAAGTATAACTACTTACAGATTCATAGTCATTCTATATATTGCAGTGTAATCTAAACCAACATGTTCTCTGTGTCTCCTTCCCTTCCAGTGATCCTGTTCTGCATGGCGGCGCTCATCTTCCCCATAGGCTTCTATATCAACGAGGTGGGGGGCCAGCCATACAAGCTGCCTAACAACACGGTGGTGGGCTCCTCCTACGTGCTCTTTGTCCTCTCCATCTTCTTCACCATAGTGGGACTTCTGTTTGCAGGCAAAGTTTGCCTCCCGGGCTGAGGACGTGAACGCTGCCCGCCTCTGGACTGACGCAAGAGGCTCTGCAAATATGATGGGATTTACAAAACAAAAAAAAACACACACAATGACTGAAAATCAAAAACAACAAACTCTGGGCCAGAAGCCTGAAACAGGGACGTCTTTGATTATGTGTCAAGGGACCGCAGCACCACGGAGTACCTAACAAACAAACTAAATGAATGAACACGGATAAAGGAACCAGGGCAGGGGACATGGGCACTAAGGGGTCGGAGGAGTGGGAGAGAGGGCAGCCGATGCCGCCGCTGCACCCTGCCACAGTGGATTCAAAACACGGCCGTCTCTCTGTTGTTGTTCCGTTGGAAGAGGGTGCTTAATGTGCCGGTGTCATGGCAACTACGGCCAGAAGGCTGGCGCACATATCTGGAGGACCACTACAGCCACTCCTCAAATTGACCCCCGCTCGCCCTCGGCACACATCCGCGCCGTCACCACCGCTCCTGTTGCTATTTTTGGCTTCTCTTTGCTATTTCAGTCCTGTGTTGTTTTTCTGTTGTACATTTTGTGTTGTTTTTTATTTTCATTTTCTGCCCCCCCTCACGCCTTTTCCACTGAAGTAGCTTGAGTGTAATTGAGGTTCACTGGAACTGAATCCTTTAAATGGGGACTCTGGGGTGTGAAAGTGGGGAGGGGGGTGTCTGTCAGCCAGCTTGGTTTTTGGAGCAGGGTTTATTCTGGCCTGTCATGTCATTGTGGGGCTGGGGAGAGCAGCTGTGAGCCCAGCTGTCTGAGTGAGCTGACAGGCTGCTGTGGACCGGAGGACCGGTGCAGGTGTGCCTCATCTTTCTCTCCAACCAGCTGCATCTCAGGAGCAGGTAGCAGCCAAGGTTGACCTCCCCAGGCAGCAGTAAAGAAGGTCAGGTACCATAAAGGAGAATGCCACTCAATGGAAGACCTTACATTATGTTATTTATATCCATAGACCGTAGCGTGTGTGTGGACAGCTACTTTGCAAAGCTATACCCATTAGTATACACAGACACACTGAATCACATCCATTGCCAATAACTAAAAGACTGTGAATTGAGAGAATACTCATCTGAACATAAACACACCATTTTCTATTTGTAGTAATACTAAGTTACAGCACAGTACAGCCACAAGCACAGTGGCCTTTTCATGGTATTATTCAAAAGTGTACATCACTGCAGTGTTGCAATTATTGCTAATAATGGCCGACAGTATTGACTTTTATAAATAGGAAGCTGAAGTTACATAAGGTGTGACATACAATAACAACGTGAACGCTGAAAATTGGTGGTATTCTCCTTTAATGTTAGTGGGATAGAAGAAAGAAGTGAGTCGGTAGTGTTTCATTCTGTTGTGTTGTGTTGTTTTTGTTACAGTGAAGGGGACTGCAGGTCCAGTCCATGCATGGGGCTGTGCCTCAGTATGCTGCCCTAGAGGCCCGTGAGACACACACACACACACACACACACACACACACACACACACACACACACACACGTACGTACACTCTGTAAATCCATATATTTGGGCTGCAACTAAGTTATTTGTATGGCCTAGTATTGGCCTCCAAGTTCCTGGAGAACAATTAGCTAATTCTATAACAAAACACAACTCTCTTCCAGTACACCTTGCTTTATTCAGCTCACTAGATGTTGTGGGGTATTGTGGAACTACAGTTGGAGGCAGTGAGTCATTTTTTATTATTTTTTATTATTATTTTTTATATTTGTTGACACAAATATGCCAAATTAGCTGTTAGAAGCTCTTCTTTGCAGTGTGCCCATGCACAGACAGCAGCTGATTTACTTTGATAGTGAATACTAAAACTAAAAAACATGATTGATTCTTCTCAGTCAAGTTCTGGAGTTGACAAGAGTTGTTCTGGGCAGATTTATGGATGATTATCCTCCTATAAAAACTTCTAACAGTGATTTCAAACTTTTAGTCTATACAAACAAACCAAATTCTGTGTTTCATCCAACCTTATTTTTCCCAAAAATTCTCCTCCTCCATATTTAAAAATGAGAGTTATCCATAAATATTAAGAAGACCATTTACATGAACAGCCATTCCTCTACTAAATTGTTCTCTATTGTCAAAAGCAGCTTCTAACTAGTGTATTAACCATTCAGTATCCTGTAAAGGACAAAGCTTAACAGGAAACAATCCCACTGATACTCAGATCTCTCCTGAAAAGTAGGTGTGTGTGTGTGTGTGTGTGTGTGTGTGTGTGTGTGTGTGTGTGTGTGTGTGTGTGTGTGTGTGTGTGTGTGTGTGTGTGTGTGTGTGTGTGTGTGTGTGTGTGTGTGTGTGTGTGTGTGTGTGTGTGTGTGTGTGTGTGTGTGTGTGTGTGTGTGTGTGTTGGATCACTCACGGAACACAGCCGCTAAGTCTTAGAGTTTTTTTTGTTTTGTATTACTATTTCACCCGCTCAGCTTTTCTTACTCTCGGTCTGATGATGTATACTGCTCGCTATACACTCTCCAGTGCCCTGTCTTGGTTGGTTGAGTATTTGTGCCATGACCTGTTCTTTGTTTTAATAATGTACAGACACAAAATGGCAGGATTTCTGTATTAGGAAGCACTATGCGTTCAACAGTATAGGTAACAGACATAGAAGCACCACAAATGTATAAAAAGAAAAATTGAACTTCTTACCTCATTGTTTTTTTTTTTTGTTTTTTTTTCTGCTATTATTTTCTAATGGTGGCAAATGTGTGCCCCCTAATTTGTCTCTTGCCTTGATCGTATGTCTTCACATAAAGCCTACATGATCATAGGAAATTATTTATCACTGAATAAAATGAGAGAAAATGGGTGTGTGACTCTTACCGACTGTATGTATTATTGTGCTTGTTTAAGGGGATGTGAAGTATGAATCCTAAACAGTGGGCGATGATACAAAACATTCATATGAAGGAAACGAGAGAAACCTACTGTGATTCATGAGATGTATTTACAAACTGGTGTCACACCCCCCCCCCCCCCCCCCAGACACTGGCATAGGAGCTCAAGAAGCGCAAAATATCTCAGTTGATTGAATCACTGAAGGCTATTCTTAAATAATCCGCCAACAGTGTAATTACTCAGAATTCCTCATAGGGGCAACAGAAGCACTATAGCTTCAAATAACTTTCCTATCAGTCCCCCTGAAATCAGAAATGCTACGCTGAGGGCTAAGCAGTCATTTTTTTTGTCTTTTTCATTTGCAAAGCGAGCATTGTTCCTTTTTAAATGATAAATAATGTACAAACCCCTGATAACGTGCATCACCCCTTTTATAGTTTTGAGGTTTTACCACTCCTGACCTGGGAAAGATAAGTTGGCTTGAATCGTTAGTTTGTTTATATTTTCTGTAGCATTAGCGCATGAGTTCATGGGTTCTCTCAGGGAAGATGTACACACTGGAATAACAACCTCCATTTGATGCTAACAAATGGAACTACAGCAGGTACAAACACAGCACTGTTCAAACTCAGGCTCCCATGACAAAAAAAAGATTCTAGGTCTAGCATAAATAGTTTTTTTTATATTCATGGTCGGTAGCATATATTTGAATGTATTTGTCATTTTCAAAGAGGGCCCTGCTCCTCTCAGGACTGTGCTTTCATTAGCCTCTCAGAGCCCTGCAGTGGGGACTTGAGCTGGAGCAGTGTTTTCATGCTGGCTTTCAGAAGGTCACAGTATTTTGACTCAGCACATCGTATTGGACAGACCAGCACTCTGCTCACTGAGGACTTTAGTTTAACTACAGAACAAACGGTAACCCTTTATAATAAGGGTACATTAATACACTGTTAGTTAATGCTTAATTGAGGCTAAATAAGCATTTACTAAGCATTACCTAATTGTTAATAAATGCTTAGTAAATGCTTTAATAAACATAAACTAACTAATGCTTTAGTTTATGAATCGTTAACCCACCGTTAATAACAGCATTAACACTTACTTAATGCTTAACAGGTGTTAAATATGCATTAACTTACTATAAATAGCATTAACTAAAAGTGAATTAATGTACCCTTAATGTAAAGTGTTACCGAACAAACATACATTACATGAAGTCTCCTAGTCAGTAGGACCGCCCTTTAGTTGGGCCTGCATTGTGTTGTTCTACCACGAACAAAGTAATAATGCTGTGAAGCTCACTTTACTGCTAATCCAGTTTATTGGTTTTATGGAAATGTCAAAGAGATCGACTTTAACAACCGAATGAGCCACACTTATTACCGCAGCCTTTATGCTGCAACAAAACAGTGCAGTGTTTCCTAACGTGGAGGTACAAGGTACACAGCTGGGGTTTGAGCTAATATCAGTGCTATCATGGTCACGATGCTAACGCCAACATGATGTTAAGCAGGTGGAATGTTTCCCATTTTCACCTCAAAATGTATTCTTTCAGCGTAATAACATTTGCTAATGACCACTTTATCTGAGGATGATGGGTCTGATGTATTTGATCATTAAACTGATTTGTGCCTGGTGACAATGTTCCATGAAAAGACAGGGGATCACCAAAGTCCATAGAATATCCTCCAGAGACAATGAAAAAATTACATCATTCAATGACAAACTTCTTATGAGATGTATCCGTAGGGCTGTACGCTTATTTTTTTAGGTGGTAGCACTGGTGCTAGCAAGCAAAAAGATTCAGTTGCACAAAAATTTATTTGGTAGCACACAAAGTATGATCGAAAATTTGCATAACCTTAACTCTTGCATTTCATGGTAATTACCTTTGAGCCTGTCATCTTGGTCTCCTTTGAGATTCTCAATTAATATTATATCCTAGTGTGTGCAGTAATAATTGTAGAATGAATAGGGGTGTAGCGGCTTCCCATTAGCCACTAGGCTGCATGTCGTTTGGTGTCTGACGCCTGCCTATAGCCTCTAGTTAACAGTTTGGTTAACGTACGTAATGTCCACTCGTTCCAGTAATTCATAATGCATAGTTTATTTACATATAATTAAAGTACGACTTGAACATTTAGACAATACACTGTTGACCTGTTGGCTCCCTTAGCACGGTCGAAAACTATTTGCCTTCCGGTATGCAAGCACCTCGCTAGTTTGAGTGCGCCTGATTAATAGTCTTGCATTAGGTTCAGCCCCGCCACCAGGCGGTCGAATTGGGCATAGCCAGACAATACAAACAAACAAGGAAAGGGGTAAATGGCTCTTACAACTGATTGCAATTTAGACAAAAGAATCTAACCTGCCAATTGCAATTTTTTGCTGATTCAGAATAATTTTTCCCCATAAAAATATAAAAACAATATCTATATCTATATATGTTTTGTATTTACATATAATTATTATATTAATAATAATAAACATTTTTAGAAAATGTCCTTCTGTTAATTAAAACCAAACTTTAAAACATTAAACACAGCCTATTAAATAAATAAGTATACATATTGGTACAATTTAGGATAAATTAAATAAGTTGTTGTGAATGTGTTGGAAGTTGTTCTTCAGTGGCTTATTTCAAACTTTGTTTTTAGACTACTGTTGACTTTTCTCTGCAGCTGAATGAGTTGCCTTTCTAGCTAGAGCACTGCAGGGCTGTGAAGCGCTAACTTCCTGTTCTTACTGGCTTCAAAATAAAAGTCAACTCACGTTTGGCTAGTAACAGGCTTTTAACGTGAAGGCGCACAGGAAATGTTCTGTTTGTACACGCGCTAACTTAACTGTGGTAATCTCCTTCCGGTTATTACCATTGGTGAAGTTTTACGGTAGAATCGCTGCACGAGCACAGATCCAGAGGACACATACCTTTCACCAGCCAAAGAGAAGGGTGGACTCAATAACTTACTTGCCTAAGACTACATTTACCCCCATTTGGAGTGTTAATCTAGAGCCCTCTAAGCAGTGTTGTGCATCTCTCCTCTGTGTTTCAAAGACAGCCTCTTCTCATTATCAACTAGCACTAGTGCGAATGGACTTGTATTCATCATCGCACGTGATCAATTTCAGTAGCAAATGCGATCAAAACTGTCACACTGTACAGCCCTGTGTATCCGTGTGAACCAGAATATCCAAAATAGGACTTTTTTTTATTTCTGATTCAGGCCTCTAAAAAGGTGTTCCAAAAAAACACAATCACAACTAAAAGTAAAGTCTTATTAACACAAATGAATGTTGATAAGCATCTATTAAGGGCCGTATTACCTATTACCTAATGCTTATTAAAAGGACCTTAATAGAAAGCATTACCCCCCCACCCTGGCCAGACGTAACAAAGTTGTGTAGCCCTAGCTTTTATCCCAAACTTTTACATTCCACCATCTCTCACACTGTGTCTGTGTGTTTTACCATGCCTATGCCCTGAAGGGACGAGGCAACTGGAGGTATAGACTGGAGGATGTACAGATGAGAGTGCTAGATTTGATTTAGTCAGGCCCTCCCCATCGGCGGCAGATGCCTAATAGTGAGTTATTGGAGGAGAGATCAGCACTGACAGACCCCAGAACAGTTCCCTCGCTCCAGATGGAGCTGAAATGTGTCTCTGGCCCATTACGCTGGCTAGGCCTTATAACCTATAGCACTCAGTGTGATAACAAAGGAATGTGTGCTCGCCTTTGCCATTAAAAGTGAAAGAGATGATTAGGTGTGTACTTTTGAGCAATAGGCCTATATGCAATATGTTTGGATGGTAATAAACTGGAGAAAATAGAGATTCAGGCTGAGGTTTTAGAAAGTTATCAGTTTAACGAGGGTAGTCTCAGCTGCTCAGGAGCAGCGGCTGGCACTGCAGCACCTAATGATGAAACGTTGCAATTCGACTTCTATTGGCCGATTTTGTTTCCTGCAAAAGTGTCACACCTCCTGCCGGGAGCTCAATGTGTTTAATGGGACATCGCCAAGCAATGATCCGTCTCTAACTCTGTGGAAATGTCTGTCGTTTAACAAGAGGCTGCCATCTGCCTTTGGTGCTGCTTCACAGCGGATTATGGCCATATCTGTTTCTCATTTGATGAGCTTTTATGGACACACAGTCTCGGTGTGTCGTTTTGTTTTTCACATTTGCGGAAACGATAAAAGAGATTTAGCGGGAAACTCACCCCCGCTCGGGAATGAGAAAAGCGCTATGGAGCCACTTAAAATGACTGACTCAAGAGACACAAATTGGTTTTGTGGCATTTCCTGCTCTTTTATTCCTGCTATTCACCAAATTCACTCAAATACATCTTCTGATGAAGGCCTCTGTGTCTCCATTTGCTGTGTCACATCTTCGGTCGGCTAATTCCTGAAAGTAATACTACTATTATCTAGAAAGTTGATAGATATAGTTTGTTAAACATCTATCTTGGAAATGCGATTGAGAGTGCATAATTCAGCTCTGCACACACTGAGAGGTGCATTGACGTGACATAAGTTATGTGGGTGGAAAAGGAAGAAGAAGGAGCTGAGATACTGTATTCTGCAACAGAACATGTTGCTATGTTTCATGAGCACGGTTTGCAAATGTAGCTATGCACCGTGCTCCTTCCATACACGTTGGGTTTATGAGTTTCAGTGTGGCGTCCCTTCTGCCCTCTAAGATAGAGTATAGAGTCAGCACGCTGCCAAGTACACTTAGGTAGAAATATGGCCTCCATCTGTTCACGAGGCTGAAGCAGCTCTCTTACTTAAAGGAGGACCTGATGATCTATCTATCTATCTATCTATCTATCTATCTATCTATCTATCTATCTATCTATCTATCTATCTATCTATCTATCTATCTATCTATCTATCTATCTATCTATCTATCTATCTATCTATCTGTCTATCTATCTATCCAAACACAGAGAAGCATCCCCTTTCAGCAGATTAACGTCAATATGTCCTTCATTTTTAGTATAGTCCAGAGCATTATTTAGAAGTGGTGAGCAAACGGCACCACCAACAACTTACCTAGATCAGTTCCATCCCTGCAAACTTGATGACAGATCCTGGAGGACATTGATCGGGGGAGCTACCAAGAGGCTAATGGCAGCTTTGAACGATAGGTGAAAAAAAAGTAATTGTGGCAGAGATTGGTCAGGTTACAACAATCAAGTGTAATAATAGTTTTTAAACGTTGAAAAGACCAAGATTGAAGTGTTTTGGACCTGAACTCTAAGCCCTATGTTTGACACACAAAAACAACCCACAATCTAAAACACAGTGTATCCATCGTGAAATTTGGTGGTAGCAACATTTTGCAATGGGTGTGCTTCTTTTCAATAAGGAATGGGCAATTGGTCTGGAGGATTGAAGGGAAAATGGATGCTGCCAAGTAGACAATCAAAGGCTTGATGGAATCCTGCAACCCTCTTCTAGACAGCTAAAGATGAGCAATTCCAGCACACACACACACACACACACAATGCAGTGGCTTTATGATACGTAATTGAATGTCCTCTAATGGCAAAGAACTAAATCCGATAGAAAATGTGTGAATTGACTTGAAGAGAGTGGTTCATCAGCTCACCACCAAATTTACTGAACTTGAACAATTCTGCAAGGAAGAATGAAGAAATATTCCCCCAAGTCCAGGCCTGCAAAGCTGCTAGAGACGCATCCAAACAGGTGGCTGTGATTAAAGCAGAGGTTGTCTATAATGTATTATATCAATTACTATAAGATCAGCTCTGCCTTGCTGTTCTTTGAGTCTCTACAGAAACAGATTATATTCAGTTTTAAGGGTCTCTTCAGTTTTCTATACTTTAAGATTAGGGTTAAGACATTACTATTGCTTATGATTGGTCATGTTTTCTTTTTCTTTTTTCAGTGTTTTTGAACTTTCTTTCTTCCACAGTACAAAAGTGTAATGACTTGTCGGGACTCTGTTGAAATCGAGGTTAAGCTCCAGTGTACAGTGAACTGGTTTGATTTGTTCACATATATTAAACCTTGCTGTAGAATGAACGCATGTTGTAAAACATAGGTCTATAACTTTGTGGGTTGTGGCTGGAAAAGTTTGGCTTGGGCCCAATTATTCAGCTTTAAAAATAACCAACAGGCCTTTTTTTCCCAGGAGATATTTTGCCATGATACAGTAAAGGAGAAAATCCCATGGGTAAATAATACCATTATTGATGAATGAATTCCGTCTAGCTGCTTGTTATGAGTTACAGCTGTGCTTTCCCTACAATGACAAGTCCAAATGTCTGCTGTGGGAAAGTTCTATGTAAACGATTAAAAAAATGCAACACACACACACACACACACAGTGAGACACACTGCTCTGAGGCCAGTTTGTTGATTCTAACTTTAGCTGCCTTTGCTATTGATCGGTCAGAGATAGACAGATATCTGTCTGCTGCTGGTCAGCATCCATCACACATCTGACTTGCTGCTGCTGCTGCTGCTGCTGCTGTTGCAAGAACGAACTGGGAAAGTGGGGGAAAGTGCTGAGAATTAAAATGGTCACATTATAACAAGAGAAGTAAATATTTTGGTAACACTTTATAATAATGTTGATTTATAAGTGATTCATAAATCATGTATAAGTCATTAGATAATGGTGAACTAATGATTTACAAAACAGTAATATATATTTTTAGATGATTGATAAGTGCTATTTTAACATATCACACATTTTTATTATCAGCCTATTATTATTATACTAAGCTTTATTGATGACTTACAACACATGTGTGATAGCAGGTATTAATCATCCACAAATACAGTATATTACTGTTTTGTAAATTATGTGTGCATCATTATCTAATGACTTCTATATGACTTATGAGTGACTTATGAATGAACATTATTATAAAGTGTTACCCATACGGTATATACGTTAATACGCAAGATTAAAGTCAGAGGCTAATTCTCATTGTTTGCTTATTTTTAGAAAACACAATGAAATAAAAATGACACAGATAGCAATTTAAGATCAAATGCTTTTATTTTGGTATCTATTTCACATCATATTATATGATTAGAAACAGCCCAATAGCTTGAGTGGTTTACTAAGACACCTCCTTTCCCTAAAAACACACAAATAACAAAGGGTTTGATTAGGTACATTTCAATTTCGACTTTACCTGACAATAACTTTCGGTCAAAATACATGTTAAGTACATTTTAATTTAAAATGGATTTGTCTGTGCCAAAACGCGATTGTATATTTACCTTGCCAGAGTCGCGGGTCTTTGCTCTCATTTTGTTGACCTGGGACTCTGCAATGTCAGCACGCTCCTCAGCTTCCTCCAGCTCATGCTGAACCTTCCTGCTCCTGGACAGATGAGAATTGGCCTGCTCCTCCTGGAGTAAGAAAGAAATTGACTTTTTTTTAATATCCAAAAGATCCTAGGTATTCTTTGTGTATGTTAAATCACATCCTCAAGTATATAGTGTTAAAAATGCATCTGTTTTCACTTACGGCGTCCTCAGCCTGCCTCTTGTAGGACTTAACCTTAAGCTGCAACTTGTCAACCAGATCCTGCAGCCTGGCAACGTTTTTCTTGTCCTCTTCAGTCTGTTATAAAAAATAAATTTGCATGGTTAAATGTTTTTAACGTTGTACATTTGTTCATGTTAAATCTTAATGTGGTTGTACCTGGTAGGTAAGCTCCTTCACCCTCCTCTCATATTTGCGGACACCCTTAATAGCATCTCCTCCACGTTTCTGCTCAGCCTCAACCTCTCCCTCCAGCTCACGCACCTATAGAACACAGTAAGACATAAAGTATCAATAATTTTTCAAAGTCATGCTTCAGCTGTACACACTCTTAACATTCATTTTTCTTACCCTAGCCTCCAGTTTCTGGAGCTGCTTCTTGCCACCCTTCATGGCCAGGTTCTCAGCCTCATCCAGACGGTGCTGCAGGTCCTTAACAGTGACCTCCAGGTTCTTCTTCATCCTTTCCAAGTGAGAGCTAGTATCTTGCTCCTTCTTCAGCTCCTCAGCCATCATAGCAGCCTAGAGGAAATAATGTCAATGTCTGGAAAAAGCACCCCTCTTTCTTTTTAAAACAACAATTAAGAACATGTGAAATGTAAACCTACATCAGTGATGGCCTTCTTGGCCTTCTCCTCTGCATTCCTTGCTTCCTGAACAGTGTCTTCCACTTCACCCTGGACCTGGACCAGGTCAGACTCAAGCTTCTTCTTTGTGTTAATAAGACTTGTGTTCTAAAATATAAGAAATAAGTTCAGTTATCACTTGCCTGACAAATATTTAGATTTGTAAATTAGTGGAGAAATGTTAAAAAAGTGTTCACCTGGGAGTGCAGAAGTCCAACACGCTCACTGGCGTCCACCAGCTCCTGCTCTGCGATTTTGCGGCTTCTCTCTGTCTGTTCCAGAGCAACTCTAAGTTCCTCGATCTCAACTACCATGAGACCATTCCTACGCTCCACCATAGCAGCTTGTTCTTTGAGGTCCTCCTGTGCTCTGAGAGCATCATCAAGGTGCAGTTGTGCATCCTACGGAAAACATATCAAAATATAATGCCATCATTTAGTTATACTGACCACTGTGTAACAAATCTGTGTAATACAATACCTTCAGTGTTGCCTGGACATTCCTAAGCTGCTTCTGGGATTCAGAAGCCTGGCGATTGGCATGGCTAAGCTGAATCTCCATCTCATTCAGGTCTCCCTCCATCTTCTTTTTGATCCTCAGGGCATCGTTCCTGCTTCTGATCTCAGAATCCAGTGTGCTCTGCATTGAGTCAATCACCCTCTGGCTATTCCTCTTGATCTGCTCCATCTCCTCATCTTTTTCTGCCAACTTTCTGTCTACCTCACCCTTAATCTGGTTAAGCTCCAGCTGGATACGCAGGATCTTAGACTCTTCATGTTCCAGAGTTCCCTAATGATTAGAAAGAATGAAAGATTCAGCTCGGCTTCACTGCGTTTGTAATGTATTTGTCAATGATTTGGAAGGATTTTTTAAAGATCTCCTTTTAAATGTACCTCAGCCTCTTCAAGAGCTGTCTGGATTTCAGACTTCTCGGTCTCCAATTGCTTTTTGGACTTCTCCAGCTCATGGATGCTCTTGCCAGTCTCACCAATCTGTTCAGTCAGATCTGAGATTTCCTCTGTAGAAAGATGCATGTGTTCTATGTTGTTAAACCTTTATATGTGAAATATTGATGCTTCATTTTAACACTCACGTGTTGAATAGAATAGAATGTTGCAAAAACTCACGCTGCAGGTTCTTGTTTTCCCGCTTCATGGTCTCCAGATGATCCAGAGATTCTTCATAGGAGTTCTTCATCTTGAACAGCTCAGTGCCAAGAGAACGAGCTTCCTTCAGAGCTCCCTCAAGCTCTGCCTGACCCTCCTCAAACTTCTGTTTCCACTCTGCCAATACCTGAATAACATCATTGATATAGAGATCACTTGGTCATGTAGTAAATGGTTATATAAAAACGGTATTATGAAGATAAATATATACATGTATGTTGTACTGTTGCTATGGCTTTGACAAACAAAGTGAGTGTTGATACCTTATCAAAGTTCCTCTGCTTCTTGTCCAGGTTGGCAGCCAGAGCATTAGCCCTCTCCACATCAATCATGAGGTCCTCCACCTCACTTAGGAGCCTCTGTTTGGTTTTCTCCAGAGAAGCACACTTGGAATTTGTTGCCTCAATCTGCTCCTCAGCCTCCTGAAGGCGCTGGGCAAGCTTTTTCCTGTTTGAAAAGGTGCATTTGATAATCTTAGTGAGAAACTTATACAGAAATCTTCTTACAGATATGTTGTATGCATGAACTACAAATAACTAAATATTTTCTTAGAAACAAGATTAATATTACAATCGTTCTAGCCATTCAATTGTTTAAATTGTACTCACTTGGCCTCCTCAAGCTCCTCAGTGCGCTGGATAGCATCAGTTTCATACTTAGATCTCCACTGAGCCACCTCACTGTTGGCCTTTGACATTCCACGCTGCAGCTCAGCTTTGGCCTCCTGCTCCTCCTCAAACTGCTCCCTTAGCAGGTCACAGTCATGGCGGGCTGATTGCAGTCCATGGGCAAGAGCATTCTTGGCCTGGTGTCAGAAATAACTTTCAGTTGGCAAAGTTTCTAAATATCACACATGAATTTGATTTGTACATACCTAACTTTTCTTACCTTAACCTCCTCTTCAATCTGTCTCTTCAGCTCTTCAATCTGCTGTGTGAAGGCCTGTTTGCCTCTGGTCAGCTGGGACACAAGAGCTTCTTTCTCTTCAATTTGACGGCTGAACTCCCCTATTGTGATAAAATGTCACGATACATTATTTTGTGTTATTTTGCTTCAATATACAGAAGACCATATCGACAGATTACTTATACAAACCATTTTCTGTCAGGAGACGTGCTCTCTGTGCACTAATGTCACTCATTTGACGGATATTTTCATCATTCTTGGTCTTCAGTTCGCTAAGTTGGTCCTCAAGAGTACGGCACATCTTTTCAAGATTTCCCTAATGAGGAAAACAGAGATCAGATCATGAAGTAATTGTTATATAGAAAATGAATGACCTTTTTCACTATACTAGTTTGGATGTCAAAAAAAACATTAATATGATATGTACCTTAGCTTTTGCAACAGCCTCCATGTTGCTGGAGAGGTCATCAATCTCCATCTTGTATTCACTCTTTTCCTTCTCAAGCTTCTGCTTGACACGCTGGAGGTTGTCGATCTGTTCTCCGAGCTCAGCAACGCTGTCAGCCTGCTTCTTGCGAAGAGCAGCAGCAGTAGCTTCATGCTGCAGAGTGGACTCCTCAAGGTCACGACGGAGCTTCTGGAATTCAGCTTCACGCTTCTTGCTCATCTCAATCTGAGCAGCAGTGGCACCACCGGCCTCTTCAAGCCTCTCACTGATCTCTTCAAGTTCCCTGGAGAGGTCAGCTCTCTGCTTCTCAACCTTGGCACGAGCAGCACGCTCAGCCTCAATCTCTTCCTCCAGTTCCTCAATACGGGCCTGTTGAATGTATGTGTGTTGTCTTTCGGTGAACTTTTGCTTCATAAAGACAAAATAGATGAGGTACACACTATGTTTTTTTTAGACAATATGTCACCTGAAGCTCCTTGATCTTCTTCTGAAGCTGAGCACCCATTGACTGCTCATCTTCAATCTTGCTAAGGTACTGACTGATTTCAAAGTCCTTCCTGTGAGATTAACAGATAAAGTTCATGGTAAGAGTTCAAGCAGTGGAACACCTTATTCAAAAGACAAGTTTTTGTTCAAATTCACACACACAGTTACTTTTTAATTTTCTCGTCAGACTGCTGCTTGTCATTCTCAAGATCCATGATGCTTTCCTGGGCCAGTTTCAGATCCCCTTCAAGCTTCCTCTTAGATCTCTCAAGGTCCATACGCAGCTTCTTCTCTTGCTCCAGAGAACCCTCAAGCTGAACATTCATTTAAGTTATAAATTATGCTAATGTACAACTTTGCTTTGCCACTCGAAATTAAATTTGTAAACTTACATCATCCACTTGCTGTTCAAGCTTGGTCTTTGCTTTGGTCAGAGTGTTGACTTTGTCTTCCTCTGCCTGAAGGTCATCGAGAGTCTGCTGATGGGACTCCTGAAGGGCTTTCTTTTCTTTACTCAGCCTAGCAATGCTCTCATCCTGAGAGGCCATCTCCTCGGTCAGGTTCTTCACCTATGTTTTTCAGAAAGATGTTAAATAGTAATACTCTAATGTTACTTGACCTGCAATATAATATTCATATTCTCAAACCTTGTTCTCAGTGGCATGTTTCTCCTTCTCCACTTTAGCCAAGGTAAGCTCCAGGTCATCAATATCCTTCTTGAGCTCAGAGCATTCATCCTCCAGCTTTCTCTTCTTGGCAGTGAGCTCTGCATTGATTTCTTCTTCATCCTCCAGTCTCTCAGATGTCTCTTTGAGTTTGGCCTCCATCTGAATCTTACTCTTGATAAGTCCTTCACATCTCTCCTCGGCATCTGACAGATTCTCTCCTTCCTAATTCGTTTAATGAAAATAGAGGTTAACAATCTATTCGGGAAAAACTTTAAAAAGTTAACGAGTCGGTCTACGTACAGATGCTACTTGCAGCTGCAAATCATTCTTCTCCTGCAAGACGGACACCATCTTCTCCTCCAGTTCCTTCTTCTTGGCTAAGGCAGTAGCCAGGTCTGTTTTCATTTTTTCATAGTTCTCCTTCATGCTAGCAAGCTCCTTTTCAGTTTCAGCAGACTGCAGCATAGGCTTGATCTTGTAGTAGACCTTCATCCATGGCCAGTGTTTCACATTCATGAATGAGCGGATGTTGTACTGGATTGTATAGATGGCTTCCCTGTGGAGAAGAAGTTGCTGTTATGGAAGTGTTGTTTGTAATTTCCATACGATTATTCAGAATTGATTTTTTTAACATGCCTCCTCTCCATCATCTTCTTAAATTCCTTTCTCATGACATAACCACGAGCCAGAGCCTGAGTCATTGTGACCAGAACTGATAGCTTTTCATCTCTCATCTCCTCCATGAGACCAAGCAGACCGGCCTTGAAGAACACCTGAATGATGAAATACAATTGAATTAATGTAGGATGAAGTACATAGTGAATACTAAACACCCTTTAAAACAAACAAAGATACAGATTTTCATGTGCCCTACATCATTCAAGGGCTTCCATCCCAACTCACGTAAGTAACATAAGGAAAGCAAGGTTCTTACCTTGGTGTGTCCAAATCTGTACTCATCATGAGGAACATCAATAGACCCAAGCAGCTTCTCTGAAGCCTTCTTGTTATCAATGAACTGGCCCTCAGGGATGACACTGGCATTCAGCACCTTGTACCTTTTAATGAGAGTTAATGGTCAGTGAGAGTATTTTCTTTTAATACTCTACATCAAACCTCTGTTAAGATATACACTTTTACCTCTGTTTAAAGTCAGCATAGGGGATCCTGCTTGGGAAACCTTTTCTGCAGATTCTGATACCCTCCAGCACACCGTTACATCTGAGCTGGTGGATAACCAGGAAGTTCTCCATCAATCCTATACAAAAGACATTTCTTAATTACATCGTTGAATATTAACTAAGTCTCCTTGGTAGAGCAGCACAAAGTAAAATAAAACATACAAACAACGCTTACCAATCTGTAACATATAATATGTTGTCTATGTACCTGGAGTCTTTGACTCATTGGGAATCAGGCAGCGCACAAAGTGAGGATGGGTGCTCCTCAAGTTAGTCATCAGCTTGCCCAAGTTCTCCTGTAGATCCAAAATGGTAACTCATGTCAAAAAATGCAACAATTGTGAGTTTTGGTATACACTGAGATATGATTTGATACTATGTACAATGTTAAACCTTACCCTAAACTGCGAAGACACAGTCTGCATGGAACCACCCTTCTTCTTGCCTCCCTTCTTGGCACCGCCAGTCTCTGTTGATGATTTTAAGTAGACATGTATTGTTAGAACAATACATACAATTTACATGAAGCTGCCCTTGTACAAATATACAGTTAAAGGACGTTTTAGTTTGCTAAAGTCAATAGCATACCCTCAACAACAGGAGGATACAGACTAGCCAGCAGTTTAACTGGGGACTTCATGTACAGCTGGATAACTGAATCGTTCAGTGGATCCTTGTTCTTGTCCAGCCAGCCCGCGATATTGTAGTCCACGGTACCAGCATAGTGCACCAGGGAGAAGTGGGCCTCGGCCTTGCCTTTGGCTGGCTTTGGTTTCTCAAATGCCTTGGTCTTTCCAAGATGCTGGTCATACATTTTGTTCTTGAAGGATTGATCTGAGGCCTTGGGGAACATGCACTCCTCTTCAAGGATGGAGAAGATGCCCATGGGCTTTAAAAAAGCAGGAAGAGGTATGTCATTAAGTGCTACATGTTGTCTAATTTAGACCAACAAAACAAAGAAATCGAATTTCAAAATTGAATCATTACCTTTTCAATCAACTCAATACAGGCAGCTAAGTCCATGCCAAAGTCAATGAACTCCCAGACAATACCCTCCTTCTTGTACTCCTCTTGCTCCAGTACAAACATGGTGTGGTTGAAGAACTGTTGCAGTTTCTCATTGGTGAAGTTAATGCACAGCTGCTCCAGGGTGTTGAACTGTGAGGTGAAAAATAATCAATATAATATCTTCCACACCACAATAATTATTTGGAAGTCAAAGGTTTAAGCTGCTGATTTTTTGAAAATGAATCTTACATCAAAGATTTCAAAGCCAGCAATATCCAGCACACCAATGTAGTACTGTCTTGCTTGTTTAGTGTCCAGCTGCTGGTTGATACGAAAGACCATCCACAAGAACATCTTCTCATAGATAGACTTGGCCAGGGCAGGCACTGAGTTCATCACCTGAAGAAAAAACAAAGAAAATATATGATTTGAGTCAGTCAGCTATTTTGTAAAATGATGGATTCCTGGTATAATTGAACTACTTCCAATGAGATAAATGAGACGAAAGAATCAATGAAAATGGTTTCATATTTTAATTGATGTTATTTGTTAATAAACAAACATAAATGTAAAGCTAATTTACGCAGCATCTCATTTCTCAGTTTTCTTTTTCTTAAAGTTAAGATGTATTTTTTTTAAACAGGATATCTTGAATACCTGAGGTACAGTCTGTCCCTTGGTGACATACTCATTTCCGACCTTCACTCTGGGGAAGCAAAGAGCCTTCAGCATGTCAGCGGAGTTCAGACCCAGCAAGTAAGCAACCTTGTCAGCATCTGAAAATATTTCAGAGATTTACAGTTAATACATACAGTATGTGACAGTGATTGTCCATCATGACAGATACCCTAGTGACTAGGAACTGTATTACTGTAGTGTCTAAGCTATATGCACTTTGAGCTAACATGAAATTCTCACCCTCTGTGCCATCAGGCTCAGCCTGCTCCTCACGTTGCTTCTGCTTGAACTTCATGTTACCATGGTGAAGCACAGCACCAGTCATCTTGTAGATGCTTTGCTTCTCTTCATGAGTGAAGCCCAGGATATCAATAGCGTTCTATGTTCAAAGGAGTTGTCCACACAATAATCAATTTAGAAATGTAATTTAAAAGAGCAGGTTTGATGTTGCATTTACTGCTCATAATAAATGTTAACATTTTGAATTGGAGTTCACTCACATCAGTGGCATCCAGCTCTTCTTTGTCATCAATGCTAGCCACGGTGATTTGACCCATGCTACACATGGGGAAGTCGTAGGGGTTGGTTGTGATGAGCGTCATTTCTGGAGAATAAAGAATCGGGACAAATTCAATGCATTGTCATGTATAAAAACCAAATAAGAAGAACAAACATTGTGCCTATACTCAATCTTTTTACCAACTATCTCAGGTTTGTGGTTGGTCATCATCTGGTAGAAGATGTGATAGCCTCTTTCAGCAGGAAGCTGGAATGTCACTCTAGACTTTTCCAGCAGATCTACAAACATTGTTCATTCGTCACAGCCTGGCCAACTCTTAATTAAAGACATTTGTATGCTCTGTGAGGATTGTTACTTACATGTCTCAATATCAGCACTAGCCAGTTTGCCAGTTGTGCCAAAATGGATTCTGATGAATTTACCCTGTTTGGAACAAAGGAATGTTTAATGTCCCGGCACATTGGGAATTTGGAACAAGACTTATCCAATGTATAGAAATCCCTCCATACTTACAAAACGAGAAGAGTTGTCATTCCTCACAGTTTTGGCATTACCATAGGACTCCAACAGGGGATTGGCTGCAATAATCTGATCCTCCAGTGACCCCTGTAATTTAAATAGAGAAGTGATACCTGGAAATTACTTATTTTTTTCCATGGAAAGATATCACATTTAAATAACACTGAATTATACTCATACAATAACATATTCACACCTTTGACTCGTCCTTCTTCTGTCCGCCTGATACTGAGATTGTTGCAAAGTACTGGATGACACGCTTGGTGTTCACAGTCTTTCCAGCACCAGATTCTCCACTAGGAATTGACATAGACGTGTAAGAAATGTATTGAGCGGGGACAAATACATTGTACATTGTTTCATATAAAATAGATGCCATGCATAAAGGTTTCTAGTCAAGACTAATTTGCAACCCCTGTTTGAAGAATTTCTTCAAAGTATTTGATACTTTTAAACAAAGTCAACACATATGAAACTTACGTGATCAAGACAGACTGGTTCTCCCTATCTGTTAGAAATAAAAACGTGAATTTTTTTTTGCAAGTGAAACCTGATAAAATGGTAAATTGTAAATTAGTATTGTTATAACTTACCAGTATTCATGAACTGATAAGCGTTGTCAGAGACAGAGAAGATGTGGGGTGGAGCCTCCATACGCTTCTTGCCTCTATAGGCATTTACAACCTCAGTATCGTACACTGGGAGCCATTTGTAGGGGTTCACAGTGGCACAGAACAACCCAGAGTAGGTCTGAAAGTAATCAAATAGATTCAAGAGTTAACTTTAAGTGTCCTACAAGTGTAGCCAGTTTCAGCATTTCTCTTTTCTCATTAGGCAGATTGTCTTACGTAGATCATCCATGCTGCATAACGCTCTTTGAGGTTATACAGCACAGAGGCTTCATTGAGATGGGTCATCATGGCCATGTCCTCAATTTTGTCATACTTGGGAGGGTTCATTGGAGAGACCTGTGCTTCTTTCACTACCTTCTCCTGGAACAAGACATTTGTCACAATGAGAACTGATCATATAACATTCCTAGATTACTTTTACTTTATGATACTAACCTCCGAAGTGGTCAAGACTTTGACAGTGACTTTGTCACCATCCTTCTTGATTATTGTCCCTTTCAGGTACAACTCCTTAACATCGTCCACATAGCAGGCAGTCTTGGCATCAAAGGGCGAGGCTTGAGCCTCAATTCTCTCCCTCTCTGGCTTACGGAGATAAATGGCAGCTTTGCCGTAAGCGGCCATCTCAGCGTCGGTACTCATGGTGACACGTTACTTCTGTAAGGTAATTGCAAATTAAAGTATTCTTATTCATCTATGTTTAAACTAATAACTTCAAGACATTTGTCAAATAACTAAGCTAAACTGAATTATAGACATCAACAAACAAATCTATCTATCTATCTATCTATCTATCTATCTATCTATCTATCTATCTATCTATCTATCTATCTATCTATCTATCTATCTATCTATCTATCTATCTATCTATCTATCCATCTATCCATTTATCTGTCTTATTGATGTTCCTGCTTTGATTACAAAGACTTTACAATAGCCCATTCTAAATATTTTCCAGACTGAGTTGATAGTAATAAGATGAACAATAACCAGACAAATATCAAGTAAATGTTATGTTTCACACAGAATATACACACATTTAAGACAGTTAAAAGAGGTTCATACCTGACCCTCTCTCTCCGTGAAATGTCTTTTATAATCCTCAATCCTGTTGAAAACATAATTCATATTTTCAGCGATAGGATAAAGTATGGCAAGATGTGCTCAATAAATATAGTAATTATTTCATATTTTAAACAAATTTCTAAAAATAGTGATTACGTTGAAAAGCTCCAGAGCAGATGAAACACACACTTACCACAAGCTGGGGTCTTCTATGGTCCACACATTGCTCTATCCTCTTTGACTCCTTTTATATTATCCTGTTTGCTTATGCAGCAAGAGTCAAATATGGAAGCAAAGGCCAACTGTGGTGTGGATAACTAAATCATTGGACACCTGTTTAATCAAGCCTTCATTAAAACATATATATATACACTGAATCATTCGGGCACACGATTCACTTGTGCTTTACTAGCGTGACAACAACCCAAGGCATCTCTTCAGCTTTCAATTCTATTTTCTGCCTTTCTACTGCATAACTGTAACTTTTTTTGTAGTCTTTTTTGGTTGCTAGGCAGATTTAGTTCTAGATCTTTATAATGATTCAATTTGTTCAGCAGTTGTGTATACAAAAATCATTTAGACTTAATGTTTCTTGACTTTGACTCTCCTACAGAAATTATTCTATCCATCAAAAAAGAAAATACACATTAACCAAATGTTGAAAAATCACTCATATTTGGAAATCGGATGCTATGGGAACAAGTGAGCGTACTCCATATATCAATACCATAATCGGCATCCCAGCCTTACCTGACCTGACAAATCTATGCCAAACTATAACCACAGACAGAAACATATCCATCCTTCATACATGTACATGTCTAAATATATCAAAGCATTTAATGAAAATGTTCAAAACATTCCAGAAGTATAATGTATGCTACATGTGTGGAGTACTCATGTTATGTATTTGTCAAGTATACTGAATAAGTATAAGATTTTCACTGATTACTACTTTTTGCTTTTGTTTTCTATATACAATCATTTAGAACAATCACGGTTGCAGTCTCAATTTCTCTGATGACCACTGGAACCACTGCTGCCTTCCCCTTCACTGCAGTGTTCTGTGTTGCAATCTTAGTTTGAAGTTCCTTTTCATCCTTGTAACAAGTTACACATCGTATTCATCCTTATAATAAAGTGGATATTGAATCTTCATCTTTTATCTACCCTACACTTCAGGGTATCCACTCTGATGGACACATCCATCCAACTGTTCATTTTGGCAGCTGGGAAGTGACAGTTTTGGCTTAATGTGGGAAGAGCTTGTGACATCCCTTGTGGCTTTATACTGAGATGCTCTTGAGAACAACCTTGCCAATTGCTCTAGCCAAGCATAAGAATCACACGTTTTTATTGGGTTTATCTTTCCTTCCTGCTCTGTTTGACCCATCGGCAGTGATTGTATGGACGTGTTGGATAGAATCATTACTGTTGGACAGTCAAAGTTAAGAAACATTAAGTCTAAATTATGTTCATATTACACAACCGCCCAAAATATTGAATGATTATAAGGATATCACTTACTTCTCCCTTAAGGGCGACTGGGATATGGGCAATTTGGTGTGGATAACACCTCTGGAGAAAACCCAATGTGGTGTAATCCAGACCATATTTGGCCTCTGTTCCATATTTAACTTGCTGCATAAGCAAGCCGGATTGAGTATATCATCTCATCTCTTCTCACAAATTTCAAATATCTGGAAACGGCAGGGCAATGAAGATGATGGAGCCTAAAAATAGGGTGAAATAGAAATCTGGTAACGCTTTATAACAATGTTCATTTAGAGGGGTCTAATAGGTTATATACAGTAAGTCATTAGATAAGTATGAACTAATGATTTACAAAACAGTAATATATATTTGTATATGAATAATAATTGCCATGTATGTTAACATAACACAAATGTGCTGAAGCCATCTATTAAGCTTTTAGTAAATCACAAAATGCTCATAAACAAATCCTTGGTAAAGTATTAATAAGTAATTAACGCACCTTTCTGCATCCCCCTAATCTAAAGCGTAAACCATTCATCAGGTACAAATGTGTAGGGCTGTCCTCTACAAGAAATGTACATGGTTGATTCTGATTGTCAAATCTTGCCTATAGACAACTAATCGTCAAATCATGCTATTTTTTTCCTGCTTATTGATCCATATTCTCATGTGCCACATTGGCACTTTTTTTCCTCCCTGAACAACACAAAGCGGCTTAAAGTCCCGACTATATTTTGTCTTCTTGAGTTGGCCCACAAATGTATGTCTACCTTAGTCATTGACTCACACTAAGGAGATTGATTAAAAGCTTGAGATGGTTTCAAATGTTTATTAACAACCTTTTATACTGTTAATAACAGTGTGAAACCAGCTCAAGCTTTTAGTTGATCTCCTTGTGAGTCTATGGCTAAGGTAGACATATATTATTATGCCAACTCTCGAAGGCAAAGTATATTTGGGTCTTTAAGCCCCTCTGTGTGGTTTAGCTCAAAAATGTGGCACATGAGAATAAGGATTTGAAAATAAATAAATTGACGAATAGTTGACTGTAGGCAAGATTCGATCAACCTGATTCAACTATGTACATTTTTATTTGAGGACAGCCCTACCACACATTAGTACCTGATGAATGGTTTGTACTTTAGATTAGGGGTGTACAAAAGTCCCAGCACTGGCTGTGCAGGCCACAAGGTGTGCTTCACAGGAGAAGCACACCTCTCAATCAGCCCTGAGCACACCTGCTCTCAATCAGCGCTGATTGGGAGCAGCCACAGGCCCTGTAGAATGCAGTCCACAGACAGACAGGTTGGTTCACCAGTGTCCAGCCACTCTCTCCCATAAACATACAAATATACATTACTGTTTTGTAAATTATGTGTGCATCATTATTTACTGACTTTTATATGACTTATAAATGAACGTTATTATAAAGTATTACCTAAATTAACATTTTTTATATTAAAAAATTTAATTGAGTTTCATATGAACTAGTTGACTTTAAGGGGTCCCTCACACAAATAAACGCACAGAAAAATAATAAATTATCACTTTTACTTACCCCTAGGCAGCGTTTTAGCATCATTTTTTAGCATCAGCTGATTGTCTTGCTTCTCAACTATACCGTCTTGATTCAGGCTTATTTCTTGCATGGCTTCTTCTAATTGTTTTCAGAGAACAAACGCTTGGATAACCTCACTGCAGTGTGCACACATGCAGGACCAAACTGCAAAGAGACAATAAAGTTATAGCTGGTGAACATAGTGGAGCATTTAGCAGCAGTGTCTCAAGAGTGGACTGACATCGCCTCTGCAAATGAATGCTAATGTTGCTCCAAATATTTGCTAACATGTAGGCCTACATCATTGTTTACAATAGGTCCCAAGTGGCCATCATATACAGGTGAAACTCGAAAAATCAGACTATCGTGCAAAAGTTCATTTATTTCAGTAATTCAACTTTATAGGTGAAAATAATATCTTATACAGACTCATTACATGCAAAGTGAGATATGTGAAGCCTTTAACTTTTATAATTGTGATTATTATGGCTTACAGTTTATAAAAACCCCAAATTCAAAATCTCAGAAAATTAGAATATTACATAAAATCAATAAAAAAAGGGTTTTAAATACAGAAATGTCGGCCCTCTAGAAAGTATAATCATGCATATGTACTAGGTACTTGGTTTGGGCCCCTTTTGCATGAATTATTGCCTAAATGCGGCGTGGCATGGATGCTATCAGCCTGTGGCACTTTCTTTATATGTCCATGGGCACTGCTGAGGTGCCCAGGTTGCTTTGATGTGGCCTTCAGCTCATCTGTATTGTTGGGTCTGGTGTGTATCATCTTCCTCTTGACAATAGTCCATAGTTTCTCTATGGAGAAACTATGGACTGGAGGTCAGGAGAGTTGTCTGGCCATTCATGCACAGTAATACCATGGTCAGTCAACCAGTTACCAGTGGCTTATGGTACTGCGGGCAGGTGCCAAGTCTAGCTGGAAATGGAAATTGTCATCTCCATAAAGCTTGTCAACAGACAGAAGCATGAAGTGCTCTAAAACCTTCTGTTAGATGGCTGTGGTGACTTTGGACTTGATAACACAGTGGACTAACAGCAGCAGATGACATGATACCTCAAATCATCACTGATCCAAATTAAATGTTGCGTTTCATTTGGAAATCAAGGTCCCAGAGTCTAGAGGAAGAGTGGAGAGGCACAAAATCCAAGGGGCTTGAAGACCACTATCAAGTTTCAACAGTCAGTGATGATCTGAGGCACCATGTCATCTGATGGTGTTGGTCCACTGTGTTATCAAGTCCAAAGTCACCACAGCCATCTAACAGAAGATTTTAGAGCACTTAATGCTTCTGTCTGTTGACAAGCTTTATGGAGATGCTGAATTACTTTTTCCAGCAAGACTTGACACCTGTCCACAGTGCCAAAACCACAAGAAACTGGTTGACTGACCATGGTATTACTGTGTTGATTGGCCAGACAACTCTCCTGACCTGAACCCAATAGAGAACCTACAGACTATTGTCAAGAGGAAGATGATACACACCAGACCCAACAATACAGACGAGCTGAAGGCCACTATCAAAGCAACCTGGGCTTCCATAACACCTCAGCAGTGTCACAGACTGATAGCATCCATGCCACGCCGCATTTGGGCAATAATTCGTGCAAAAGGGGCCCAAACCAAGTACCTAGTACATATGCATGATTATACTTCCTAGAGGGCCGACATTTCTGTATTTAAAATCCTTTTTTTATTGATTTTATGTAATATTCTAATTTTCTGAGATTTTGAATTTGGGGTTTTCATAAGCTGTAAGCCATAATAATCACAATTATAACAAATAAAGGCTTGAAATATCTCACTTTGAATGTAATGAGTCTATATAATATGTTAGTTTCACCATTTAGGTTGAATTACTGAAATAAATGAACTTTTGCACGATATTCTAATTCTTCGAGTTTCACCTGTATACAGCTGCTTTATATTTTTCAGTTTACTCTTTCTCCTGGTCGTCCTCCACCCTGTCTCTGTCTCTGTCTCTGTCTACGCCGCGGTCATGTTGGGGACAGTCACAAGCAGACAGCTGGACTTTCACTGCGTATCTCTGACGATGACAGAAGTCTGAACAAGTAAAGAAAAACACATGCTACCAACACACGATCAACACTGGAATGCAAGGGGCATCTGCTGTCACTTTGGTGTACCCAAGTATATGAAAAGATGCTGCTGAGTACACACACACACACACACACACACACATACACACACACACACACACACACACACACACACACACACACACACACACACACACACACACACACACACATGCACACACTGCTGTCAGATGTAGTTGTCACAGCTGCCACTGTTCATACACAGTGCACCTGTGACCGGTGTGTTAGCCACAGTGTTTTCTGACATCCCATCCTGCCTGTTTACAGCATGACTGAACCAGTACAGACTGAGATGACAAGAGAGAGTGAATGCATTTAAACATAGCCCCACTTTTATACAGTATAACGGTTAAACAATTCTGCCTGTCCACATACTTCATGGCTATAAGCTTCCAGGCACTCAACCACGTAAGAAATAGAAACAGCATGACAAATAAGAAAAAAGAAAAGAAAATTGGTCTTTCTTTGTCATTAGCATAATGGATCTGCCAAGCTGTTATGCATTTTTCTGGGTTTGTGCCCTAGCCAGAAAACAACCCACCAAAAAATGAATAACAAACAACAGTTCATGATGTTATATCACATGTTTGGGTGGCTGCGGCTTCGACCGAGCTGCAAAAGAAATAGAAGAACATTTCAACATGTTAGATTTTTATTTTTCAGTTCAGTTTACAGTGATGTTGAATATTTGACATTGAAAAGTAAAAATAGGTATTTTCTTTAACCATTCATCCCAGCAGCTTTAAAGATGACATCAGTGTGTCCATGGTTACTGGTTGGATGCTCCTTTCTGCACCTTCACTGAAAGCAGGAAGCTTTTTTTTCTTTGTTTCTGTAACCCAATGCTAGACTCAAATACCCTGCCAAGCTTTTTATTTTTTTTTATATAATTATGGATTGAAAGTAAATAGAACCATTTACAATACGCCCTTATAGGCTCTAGGTCCACTGACTTGATTGTCACATTCTTCCTCATTAGATAGAGTTTCAACCATATACTCACTCATTTTCCCACATAGTAGACATGTGGGGAGACGTTTCTGGACAAACTGGTGTTGCTTAACATAATCTACGGTATATAATAAGATGTTATCTGCTGGAAAGAAATACTGTACATAAGATACATACAAAGAGAGCACTGTTACACTGGTGCCACTATGTTTAGAAAGAAACACTGCACAAGTGCCCTCTTGGATGCCCTTGTATGGTGGGGAAAATGTCCTCTACAATGTCCCAATGTGCAAGAAAACATGACAAAGTGCCCTCTAGGGTACAATGGAGAAAAAAATGGCTGCATCGTTTCTGCCTGCTGGGGCCCCTCCATATGGAGATGGTGCCCTTTTGGTTGTGTTGGCCCCCGGCTCCTCAGACATTTTGACTCCGCCTCTGTAAGAAAGTTTGGATAGATTCTTCTGGTGGATGTTTCATTAGCTGTAACTATTCACAGGATAATGTTGCAATTGGTTCATTTGGTTTCATTGGAGAAAACTGTACACCTGTTAGTCAAGATTAGAATCACACAACTATCCATGTAAATACTCACCAGTGGAAGATTACCTCAACAGAAATACTCTTATGCTAAAGCACTACTATAAAAAAAAAAATAAAGCAGTCAACCTTTCCCAGGCAAAAGTGCTGCTCTTCACAATGTTCTTTTTTTTGTCTCATTAGAAAATAAATGACTGTATTCTGACCAGTTTCTCCTGACCCCCCCCCCCCCTTTAGGATAAGAAAGGAGCAAAAGTTATCCTGTCTGGTTTGAGAAAAGCTTGAGCTCTTTTGCTCTACTCAAACAATTCTCCTCAACAACAAATAATAGAAAGGGGCTTGCATAATTCAGATGTCAATATTGTCCTACTTTGGTATCAAGTATGTCTTACATATCTTATATTTTAGAAACATATGTTAAGGCCATGTTTAGGATCCTTTTCTGTTTGTAGTCATTTGTTTACTAGAGCTGATTGTTGACATTGTAACTATGTTTATGAGTGTTAGGTTAGTGACTACACTTTTCAGAAAAATATATTAAAACATATTTTGAAGACCTTAAATTAGGATCAGGCTGAGACAAGGAGTGGCTTGTTTCTCAGGACATACATTCAAGAAGTATGAGAATATAGTCAAGTCTCATATTGATCTTAAGCAGCTCATTGATGTCTAGGAGAAATAGGCTGGCCAAAGAAAACATCTAATGTTCCTGTCCTCTGGGTTACCTTAGATGAGACAATCAGACAAATCTCTGCCACAGCCCATTCTGAGACCTCTGTCTGTCATCATGTAATCGGTATCCCCACTCTCTCTCTCTCTCTCACACACACACACACACACACACACACACACACACACACACACACACACACACACACACACACACACACACACACACACACACACACACACACACACACACACACCCTTAGGTGATTTGCCTGACCCATCATTCATCACACAGCCCTGTGGTGTCTTAATGAGGTGCTTGGTCATGTAAGTCTGCGCCTCCCCCTGGACCTTATAATAGCCCATATGTGTTTGGTGCACTGTTTGTAATGGTAGGAGCTGGAGGGGAGGCTGCAGGCGCTGCAGTCTCACGGCCCCACGGGCCGAGCCCCCTGACCGGTGTTTATTTCTGCCGGGCCCCACTGTTTATTTTCACGAGAGTGTTAATGTCTATTTCGATATGCCTCTCGTGTTATCTTAGATGAGTCATTGGGGAGTGGGTACATGTGAGAACAGTCTGTGCCTGAGCGAGGAACAGCGAGACGTTTGCACCACGGAAGGGGATTGAACGGGTGTGTGTGCATGCGCATTCATTTTTAGCCAGAAATCACACAGATAATGCAGGCTTCTGTGTCCTGTTGAGCAAAGAAGCCTGTTTCTTTCTCTGCAGTCAACGATTATACCAAGTGATGAAAATAGACTATCTATGTGAAAGGGAAAGTCTCTTCTGCGCTGCATTTCAAAGTTTTGAGCTTTGTAAACATTACATAATAGTCCAAATAAAAAATCAGGCAGCACCCAAATAAGCTTCATGACCATTCTTTGCTGTTTTCTTTACTGTGTAGTTGGATAGAAATAACATGGACAGATTTGCCAGTAGCCTAACTGTCCTCTGTTTGGCCCCAGAACTTAACAGGGTCTGGTTGGGTTTTAGATGTGGGTAGTCCCAGGGGGAAGATTAACCTCCTTCAGTTTCAACACCATGAGCTGGTGTAAGTCATCAAGGCCGACAAGTAGCAAATGACTTACATAACTTTCATGTTATCTTCCCACCTGCAAGACAAATGTATCACCACCTTGTGTAAATCCCCTTGTGTATGTTAAAACAAAAGCAGATTAATATCAGAATTCCGACAAAATATGTGATTTTATTAATGGAATAGCGGGTTTTTTTGTGGACAATAATTAGTTAAATAATAAATAAGAAGGATGCCACATGAGATTCACTTGGCTTAACAAAAACCATGTAGCAACGAGGAGAAACAGCTTGTCTTCATCTGTCCAAATGTTACATAAATGCCAACAAACACCTATAAAGCAGACCAATTGATATTTTGTATCTCTTTGTTATTTTCCAAAACACAAATGTAAAATCCGGGGGGGGGGATTACTCACTATCACTAGTCTGTAAACAGTCTAAAAACACAGAACCGCCATCGACGAAGAAGTTGAAATTAGACACTACAGATGCTGAATCAAACCCTAAATGAATTATGACTCAACAGGCTTATGTAGCCTTGTCTCACATCAATGAACAACCTAACCCTTTTTTTTCTTATTACCCTTCTTCTTCATCCTACACCCTTTCTCTAATAATCATTCTCTCCTCTTTTGCCCTTTAACAGCGCTCGCATTGTCGCTGACTGTGGAGCAGTGCATGCTGGGATTGCAGCAGCAGCTCATCAAGAGTTGACCTCTGTGTCACCAGCAAATAACCACTGAATACACAAAGGATGATCATTGTTGCTTGTTTGCTGTTTTTTTTCCACTAATGGAAATGAAGGATGAATGTGAACCGTGGCCCTGTTGGTACCGAAACACATCAGATCTTTGAGTATGTTGTTGTTGTTGTTGTTGTGAGTAGCTGTGTGTAAAGTGTGTGTGGCACTGTTTGATGCCATGTGTGCTGTGGATGGAGATCAGGGACGAATGGAGGACGTTGCAGTCCCTGTGATAATAGAGGAAGTGAATGTAATCCTTTTAACTCCTCTCCTCGTTTTCCTCTCTTAAAGCATGCTTTTTTCTCTCTCTCTCTCCTCTCTCTCTCTCTTCTCTTTCTCTCTCTCTCTCTCTTTAATCATTCCATATCCCCTGTTTTCTGTGGCTGCCGATAAGAGTTAATGCAGGAAGCCGTTCAACCTTCTATCCTCCGTCCCCGTCCTTTGCTTGGTGCATCAGGAAGGCTGCTCGGCTGATTGGGCTCCGGAGCGATGGATTGAGAGGCAACTGCCAACTATTGATTTCTCCACAGAGCCCCTGACCTGACCAAGAGCAGCAGGCTTATAGAGTAAAAAGCTGTTTGTCAAATTCATGGCACAATATTGTCTGTGCTGCTGTTCGGCCTTCTGTTGTTCCCTTTTTTGTGTGTGTAAAATATTGACTCAGGGTGATTCGGGCGAGAAAAGTATTCCCACAAAGCATCACTCCGAATGCCAGAAGGGAGCTGAAATAGCCCAGTGGAGATAGGAGATAAGATTAGAAAGGCTGTGTATCTTTTGGAGAAAAAGTAAACCTAGACCCTGTACAGTCCGTCCTTTCCTCCTGTTACTGAGCCTCTATGAGCAGGTTCAGTTCCCTCCTTTGAGTCTAGTCTGAACCTGTTCCTGACAGAGCCGGCAGTCGATGGTGTATCAGCAGGAGCACCCCTCCCTCCCTCCCTCCCTTCCCTTTTTTTTCATCTGTCCTTGAAGCAGCAGCACTGCCAGCGTCTTTGTCCCAAGCTTCCATTTTCGTCCTCAGAGGAAATATGGCCTTGTCTGTCACTTTCTCTGTCGCCATCTCGTTTTTCTTTCCGAGCAAGAGGAGTTTCATTCGCTGGCTAAATCAGCTCATTATAAGCTATGTTGACATCTTAACTGTGTTGTTTTCATACTAAGAAAAATGTCTACAATAGTTAGAGGATGTATCCGCCCTGAAAGAAAGTGTATTGTGTTCATTTAAAGCCACTTATCTGTGAGACTGCCCTGATGGGTCAGTGGTCTAGATGTAAAACCAAATGAACTGAAATGTGTATTCTAAATATACTTTATTTATTGCATATTAAGTATAATAAAGAGTAAAGGGGAGTTACATCTAGAGTTTTGACAGAATATTTCTAATCGAATATGCTACAAATATCATGTAAGTTATTTAGCTGTGATTTTCATAGCAATAAAAACACGTATGTTGGTGGAAATGAAATGATGATGTCACAGCGATGTCATCAGGGTTATTACAGGTATGGTTTGAGATCTAAATGTTTTGAACAGAAAGCCTGCCTCAGAAACTGGAGTTGTGGGATTGGAAATAAGTGAGCATTGAGGAGTCAGGAAGGCAGGGTCTAAAATAAATAGTCTAATGTGTTGCATTTTGGGAAATGTAGGATGTTTTTAATCTTGACAGATCAAATATAGGTGCGCACCCACACTAGGCCCAGTTGCCCCATACCATGCCTGAGCATGATTGGCCTAGTGTGAGTTTACCCTAAGAGACCAAAAGTCTTTATATCTTGGCCTCTGATGCTTCAATTTATTAAAAAACTAGTGCTGGAGTACCCTTTTATCGGCATAAAAGGGATTGGATTCCTAAATATTCATCAAAATCAGGTAATATCTAACCCACTCACCATCTGTTACCTGTCCGTTGAGAGGCCACGCTGAAAAAAAGTTGGGTGTTTACGCATAGCCTCGGCGAAAGCGGAGAAAAAAAAGCTGCATGGCTCAGAGCCACCAGCCTCCCAGAACGTGGATCAACCTTTTGGGGAATGGCCCAGCCTCTACACTCGCTTTGAGTGTCAAATACTGCCGTGGTTAGTATAATCATAAACAAACATTCGCCAAACGTTAGCTGGAGAACGTTCACCCCACCTTTAACTCAAGGGACAACCTATTAGATTTTCTGTAACTTCTTCAGTAGATGCAGTTTGCTCTGTTGTTGTGGAGATGATGTCATATGTTCCAAGTAGTTCTATGAAACTATACAAAGTCAATCCACTGAGAAGTACTGTGACTTTGAGTTAAGATTAATGAGTTCAAAAGTTAAAGCTAAAATTAGAAAGATTAACTAAAGTGACGTCAATGTAGTGCATCTCTAGTGTCAAGTATAGTGTAGCTGTTGAATACTGAGTATGCCTCCGGAGTATTTTAGAAAATGTCTCATGATTTCTCGTCGGCTTCTTTTCAGCCAAGGTCAGGAGTTTGGCCTGTGGCTAATTGAAATTTTCTTCCATGAGTTTGAAGTTGACTGAAGGTCACAGAGGAACAATTCCTGTAGTCGCCCCTGTCTCATTTCTGCAGTGCCTAGTGCCGTCAGCCCTTATGCTGCACTTTTTGCTCTTTATTTATTCAATGTCAGGTCATGATATAGGAGAAGAGAACACCAAAGCTTGTTTTTTTTTATTGAATGGGTTTCATGAACTTTTATCAATGCTCTTGTATCAATATGCACCGCTACCTTTTTGCACACACTTTCTATTCTGGGAGAATAATAGCCACTACAGACAGCTTTATTTCCAGCAAGTCATAAACCCTCTTTGGTCTGCTTCAGATCCCTAAGTGAGTGTGGGACAGAATTCAGCATTAGATTAGAAAATAAATGATGTCCTTACTCAACCTCGTCATTGGTTGTTGCCCCTTACAAAATGAACACGCGACTAGCAGATAGCTGATACCGACACAGACATACACAGACACAGACAAACACAGAGGGGGCGAGGAGTCCTGAATTACGTACAGTGGTTAATGTTATGGAATTACATTTTTAATAGGTGCGATAAAAAATGTACACGATGAAACAATTTTCACAAGTTCAAGCTTTAATTTCTCAAACATTTTAGTTTATGATCAAATACCTGCAAAATGAATGAGAGGCCTCAGCTGTAGGCCTACACTGTGTTTCCTTCATCAGTCATCATCTGTAGACCAGTCTCCAGAGAACGTCTTGGAAGTATTGATCTCGTCTCGGAAAAGGACGCATTTTTACTATTTTTTATCTCTTCTTGGTCTCAGACAAAGAGGACCTGGATTCTGTTTCAAGACCGGTCAATAGGCCACAACTGCTGGGGAAGGGGGATATCTATTAACTGCCTGTGCTTGGTCTGGTTTATGTGTTAACATCATTACTGTCATCAGATGTAAAATCTCCTTCTGCTTCAAATGAAATGCAACCAATAACTTCGTAAGAACTTTTTGCTAAAGTTAACGGCTTAGCAGTGTAGGACTCACACTGCTCGTACCCTGGCCTTCAGGCTTCCCTGCCTTGCTCTTGGTTTTCACTTGGACTCAAATCCTAAAAGTTTCATTCTTGTCTTGGTATCCAACCTCTATGGTCTTGGTCATGACTTGGTCTCTGTTTAGATGGTCTTGTCTACAACGCTTGCATGCTAAACTAAAGTGTTAAAATGGGAAACATTACACCTTCTAAACATGGGGTCATCCCTATGTTCCCACAGCCCTATGTTCCTGAACATGGCGATTAGATTCAGCTATCAGAGCTGGGTGGTTAGGGTTAGGTAAGCTGTGGGAACATAGACACACTCCCCTAAACATTAGCAAGTTAGTACTGTCACTATAAACATAACGTTAGTATTATTAAGTCTTGTTTCTGTATCATTTAGCGATCGGACAGTTGCTGATGGTGCCCAAAAAAGCACCATAAACACAAACACACACACACACACACACACACACACACACACACACACACACACACACACACACACACACACACACACACACACACACACACACACACACACACACACACACATACACACACACACACACAGAGTCACTTAGTCTAATCATAGCTCAAGCGTCCCTACAGCAGTTAAAACTTCATCTTGTGCGTAGATAAAAGGTAATGAATCAACCGCCTCGCCTCTCACCTCCGCCTGCTATGCAGGGTCCCACTTTATCGCACAAGTGATTCTGGGAAGTTTTTACACAAAGACAAGCTAATTGATTCAGCTTAAAATCCTTTTCAGTGCATTATCTGCCAGACTGCCTCTTTTTACCCTAAAGGAATGTGACCTGAGAGCTCCTATACTTCCTAATATAAGCATGCAATGAGCTGACTCATCCACTTAAATGGATCTTTTCAACAAAGAATAAACTTGCCAATGTCGCACAAGCTTACACTGAAGGTTGTTAAAAGCAGAGATTTGAGCAATTGTTCTATTTTTGTTACTGGGCGAGTTTAAACGCACTGAACAAATATCATTTTATTTGATGATACAATTATATGGAATCCATCAGTGCCTGTGACAGCTTGACATTGGGCTTTGTGTGCAACGTGTAAAGGTAATCACATTTTTGTTGGTGGTTCATTTCTTGGTGGTTCCCCTCCTTTCCAATTACAGTTTCAGTTTATCTTTGGTGTCTTTGTCAGCCACAAGCTGCTGCAGTGCATATTACACTGTACTCCGTTCTCTCTTTCTGACAGGTTGGGTTTCAGGATGACACTGTGTAAAAAAAAAAAAGGATGGCTCTTTTCACCCCAGAAATCTTCCACCCATATAGGCTTGCTGCATGCAAAGTTTTTTGTTATGTGTGTGTGTGTGTGTGTGTGTGTGTGTGTGTGTGTGTGTGTGTGTGTGTGTGTGTGTGTGTGTGTGTGTGTGTGTGTGTGTGTGAGGGGGGGTTGACAGCTCTTCACCCTTCAGCCCTTCACCATAACTCTTCAAGAAGTACCTTTGACTGCTCTCAGGTGTCAGGAGTCCTACCCCGAATTCATCACTTTGACTATTTTTTCAACTCATTTGCCTCAAATTCCCATCTCTGTCTCTTTTTTGTTTCAGGAACTCACATGCTCATGAAAGCTTATTTTTGTCCCAAATCAGCCTCTGTCTCTTTGATTCATGATGTAGAGAGAGCCTCGAGGGAGCATGAATCTCTGTTCTCTCACCTTTTCTCTCCACATTTCCATCTAAATGGTTCAGAAACATCTAGAAATCTAAATACGAAAGGACTTCTGCACCCTGACCAGAGGACTACAGGCATCCAGATGCAATTTTTTTTCCAATTCATTACGGTAGTCTGACTCTAGAAAATGATCATGATAGTCTGACATGGAACTCCGGAAAACAAAACCATCTTTGCCTTTCCTTTAAGGCAATCTGCAGTGTTTTGAGACTCATGGTGTGTTCAAATCACAGACTGTATATAAGAGTCAAATGCTGTTGTCTGGCGCCCCCTGCTGCCAATCACATCTCTCAATGGGATCCTTATTATCTTTTGCTTGTCATACTGTCATTAAGTCATGAGCTATAGGTTCTAACACAGCTAAAGATGAACACTATATTTTGTGCTCTTTTTCTTCAGTTTTATGATTTTAATCTCAATGGGAAGATGTGCATTGTTTTATCTTTCACAGTGTTGTTTGTGAAAAAACACATCAGTCCTTAAGAGATGAGAGACAATCATACACTCAAACCAGATGTTAATGTGAACGCTGTTGCACTGATTATTGTACAGAATTTTAATTATATATATCATATTATTATTTCAGATTATTCTGTATCATCACTCACAGAGCTGGCTCGACCTGGTGGAAGTGTTCCATGGAGTCCTAAAGTAGGAAATATCATGGATGCATCTGATGATTAAGCTGATTTGAATGCTCAAACATCACAGAGCTGATTCTAGTTGTCGAAGGAGGGAAAGGTAATCATCTGCATACGTTGTGATCATTAATTACTCGTCCAAGTTTCTTCTAAAGAAAAAAAATGCCCAAACGATTTCCCGATTTTCAAATATGAACATTTGCTACTTTTCTTTTTCTTATATAATCACAGGAATGAAAGTGTTTTGGTCTGTGGTAAGGCCTACTGCTCAGGCCAGAACCATATTACGGGGACTTTACTTTTTTCTCTATTATCTGGTATTTTGTTGAACAGATCAATTGCTAATTGAAATAGTTGCAGCCCGCCTTTACATTGTGACCTGCACAGTTCTCTGTCTCCTTCTGTCTTTAATCACTGCAGCAGCTCTTGGTCGGCCCTCCACGCTACTGTTAGGACTTCTGGGAGTTGCAGGCTGATCCCAGCACATTTCCCATCCTTGTGTTCGCTTCCTCTTTGTGATGTTGGCCTCGTGGGGAGGGCTTGGCAAGGTTAGAGAGACACCAGAGATCTGCATTGTTTTCAGGGCAATCCCTCTCCTTTGGCTGCTGCGGAGAGGTCAGCCAAGGTGAGAGGGCCCCCCGGCTGACTGTGACTCATGGCAGTGCTAGGCGGCATTTAATGAGAGAGAAACCTCAAGCCTTTTCATCACACCGGGGTGCTGAAGCTACAAATGAGCAGCAGAGGAGACAAAGCCAGAAGAAACACTCAAAGCACATTGGTTGTACTTTGGACAACACAAGCACAATATGGGGTTTCTGAGAAGAGCAAATCCTTCAGGGTTGATAAGCATTAATTAATAACAAAAGTAAAAGTTGGTTGCATATATTCTGTGACAGGCGCCCACATTCACTTCTAAGGCACCTTTCACCACCTTCAAAGGGCCTTGAGGGATGTGAAAAAGAGATTATGTGGCATTCGGGCACCACTCAAAAATGCAGTGAGTTTAGTGGATGCATTTGAAGGTGAGTTATACAATAAACTGATAGATGTGAGTTTTTGTTTTACTGCTTGGATCTCTTCTCATGGTTTGCCTTATCCAAACTGTTCAGTCAGTATCTTGTGATTAACGGAGGTTTATCACGATTAATCAAACAGACCCCAGTAGCTATGCATTCAAATGAAACTCCATTGGTTTTGCACAGTTACTGCATACATGACAAAGGTTCTGAAACCTTTATGTGGCACCAAAGAGAGAAGCGGGAAGTTAAATTGCCTTTATTAAAATGGTGTACCTCGCTGCTTTAATCACCAGCTAAACCGTCTCCAGTCGAGTTACATTGTGGTTAGTGCGGGCACCGGGTTGTGGAAAAGAAAGAAGAAAGCATGGCACAACATGATCTGTAAATTAGAATTAGTTCAACAAAAGACAAAGTCACTCCTCACCCTGCTGCTTCTTATTTTAATGTGAACTTTAATTATTTTTTTGTCAGAACATTGTGTATATTCTGGGTCAGTGCATTTCCCTTTGTGATATTACATATTTTGAAACTAATTGTCATGACACCTGACAGCATATATTTATCCTGAAGACAGGCTTCTACAAAACGATCTCTGCAGGGGCATAACAGCATGCGGCACAGCTGCCGTTTAACACAAATGAGGGTAAATTCAATTTGGGATCTGAATTAAATCAACACATCACGTAGGCCTACTCTCTTTTCAAATAGGAAAGTGCATCACAAAAAGTCCACTTCATTCAGCCATTTTATTTGATTGCAGTTTACCTCCAAATTGCCTCTATACTCAAGAGTCCCGGTCATTTGGCATCTCTTTAAGACTCTTTCTCCCTCTTTAATTATGTGCAGTGCATTTCACTGTCAGCTCAGGTTTGGCAGTCCGTCTGCTGTCTGCTAAATAAAACATGAAGCGTCTATTTCTGTCCTCGCCAGAAACACATGAGGAAGTGGCCTGTTGTCATGTCAAACAAACATCAGTTATATTGTTGTCAGGATGTGCTTTCTGCCACAACAGATATGTGAATACCATTCCTTTGTGGAAAACTCTTAATACATATTACATTATGTTGGAGTTATTAAATGATTGTTTTTGTTGAATTAGTTCAGCCTGTGAATGGAAAGAAGAACATTTGTGTCAGCATACTGACTGACCAATTAATACCTTAAAGTTCTCATCAAAAAATCTTTGAATTGTCATGAACTCAAACTGCTGAATGTATTTTCCTTTAGCCCCATCCAAACTGTAGATTAAGAGTGCCTCGTGATCACATTAGATGCCTGCCTCTATGTAGGTTCAGGGTTAGGATCATCATACTTGTCTGTGTCCAGCTTTCCTTTGTTTATCTATCTATCTATCTATCTATCTATCTATCTATCTATCTATCTATCTATCTATCTATCTATCTATCTATCTATCTATCTATCTATCTATCTATCTATCTATCTATCTATCTATCTATCTATCTATCTATCTATCTATCTATCTATCTATCTATCTGCGCACTGCATAGGTCATTACGGTAGGAGAGTCCTCAGGTAAAGTAAAGCGCAGGTGAAAGACGTGACGCATCGGGAGGGACCATGAGTGCGCTGGAAAGGTACACCCTGGGTTATTTCAAGAGACAGCCAATACAGGTATGGATGAGAGAGGTCGAAAGGAATATTAAGGTAAGTTTATCGAATCATGCGCATTGCTTATTTACCACTTTGAATGCTGAATGTCCCATTAGCTGATTCGTTTTTGGCCCAGAAATACATCGAAGTTTTTCTTAATTTGACATGATGTTCCCGAATGTACAGACAACCTCTGAAACGTGTTTAAAGTGCTGTGAAACTTGTCTTGACTGTCGAAATGGAGACATTCCATTGGAGTGAACTATTATCTTTACTGTTCAGAAGTGTACATGGATTCGTTCTTAAACATTTTCAAGATGATGTTATCCACGACCATCAGGTTGTCATAGTATAGTTTCATTTTAAACGCATACGAATTATCCATGCGCACTTCTGAAGCATAATAATCTAGCATTAAGATTGTTTTATGTTGTGGTTTTGCACAACTACAAATAAGGAAAAACCCATTAAAATGCAGTTAAATTACGTTTTACAAGATAACCACTGTAGGAGTTTAAATCTATTTCGACATTTTCTACAGTTTTCATTTTCGTCATCACAAACTCATAACATGCAGCCAAAGAAATATAACTTAACTTTATATTCTAGTGGAGATCCCAAAATGTCCATATATGTGACTCAATGCTGAGGAAATGTATAGCCTATATGCAAAAGAAGACATCTGATGACATCTGTGGTGCAGCCATCATACATCTTCACTCAGTGTGAACATTAGGCTACATACTGAAACTTCACTAAATATCTGGAGAAAGCTGGTGCAGAATATACACAGTTTCTAGTGCTGACAGATAATGTAAGATCATGTTTAAAGCTGTAGTGAGTAACTTTTTCATATTACTGTAATACATGTTGCTTCCATTCAAGCCATCGGCAAACAAGTTGACACAAAGTTTATAAAGCCTATCAGCTCCACAACACTCTCGCCCTGTTTTTCTCAGTATGGCAGCGTTTACAAACTGTTGTCGCCCCCGGACACTAGGGCCGGAGCTCAAGAAGAGTGCACAAAATGTTTCAGTGATTTGTCATGCTTAGTGATTCTACGGATTAGAACAGACCTGGATGTACAGCAGAAGAGATAACATCTATGCGCGATGACTGAAGGCTTACATCATGCGCCGAAAGTGTTGTTTTAAATACTCAGAATTCCTGATAGGGCCAACAGAAGTTACACGCATATTTGAGCTTTAGAAGCCCAAAACGTTAATGCTACTAAAACAATGTCTAACCGATTCTCCCCCTCCTTCGACCCCTCAGATCGATGGCGCTGTGCGGCCCCAACATGAGTGAGAGTGGAGGCTCTCTGTGCCAGGTGAAGCCTCTCCCCTGCCTCTCTGTCCCCCTGTGTCGCCTTCAGGCCGGTGGGCACCATGAGTTCAAGCAGCTCACCCAGCAGCCCTGGGTCAACCACCCCAGCCCGACCCAGGCCTCTACCCCCACCGGAGCCCTGCGCCACAGGCTCCACCGCGCTATGGCTTCCAGCTGCAGCAACCCAGAGTGTACGGCCTCCAGACTGGGAGAGGAGGCCGCTGTGGGCCTGGAGCGAGCTGCCCCTGGGAAGGTGGTGGTGACAGGGGGAGCGGGATACTTTGGTTTCAGACTAGGGAGAGAACTGGCCGCTCAGGGGATGACAGTTATCCTTCTGGACCTGAACAAGCCTCCCTGGGACATTCCTGATGGAGCCATCTTTTATCAGGTATAAGACAGTGGAGAGGGACATAATTTGGGACTTGCTTGTTTAATATTCTGTTACAATTAATAATTCTCTTCATTTTTTTTCTTTTCTTTTTCCCCTACATTTAACCCAATAACAATGAATGACGATTACCATTTTGAAAAGACATGTACATACCTTCGCTTCACTGTGCCAAAGAGCACTCTGACCTCATATTGAAGGCCTAGTACCAGCCACACGGTTTGGTTGCTGCATGCTGGATCCAAAAGGGACCAGTAAGGTCTTGTAATTATTTGTTTTTATTATCAATCAGAAAGATGCAGGACAATTACTAACATTCACATAGTTTGTGAATAGAAACATAATCTGACAAAATTGACAATAAAATAATCTTTCAACATCAATTTTGGAGAAGAATTATTTCAGTGAGCAAAAAGGACAAACCAACAGAGAGTCCAGATACTTAACCTTTTGGAATATTTTCCCCTTTTCTTAAATTATGTCTTAAAGACTGAAGTCACGATGAGTGCTTCATCATCTTGTCATGTCATGACATTTATATTTAATGCCAATTTGTTTGATAGTATTTAGGTGGAGCTCAATTCTTAGTGGGTCCAATTTCCTCTCCCGGCTCATTAATTTTCATTCTTATTCATATCTAATGTGTTTAGAGTGTAATATGCACACATAAACAAAATGCAAATGCACACGCACAGTGACACGCTTGGAACTTCATATTTATTATCTTTCATTAAATTCAAATAAAACATTCATTATTGGCTTTGGTCTTGCAGCAATATGTTGAACTTGTTGCTCCTAATTTGGCTTTTACATTACATGGAAATCATGGTGTGCCTTTCTCTTATAACCTTACACTGCTGCGTGCCAACTTCACTATCAACTCTAGAATTTCCTCCTGCCTCACACAGCCAGCATCAGAGTGTCTCACAGGTTAGTCTGCAGGCCGGCTGGAAACAGACACAGGCCAGTGATCCGCCTCAGAGCACCAGATGCCGACTGGGCTCAGAGAGGGTGGAGACTAGGTTCAGGTTTCACATGCAGGCTTCATCGCACACTTACCTTAATTACCACTGTCCTTTCATGGGAAGGTTATTCACTCACACTGACAAATGTAACTGACCGAATATAATGATGTGTGAGTGAACCTGTCAAAGTACTGTTGATTCCCTCTTTCTTACAGAGTGACATCAGGGACTATGCGTCCCTCTACAAGGTGTGCGAAGGTGCAGATTGTATATTCCACACGGCATCTTACGGCATGTCGGGACCAGAACAGGTGATTGCCCCTCATGAGATTGTATGCTGTGAGAGACACTTCCACTACAGAAACAGTATTCAGGGACAAAATGAAGAATTTAAATTCGATGCATTCAATGTCAATCACTGTTTATTAAGAGTTCTATCATTATCCAATAACCCAAACTGAGGTGTACAGCAGACACAGGAGGTGACATAAGATAGAAAGAGTTTTTTTTAAATAAAAAGTGACATTGCCTTTTACATTGCTTTTTCTGTCTGTCTGCCAGCTGAGGAAAGAGCAGGTGGAATCAGTCAATGTCGGAGGGACCAATAATGTCATTAACGGTGAGGATACACACGGCAATGATTTTAACACCAAGCGTCCCACATTCACTACCATTTGAAATCCAAACTCAATAATTGATGGGGAAAGGCCTCTTGACATTCTGCGTGTCCTACTGTATTTCAGTGTGTAAGGAAAGGAGCATCCCCAGACTAGTGTACACTAGCACCATCAATGTGGTGTTTGATGGGAAACCCATCGAGGAGGGGGACGAGGCCTCAGTGGCCTATGTGTCCTCTGAAGTAGTGAGTGACAAAAATAACAGCTGACTTACAATGAAGATTGAAATGTTACCCATGAATTCCTATAAATCTGCCTGTTTATCAACTAAACTCAAATGTGTAAAGGTCCCATACATTAGCCAACAATAAGGTATTTTCAGTACTAGAGAGGTTAATTTAATGTATGTACTTGTCTTCCCGCTCCAGCACATGGACCACTACTCCAGGACTAAAGCCATCGCCGAGCAGACAATCCTGGCCACCAACGGTTGCTCCCTGAAAGGTGTGAAGCCATCACTGAGTTTACATTACACAGCGTGAACGTAGCCTGGCATCGCCCGCCTACCTACTTCCGCTCAATTATCATTTCCCTTCAGTAGTCAGTCTTGGCCTGTGGTATATTAGTGGGTTTTCGCCGCCAGATTTTTGGGCGGTCCAATCAGCGAACAGAGGGAGTGGCTGAGAACAATGACGTGCGGCAGTTTCAGTTGTAGTCAGAAGCCGGCGCATGACATACGTCACAACCAAACGTTATGCGATTGGTTGGCAGATCAAGAGTGGCACTGGGCAGATCCAATAGTTTTAGACTTCAACTGACACACGCCTTCTGTTGAGTTAACGGATGTCAATTGAGTGATTCCAGACCTTCTGTACAAATTAAATGAAGTACGAGGCTAGCGTGATCACAGGATTACATGAAAAAGGGGTTTACAAACCTGGCTTTTGCTTTTCCATGGTTAAAAATGAAGGAGACATACTTAGAGCATGGCTACAGCAGTTTAAATTTAGAACTGGAAACAAAAGCACCAGTGTGTGTTGGAGAAGACACTTGACACAAGCTACGAATTTTCTAAATCATTTTAATGGGGTCTCAAGTTCCTCTTCATTCTGTACATTAACTGGCATGGAGCCTCCTGTTGCCTCCTTCCAGTGTAACCCTACTCCCTATCAGCGGTATTCATCCTATACTTTTAATCAACCTTAGAGCTACAAGCTGCCTCATCATATACTGCAGGATAAAGTTCATGTATCTGACATCGCAGGAGTTCTTTTTATTTTATTTTGCTAATACTTCAACCTCAAAGGTCTGGCGGTGTGAAGACAACCCACCAGCATTTACTAAAGTACATAACTTCCAGTCCGGTTTTTATAATCACAGTATTGGTCATTTTACATAGAAGGTCTGAAAAATTCTTCCACCAGTGCACCTCAGTGATGAATTATTAGTGTGAACAGGCTTTTACATTGTTAACCAGAGCCATTCACTTACATACTGTATTTGATATGAAATAAACTTGGCTTAACCTCTTAAAGTAGCGTCATGTTTTTAAAAAAGACAAACGTGCACATATTCAGTGATGGTTGAAATCCTTTCTTGTAAAGGTGGAGGTGTTCTTCGGACCTGCGTCCTGCGGCCCAGTGGAATCTATGGACCAGGGGAGAGGAGACACCTTCACAGAGTCATGGTGAGACACTCACACAAGCAAAACATATAGTAACATGGTGGAGATTCATTGCTACATCTTGCAGTGTCTAAAGCCTCCCTGGCAGTACAGTTTACATTATTGATAGAGCTCTGTAGGCATCTCGTTACAACCATATTTTCTTCCACTCTGTCCCCCCAGACGAAGCACTGGATGGGGTGGGTTATGTTCTGGGTTTATGGTTGACTTTTATATACTGCCTATTATAGGTTGCCTTCAACCCTATCCACTACTCTATATGTTGGTTTTTCCACAAAAATGTGTTTTTCCCAGAAACTATTACGTTTAATTAAAGCAGGCCAGGAGCTTCAGTTTTTAAGAGAAAAGTATAACAATAAACCAAGTTTCTAAGCATTAATGTTTGCTGTTGTTGGGATATTTTCCTTTCAGCACAAACCCAGCAATAAGTCTGACTATAAAGATGCCAGGGACCCAAAGTGCCTATAAAAACCTGTCATAATTGGTGAAATGTATTAAAAACGAACAGTTCTAGATGGTAAATAATATCCTGGTACTATTCATACAGCAGAAAAACATAATAGATACATTTTTAATACATTATATTCAGCTTGTCACCAAGATATAACACTATATGGGACTGTAAATAAATGATGTTCAGTGTATTCACAGATCAATAGAAAGGTCATACTTGCTTGGGCTACTTATCTGTACAAGGCGTTCAAAGAAGCTCCAACATTCTTTTTAAAACAGTCAGCTGCTGAAAAGCTAGGCTAACTGAACAACGCTGGATGATGTCAAAGGTTAAGATTTTTTTTGTCAATGTTGCATGGCAAGAGTTTAACCAAACAGCACTGGCAATGTTGAAGAAAAACATACAAAAAAACATACACTTATGGCCTAAAAACAGAAGTGAGTAAATATACGTGAAAGGGGAACACACTTACCCGTGGTGGGGCTTATGAAACCCCCCCCCCCCAGCAGCACAGATGAAACTGTCCACTGTTCTCTCTCTATCTCAGGTGAATGTGGAGCGTCGGTTGTTCAGTTTCAGGTTCGGCGACCCCCGTGCCAGGATGAACTGGGTTCATGTGGATAACCTGGTTGTGGCGCACTCGTTGGCGGCCGAGGCGCTCACACTGCAGAGGAGCTGTGTCGCTGTGAGTCAGAACAGAGTCTTGGGATCAGACTACTTCCTGCAATCAAAACACACAGAATAATTTTTATTTATTTTTTACAATCAGTAACAAATTCATGACTTAAACATTGGTTAGATTCATGTTCCTCTTTTGCAGAGTGGACAGGCCTATTTTATTAATGATGGAGTTTCAGTCAATCTGTTTGAGTGGATGACGCCGTTGGTGAGTTAAATGGCTTTTTTGTAATCATTCTTTCTTATTTAATTCCATGACTTCCACCATAAGGATTTACATAAAATATCTTCCAAACAAATACAACCTTGTCATGCTGCCGTCAATACTTACTACACCCGATGGGAATTACAGTTTTGGTTGCTTTGGTGCTTTTCTCAGATCAGAATGAAAATTCTCATAACTATTAGTTCAACCTCCGCAACATTTAGTCATTTGAGCACATCATAGTAGCAATTTCTCCTTCCTCTGAACAAATTGCAAATGCTTTTGGACATGTATCAGTTGCTTTCATACAATTCTCTGCTGTTTTATAACATTGTCATTTGCTTATGTCATGTCAGTCAAAATGAACTATACTTATGGATGCTGAATAGTCGTTCTCAATAAAACTAATAGTCTTCATTTCATTGCTTGAGTCATTAATTGTTGAACTAGTTATCAAATTCTGTCAAGCAAATTTTATACCTTTTCTTTCTCATAGATACTTTCCTCGCTACATTGCAAAGGATAATATCTGTTGTGATGTAGATGAAAATACGTGGCCAGACAGACAGGAACGTCTGGATGTGCCAGAATGATTTACCTATATATGTTCAGTTACAATATGTCCTGTTATATTGTTCACATTTGTGCACAGCTCTACCAAAAGGATGTTTCTTTATGTTTGTTCTAAATAAGTGACTGAAGTATATTTTTCTTTTGCACAATGCTGCAGAATTGCAAAGAGCATATACAGTAAAAATGTGAAACATACGTATTCAGTGTCTTGTACTCACTTACTCCCCTAAATACAGCAATGTGTAACTTTACTGTAGTTTTCAAATGGCTGTACAAGTAGTGTATAGTGCTGTCTTGAGCATTTTCAGGTAGTGTCACCGAGTTCTGACCTTTTTTTGCCAAAAAAAACCAAAGCTGTAAATAGTGCATTTGTTGGGGACTATTTCCACGTGCAGATTACAGTTTTTCTCAGTTGCTTTGGTGCTTTTCTCACATCACTATTAACATTTGCACAGCATTTAGTGCATTTCACAAAACAATTAGTGCAAACTGCAAAACCTAGTGGATAACCTGCAAAAGTACGTCACTTGCTCAAAATGGATAGTCTATTCCTCAAAAGCAAGTATGCATGTCAATGAAACTGCCAGTGTCATCAAAATGAGAAGTCTTGACACCGTTTATGAACAAGATAGTCAAATGGCTTCCATGGCTGCTAGCAGGGTCATTTGTGCATGTGGACACCGGTCATAAACCTTCCACCTCTGTGTCACAGAATTGTAGAAATGGTACACACTATGTCCTGCTTGGTTCATATATACTTGCCAAGTGAGGGTTCATGGGATTCATCCCTGAGTGACTGTGAACAAGTGGCTTGTCATTGGTTACAACTAATACTTCACACACCTCCTCGTGAGTGAAAGCTGAAGTCCACCTGAGAGCAATTGTTCAATTTAGGAGACATTTCCAGGAAAAAATGATAAAGAAAGGAATAAAATGTTCTTGACAGATATTGATAACTAGTTCAACAATTTTGTATGTAATGACTCAAGCAATGAAATGAAGACTATTAGTTTTATTGGGAACGACTGTTCAGCATTCATAAGTATAGTTCATTTTGACTGACATGACATAAGCAAATGACAATGTTATAAAACAGCAGATAATTGTATGAAAGCAACTGATACATGTCCAAAAGCATTTGCAATTTGTTCAGAGGAAGGAGAAATTGCTACTATGATGTGCTCAAATGACTAAATGTTGCGGAGGTTGAACTAATAGTTATGAGAATTTTCATTCTGATTTGAGAAAAGCACCAAAGCAACTGAGAAAAACTGTAAACAGTAATAAGAGATATGTTGGCAAGACAGAGAATAACACCGGCCTTATCCGAGGATATTTACACTTTAATTTGTCAGACGTTAATTGTCAATAATGTCCCACTCTTTTTGTGTTGCCATTGCAGTTTGAAGGGTTGGGCTACAGCAGACCATTGATAAGCCTGCCTGTTTCACTCGTCTATTCAGCAGGTAGCTCATCTCTCTTTCTCTAAAATGTGTACACCTTTTATTACAAATAGACCATATATGCTTAAAAAGCTGTCACTAACACCGACTTAATGTGTGCTTTTCTTCTTTTTTCAGCCATCTTGGTGGAATACTTGCACGCAGTTCTGAGACCTGTGATAGAAGTACCTCTCCTCTTAACCAGAAGCGAGGTAATAATGTGCCCCTTCTGTCTCTTTGAAAACATTTTAAACGAATTCTGTACAACCAAACCAAAATGTTCACAACTCTGCTTAAAAAAACTAAATATTTGATAGTAGGAAAAAAGTCTCAAAAAAATCTTAAAGTTTTAACTAAAAAGGCATCTGAAAGTTCTGTCTGACGTGCATGAGTGAATGCATTGTGGATGACGTTAACGACATCTCTATAGGGTTACTTAGTACTGACAGTGCCGAGCTGTGTGTGAACATACAGTACATGCACGATGCAGGTGTAGCTAACTAATTGAAAGAATGTGTCGTGTGTCTCGGGGATAGGTTACGTCTGACGAGTAGATCCTTGTTTACGTCTCCAGCACAAAAGTGAAGGCAGACTTCATTAAGGGCGGGTATTCTCCTATCAGCACCGCTTACGATGGCACCTTAAGGAGCCTGGGTTGGCCCTGTGAGGTCCTCATGAATGTGTGATGAAGCAGAAACCAAAGCTGAGCCTGTGTGCGTGGGCCTGCACCTGGAGCTCACTCTGTCACACAGCTGCTGGCCAGGGGGATCAATGTGTCTCCTGTGAATAAAACATAGGCTGTGTTCGAAAAGCCCTACTGACGTCCTACTCATACTAATTCTGACGTCAATTTCAGTATGTTGTGGTTGTGTATGCGAGTTTGTGTAGGCGAGAAATGCCCGGATGAGTATTTACTTCCGGGAAGATTTGGGGTATGGATCAATCCTAATCCTACTCAACCGCCCCACAATGCATTATGTCTTTTAAAACGACACAGAAGTTTTTCTTTAAATTCTTTATTGCTTCTGTATACTTCAGTGCAAACGGTCCGACGAACCTCGCATACACAGTCAATCGTTAAGTAGAGAGTATCTAGTATATACATGTTGAGTATGTAGGAGGGAGGATGTTAGTAGGCCGTTTGGAACACAGCCATAAACTGCCCCGTGGCTCAGCACAGGAAGCACAAGAGGAAGTTTGACAGGAAGTGCCATTGCTAGAAGGCAAATTATCCTCTGACCTTTGCCCGATGTACAACTACATTCTTTTTAAAAACATCATCTATGTCCTGAACTCAGTAAGGTGATGCCTGAGGCAGGGAAGGACATAAGGAAGTTTAATCGTCATTGTATTTCTACAACACAATTCGTGTTGGCACTCAGCAATACACAAAGTTATAATCACACCAACTAAGCACGAAAAAAGCTTTTCCTCAGCCTGATGGTCCGGGTTCTTACAGAGGGGTAACTCTTCCCTGATGGTAGGGGACCAACATAGGGTTGTCCTGGGTTGGTTGGACCGTGCTTCCCTCTGCTTCCCTCTGCAGCGTTTGTCTCCGGTGAGGAAACATTGAAGGCAGTGGAGAGGCACAGCCACCAGTGTCTCAAGTCAGACAGGATGAGCAGGGCTCAGCATTTTTGTCGTTGTTAGCATTCTAACAAAGAAGATATACAGGTAGCTAGAGACTCTACACCACAAGACAGAGAGATAGCTCCAGGGGCCTCTTCTGAATGGCTGGTTCCTGTCTGAACTCATTCATTACTGTGTGCACTGAACATGCAGACACCTTATCCCCGGCGGTAAGAAGATGCAGTAACCGGAGGCTGCCATCAGTCACAGCCTATCAGAATGTAAAACCAAGTTTTTCCAAACTGAGGTTAATCTGAGCTATTAGCTTGACAGTGTGACCTTCACCAGCTAGAGCAGTGGTTCCCAACCAGGGCTACGTGGACCCCTTGGGGTACTTAAGGGGATTGCAGGGAGTACATGGAAAAATAAGGGATTAAAATGTATTTCCACAAAAGAAAAAACTCATTAAATACCTTTTCATAAGAAACTACAAGTTACATTTTCTTTTTCACTCACAATATTTTTCATTGTCATGTGTAAATGCTGTTATATTAATACCCAGGGGGCAAAGTGATTTTATGGACATGGAGCGTTGTAAAAGGTTGTTCACCAAAAATGACATCTAGGACCTTCCACGATCACAACCTGGGTGGACAACCTGGTCAACAAGCTGCTGGAAAGCTACAGCGGGCCGACATAGAGCATATCAGAACCACTGTTTAAGCGAATGGGGGTGAATGGGGATGGGCTAATAGGGAATTTTTTTGAAATTATAGATATCATTATGAAACTTTGCAAGTTGATTACTGACATTGAAACAAACACTTTTTGTATTACAGTATTTTCCAAAATGTTTAAATAAATATGGAAAATCATCAATATCTTACTAATGATGCGTAAATTTGCATATCTGCAAAGCCCCAAAATGTAGATGTTGGACAAAAGCAGAGCCAATTTGTTTTTAAATTTTGAAAACAAAACAAGTGTCCAACTGCCTGAAGCCTTTCCTAATCACAGTTCAAATTTGATCAATAACCCATAGAAAATGAATTTTTTACACAGTTACATTTCATGTGCTATGGACCAAATGTGTCCTTTTGGAGTCTCCAGCTGGTATTTTAGGAAATGGCTAGACATTCCCTTGGAAAAAACTGTGTAAAAAATTCATTTTCTATGGGTTATTGATCAAATTTGTGATTAGGAAAGGCTTCAGGCAGTTGGACACTTGTTTTGTTTTCAAAATTTAAAAACAAATTGACTCTGCTTTTGTCCAACATCTAGATTTTGGGGCTTTGCAGATATGCAAATTTACGCATCATTAGTAAGATATTGATGATTTTTCATATTTATTCAAACTTTTTGGAAAATACTGTAATACAAAAAGTTGTTGTTTTAATGTCAGTTATCAACTTGCAAAGTTTCATAATGATATCTATAAGTTTAAAAAATTCCCTATTAGCCCACCCCCATTCGCTTAAACAGTGGTTCTGATATGCTCTATGTCGGCCCCCTGTAGCTTTCCAGCAGCTTGTTGACCAGGTTGTCCACCCAGGTTGGGATGCTTGAAGGTCCTGGATATCATTTCTGGTGAACCACCTTTTACAACGCTCCATGTCTGTTTTTCAAAAAAAAAGGGGTTTTGCCCCCTAGGTATAAGGGAGAGTTATGCAAATGGTTTACGTTAATGAGCAGTTGGATTAGATACAATTACAAATGGTTTAATATAACGTAAGTACAAATTTAGGAGAAACATCCCACATGTGTCTCTGGGAGTACTTTTGGCATGGCAACCCGCTTAAGGAGTACACAAGACAAAAAGGGTTGGCAACCACTGGTCTAAAGGGAGGATTTCTGTTCCAATGCAGAAGTTTGTGAAGTGCACTTATCACAAACGCCTCATTCTCCCCTGTAGGTGAGGAACATAGCTGTGAGTCACACCTTCAAGATCGACAAGGCCCGTCGAGAGCTGGGCTACTGTCCCAAGGCCTACAGCCTGTCTGACTCTGTGGAGCAGTACCTGAATTCCAGAAAGCCTCGTCGCAGCTTGCCTCCTTTCAACCTCTCCTGGAGTTCCCAGCTTCCCCGGCACCTCATCCTGCTGCTGCTCATGGGTCTGGGTCTGGTGCTGCTGATGTTCTCCTGCGTACTCTGTCAGAGCTGAGCAGTTTATTATTTGGAAAAAAAAACATTTGATGGACAGCTGCACAATAAGCCTTTTCAAGCAGAATTCACGATCAGGCACTTTGTCTGTTTGTTAGGAAATGAAATGTTTTGCTTGGACATGGCAAGTATGTGCCAGATTAAATAAAATGAAGCCGTAGGAAAATACGGCCTACAAATAAGTCTTCACTTATGTCAAGTTGTGTCATTTCTGTGCTTTATTCTTTCAGACAGGGATTTCTTCCTCTGTTTTAGTGTAGGTAAATGTGTATAAGGCTGCTGAAAAGTATTACATCTGAGTTGTGAGAATGTACTTTATTTAGATATGGTCTGAATTTACTATGAAATTTCATTTAAAGTAAAAATATATCTAACTTTGTATTTTAACTATAATCATTTTTGATGGATTGTATTTAAAGCATGCTTCCAGGTTCTAAAATATACATTGTCTTCAGTGTTTCATTAGTAGCCTATTTAATTGGAAAAATGTATACAATTTAGAAATAAAAGCATTAACAATAAATGCCACTGACCCTGACCATTTCATAACTACAATAACCATTCATTTATAAGTTCCATTTCTCCTTTACTTTAATAAAAAAAAACGTTTATAGGGAGAAAAAGAAAATGCAGACATCTGAAATTAATTAGATAGCCTTTACTAAACTGGTGCTTCTTTGAGTATGCGCGTTGCCACAAGAGGGCGCACTTTGTACTGCCAAAGTTTTTTCCCCAGCCGAGTGTAGTAATATGCTGCAGCAAAATAAGCAATACACGCGCATGGGGCATGTACATAGTGTTTTCTTATTACAAAGTGTTTGCTTGTGTTGTGACCTTTTAAATAGGCTACTATTATATGGTTGGGACCCATGAGTGATCCACAAAAGGTAAAAAGCACTGGCAGCGGTGGGATTCGAACCCACGCCATCGAAATGACTGGAGCCTAAATCCAGCGCCTTAGACCACTCGGCCACGCTACCATGAGCCCGAACTTACGTGATGGACTTTTATATTTCTAGGATAAATATTAATAGGATTTGATTACATTTTCTTATTACATTTTAATCTGCTGACGGAGGGAAAAACATAACGTTGCATATCTGCATCACCATCCGGTGGCGGAAACAGGCCTTCATGCTTCTGAGGGGCAGGGACGGAGTACATAAAGAGGACAACATTTGCATGCTGAGAAATCAACCCACATGAAGTCATGATGGAATAGCCTAATGGAGAAACAGTTCCAAAACCTTGGTATTCAAATGCCAATGTTATTGATAAAAACAACACGAATAACTCACTGTTTGAACCAGGCACAACTTTTCTAGCGTGTAGGGCAACTCAAATGGCCTTTCGTCACATTGTCTCCACTAGAGGGTTACCCAGTTTTTAGAAAAGAGCAGAAGTAGCAAAAAAATAGCCCATAGGTAGAACACTGGCAAAGTTCCAAAGTACTTGCTGCTTAAAGCTAGACAGAGGCGAGTACTGGCTGTCCGGGGCTGTTGCTAGTAGTAGGTACCACATGCTAAATACTTGTTAGCTAGCTAGCATTCATTTACTGTGCGGAACTTGCGAAAGATAGTCTGTTTAAGCTATTGGAATTGCCCGTCCCGCTTCCAATCAGTGTACAAGTTATCCATTTGCTTATTGGATTTCGGCGAATTAGGGAACACCTGTCCATTAAGGAAAGGAGATTTCGGCCAATCAGTCAAGGCCTGCATTTCAAGTATGTGGGGCCAACCTGCAGTCCCGCGGGCATTCAGTGTAGCCTACTGAAACATCCAGCCACAGTTATTTACTTCAGTTTACATAGCCTAATGTTATTATGTAATATTAATAATGTTAGTATTATGCTATTATGGTGGTTATTGCTATATTAGTGTGATACCATCTCAGTGTAGTTAATTTTTTATTTTATTTTTATTAACCTTATACAGGTAAAATCTCATTGAGACCCAGGGTCTCATTTACAAGAGAGACCTGTTCAGGTAGACATCAGCAGCAACACAATGTTACAGACTAACATACAGGAGACACAACACAGAACACAAACGGTAAAATAACGCAGTACAAAGGGCAAAGAACAAGTTAAGTACAAGTTAAGTTATGTACAAGTGCAGACCCCCACAGACTGTCTCAACAGCCTTCCTACTAGCGGTCTAAAATCCCCTAAAGTAATAAAACTGGACAGCTTCAGCCTCTGCTGGAGCTTGTTCCAGGTTGCAGGCGCAGCGTAGGAAAATGCCTTCTTGCCCAGTTCAGTACGGACTGACGGGATGGCAAATGAGATGAAGTCCAGGGACCGGAGGCTGTGATCGGACTGTTTCCGTGCCATATACATTGACAAATAAGAGGGGAGCAGTCCGATAATGGATTTATAGATAAAAAGTGAGTGGTTCTGCGCATGGAAAGTGAAGACCAGTTTGTGAGAGAGTACAATGTACAGTGATGTGTGAGGGGTTTACAATCAGTTATGAATCTCAAGGCCCCGTGATATGCGGCATCCAGCAGTTGCAGGGAGTGAGCAGAGGCATTCATATATAGGCACACATCCCCATAATCCAGGGGAGGCAAGAAAGTAGCCGCAACAATACGTTTTCTGGCTTTAAAAGAGTAACAGGCTCTATTTCTGAAGAAAAACCCCAGCTTTAACTTCAATTAATAGCATGTTTACATCCAGTGTTTACTTGTTCACAAGAGCTACTGTAGGTTCCCTTAAAGGCAATTATGTAAACATTAGCTCATTATGTGTGTCTGACTTAGTGATCAAATGACATGCATTGTAAGGCAATAATTAAATGTATTAGCCCACCTAAAGCCTAGGGATGATGACAGCTGTTAATGGTTGTAATAACAATGCAGGTGCCTGGCTGTGTGAATGAGTGAAAGTGAAAACATGTATGTGCATAATATTTGCACACAGTATTTTATTATGTATATTTTTACATCTTGTTTTTACTGTGTAAATCTAAGCTGGAGTCGTCTGCAGAAATTTCATTGTGTGCAAAACATACAATGACAGTAAAGTATTCTTGAATCTTGATTCAAAACTGACTCTAAAATGACTGCACAATGTGGGCCTCTACGTCAAGATGCTTTACTGATATGTGCAAGAATAGAAGTTATTTTTGAAAGTTAAAGATGGTTGCTCTTATCTCCCTTTGTGGTTAAGGTGTAATGAATCATTGAAATATGATGAAGAGGCAAGCTTTTCATTGTTTGTTTTTTTATTAAATTATTTTATATTCATTTATTTTACTCATTTGTATATATACCTGAGTCTATTTTTGTCCTTTTATTAATGGTGTATCCTGATACTTGTATTTTCTTCTGTGCTAACATAGGCCTACGTGACTGTCTTTTGTGTATTTTTTAGCCTAAATGGATTGACTAGAATAGAAATAAACTAATTTGACAGATAATCTGTAGACTTTTGTGAATCCAGTTTTCTTGTGACTGTTCAAATTCATTTCTACAATATTTTCGACTACACCTTTGTTGACTGTTTTGCAGATTGGCTTTGTAAGATGTCTGTGAATGCTTATGACTTAGTCTCTTTAGGCAAACTTGGTATGCAATCCCCTTGTTTGGAGATCTAAGGGATTGGAGGCGAGTTTAAGGTTAGGTGGGGAAATCTGTTACGTAAATCCTAATTGCACAGAGACAAAGCCCTGTTAATTGTGCTCTGAACCACTGAGACTGAGTACACTGTGGGACGGAGGCCTTGAGGAATGGGAAGCCCTCTGTTTTCTGTAGGAGGGAAAATACTTCACTGCTATTGTGTTTTGATTTGATAGTTTGTACAGTACACTGCAGCAAACTCACCATTTCATTTCTTTCCCATCTGATTAAAAGTTGTGATGTTGCATGTGACGGGAGGACAGGTTTAAACATCCCTGGTCACACAAACTATGCAGTGATGCTATCTATCTTGCAACAGCCTCTTAACGTTGGCTTTTAGATGCATGTCTAAAATGATTATGCCAGAGTTTAAGAGATGAGGACAAACAAAGTAGACAACAGGCTTCTGCAATAATGTGTTTACTTGTTAGTTGCAAGAAAAACATGTTAGTCTTCATGGAGGACACCTATGATCATACAGCCATGCTGTCTGCAGCAGTATACGTTTCACAGCTTCTTAACAGCACACTTTGCCAAATGCCCCAAATAGCATTGTATAAAGCATCTTTTTTTCACATGAGAAAGTGAAGGTAAAATTACAAGAATCATCAGAATGTCTGCACAATAGTTTTTTTTATTTAGATTAAAAGTGTTATAAGAATAAACTGCTATTTATTTTATTTTTTTGGTGATAACACTGACCTGATCAACACAATGTTTTGTTCCAGACTAAGAGCAGGAAACTTACTCATACATAACATACATAGTCATAGGAAATATTCAGAGCATTTGAGCTCAAGGAAGTTATGACAAATTGCATTTATCCTTTCAATCTTCCATGTCAGACTGACTATCCACAACCACAAAAAACATGCACCTCTGTGTACTGTTAATCTCACTTCCAGTTACTCTCAGTGAAACCAAATTGCTCTGAACATTAAACCCCAAAGACAATAAATAGAATTGAATCTTCTTTCAAAGAAAATAAATAAAACTGAAAACGTGATAGTCATAAATAGTGCAGAGTTTTTTTTTGCGTGTCGTGCCGTCATGAATGAAATGAGAAAGCACAGACTTGAAAGAACAGTTTCCCAGTGTCCACTGATAAATATCTGGTGACATGCCAATTACCCTCGACTGGTGAACCAGCGATGGCCAACTTACATAAAAAGCTTACACTAGCCGTAAAGCTAATTATCATAAACTCATAAAGTCTTTAGTTGGCTATAATCTTTGATCCTATTACAACATTTCTCCTCACATAATTCATACATAACAGCTACATCTCCTACTTACATCAACACACAAACAATATTCGACGGCACCTTTCTCTCCCAAGCACCAACTGATTAAGTGGACACAAGGTTCATATTACATAAACCCCAAATACTGTTTAGGATGGACAATTGGACATAATACTTTTTACTAGCCAAGGATCCGCTAATACATCTTTATCAAACTCGAAATCTCTTCCAATATCATAACCATTACCATCCATAGTTTTCTGTATATTTGTCGTTGAACTTTGGAATATATTCTTACAAATCAAAAAGCTGCTTTATTTGAAAAGTTGGATAACAATTCATTTTTGATAAGGACGGAATAATAAAGGAAACAGCGCTGACTAAACAAAAGCATAGGTGTGTCAGACTAGAGATAAGGGGATGGCAGCATGTCTCAGACCTACAGGGACTGATTGTACATATTTCATCTGCACCCTCTGGATAATGTTTTTATAGCAAAGCCACCTCAAAGTTTCTCTTTTTTCAGAACAGACACAATCGAGCGCAAGTCCCACAATGGAAAGAGACACAATCATTTGGCCGAACCCTGGGAATCACTGTCCGCGACTGGACGTCTGTTCTGGCTGAGGTCCTCTTTGGTCTTTTGGATGCGGGTGAAGATCTGGTTGAACAGGGTCTTGTACTCGGGCTGGTGGGCGTCTTCCAGAACAGCTGTGGGGTCGGTGAGGGAAGTGGAGCTGGACTGGTGGCGGCAGGTCCTGATGCTCGCTAATGGACCGTTGGACGTTTGGACGGCTTTATGGCTGAGCTCATCTGTTACCTGCTGGCACCGCCGCAGCAGCTCATCATACTTCACCTAGACAACAGACAGGCATCTTAGGACACTGTAAAGATTCTGTTTTAAAGGTTACCTTTTATGCCAAATGCACTTCTTCATTATTTTTCAACAATAATATGGCACCCTTGTGTGAAAAGAGAATCCCAAAGAATGAGAGGAAAAACGCTCTCCCTTTCTCCACCTTTCTGAAAACTGTGTTCAAGAACCCTATTCTCCTTCTGATGTCCCCTCCCCCTAATCAACTACCTCCATCTGTGATAAGCACAAACCCAGATACCAGTGAATCTAACTAGCACTTAGATTCAAACCGGCACTTTGAGCAGACAGGACCAAAAAGAGCAGACGGCCAATAAGAGCATCGCCTACAGGATTTATTTGGACATTACACCATGAAAACAGTTTCTAGTGGAAACCCAAATCATAATTTTGAACCTGAAAATTGGCACAATGTGTGACCTTTAACTGCTGTGTACTTCTTTACAGTCAACAGAATACACTACCTGCAGGGCGCTGTACTGTGCATCCACCTCGTTGAGCAGGGAGATGCCCCTTTGTTTCACTGCCTCCGATCGCCTTATACACAGCTGCTCGTGACCACGGCGGATGTCGTCTGGGTTTGTGGCTTTCAGCACGCTGTCGCTGTTACTCCTCTGGCGGCCGTATCTTGTCTGCTCCTCATCCTTCTCTACTTTCTCCTCCATCTCATCCTGACCCACGCTGGGTCTGTCCTCTGAGGCAAAGAATACCGTATCAGGCAACAGCAACTGTTGTGGCCTTCTGCAGCTGTTGGGAGTGGAGGGAACACAAAGGCATATAGTTGTATGACCAATTGTTCATCATAAAAACAAAGCCAAAGCTAATTTGCCAACATTAATCTAGTCCATACATAAAATCCGGCCTACCTGTTGGCACAGTCGGCGCGCCACAGAAGCCTCAGTTGTTCCACCTCGTCCTCCAGCTCCTTCAGTCTGACCAGTGAGCCGCTCAGCATGTCCAGCCGCTGCTCCAGACCTCTGTTCTCCTGCACTGTCAGCTGACTCTCCCGCTCTGCGTTCTCCCTGCGGCTTCTCTCCACAGCTATCTGGCTCTGGAGGGTCTGCACTGAGCGCTGCAGAGCTGCATTCTCCACCTCTGGGTCATGGAGTCTGTCTCGTTCATAGAAAGAGCCCCGCGGTGACCAGGGTCCATCCACGTGGGTTATATGCCTGAAGACAGGACAGGTCAATGAATAAAGGTGGGAAAAATATCATTTTAGAATCAAATCCACAGTTGAGAGTCACAGCCACTTCCTTCCAGTATGTATTTGATTTTTAAAAAGACATAATGTGAGAAAATATAGAGCGCAACATATCATGGTAAATAAACAAGTCCCAACAAGCACACAGGAGTGTTTGGTGATTTTGTAAAGTGTATCTTCTGACCTGCTCCCCTTGACTACCAGTGTTTGAGCCAAGTTAACCTGGATGAGCAACCTTTGCCCATTTCTATACAAAAAAATGCACGCAGATAAAAGAACAATTTCTTGTGCTTTTTCTTGAGCCAGAGAGTGAGGCAAAAAGCAAAAAAAGTATCATAATTCACACATTTTCTGGACATAAAAATCTAAAATGCAGTCGGATTTATTTCTGGAACACAATAAACAGAATTCCACAATTAATCAAATAATCAGCTTCCCATAAGAATGTCCACTGGATTTGTACTAGTGATCCGTGTAAAGCATTTACCATGAGAAAGGGGATTTAGGAGGCTTATTTTACCACGTAACTTATGTTACCTTATTTAACTTTAAGGTGACACTTGTTTTGTTGACTTAAAAACAAAAAGTTGCGGTACAGCTTTCTCCACAGCAAATCAAACAAGTGGTATGATGTGTAGCGAGCTTATAGCAACAGTAATGTGTGTGTGTGTGTGTGTGTGTGTGTGTGTGTGTGTGTGTGTGTGTGTGTGTGTGTGTGTGTGCGTGCGTGCATGCGTGCGTGCGTGTGTGTGTATGCATGTATATTAGCACGCTGCTGACAATGGATTAACCTTCTCCACATTTAGATTATGTCTAAAGGAGGTCTAGGTCTAGTCTGGCTCTTGGTGTCCAGTCAGCATACAAGTGGCTGAGACAGCAGTGTGCTTAGTGTAAGAGCAGATAAGACAACAGGCAGAAAAGGAGCTCTCACTATTCAGAATCCTTTAACCGCCTCCTTGGGCTCATTTAAACCCAATCTAACCACATTGACCTAGGTAGACTGGAGCAGGTATATCAATATGTTTTTGCTAAATACGAGCCACTTTGACAAAGTCAATGAGCCTTGTTGACTTCGACTTCGTCTTACTATACTGCCATGCTGAGAATAGTTCCACCCCCCCACATGCGTTTACCTGTCCTGTTGCAGGTCATACAGCTCTTTGAGACAGGATACACTCTGTGCTCCCAGGTTGCGTCGCTGCTCTGTCAGCTCTCTCTTTCTCCTCTCTGCCTGGGCCGTCTGTAGCTCCTCCACCTGAGTCTGTAGCTCCCCCATGTAGTTCTGAAGCCCTTCAACGGCCTCCGTTAGACTGGAAGGGGAAAGCAGAGAAGGAAGAATGTGGCATTTATATTCTCTCCTTACATTTTGTCCTTTAAATACTTGGGTCAATGATTGTGTGATGAGGAGCAGACCTACCTATGGATCTTCTGCTGGGCCAGGCGCTTGTCCCTCACCAGTCTCTGGTTGTCTTGCTCCAGGCTCCTGGCAGCCACATCCAGCTGCTCATACACTTTGGCATGCTGCTCGTTGGTCTGACGCAGCAGCTCCACCTGCTTCGTCATGTACTGGTGAGCAAGAAGGAGAAGGCCCCAAAGATTAAGCTTCATTCTATCCTTTTGTTTTTATTGTATCCAAATTAATTACACATGTAGAGATGAAAACATTTGTTAATTAATCAACTAGTCGACAAACGTCAGCTGAAAATGTTCGGATGGCATTGTATATCGGATCCCCTCCAATGCTTCTCTTTTTTTACATGACTGTAAACTGTTTTTTTTTTAATCTGAACTGATCACGAAAATAATTGTTAGTTGCAGTTATCAGCAAACAAGCTATAGCTTCAATTTCTTTATTCATATTCAGAACAGACAAACATAGCCTACCAGAGTCTTAAGTTCCTAATCTGTCAATATCAGGTACTTGATTATCATGCATTAAAACATTAGAATGCAACACCAACATTATGTTATTTAAAATCTTCTTTAAAACACAGAAGGAAAGAAGAGAAAGCGAGTAATATCCTAAACATTTGGTTTTTATTTTTTTCCAAAACATTATGCAGACAAAGGCTTCTTTAAAGTGCAGAGATGCCTGCAAAAAAGGGACTATAGATAAGACTGCACTGCGAACAAGAATGTACTGATCATTATCTACAAATACTTTTGTTTAAAGATTGTAGTTGTACATTTTACATTTCTGACTTCAACTAAAAGACAGCGTTTCAGAAAACTGCACAAGGAGGAGGGTCTAGAGATACGTATGGGGATAACCATAATCACCTCGACAAATCCTTTAGCCATTGTCCTTCTCGCTGCCGTATCAAATTAAGACTCTTATCTTTACTGACCCGCTGCATACGCACTCCAACTCAAATAGATCAGCGCTGTCTTCATATCCTGAATGAAATGTCTGCCCACTGAAATAAAAGGCCTCTGTTTATTTATTTATGAACTTTACCTGAAAACCCACGTAACCCAAGTAATCCAAAATCCATGCTCTGCTGTATTAAGGTGGACTCATGAAACAGCCACAATATTTGCACAACTTTTGTAATCCCAGGATTTAGTTAGGGGATGTGTGGACACAAAACAAATAAAAAGTGCTGTAGATAGAGTGAATACCCAAAACATTAATTGAGATTATTGCAATTTGAACAATGTCCAATGTGAAAGGTGTAAAATGGCAAGGAAGACGGTGAAAGCTTTCCTAGAATTAGGTAGACGAACATCCTGCCGAGAAGAGGAAGCACCAGGCCCAAGGCTCACTAAGTAATACTGCTCAATATGAGCTCTTACTGCATTCTATTAAAAATTGACAGGAATTCACAATAACATGCTAAAATCTCTATATCGAAGCAGCAGCGAATATTTGTTTCGACTTCCTAGACTGCAAAAGGATTTACTGTATAGACGTGTTTCTCGTGTAGGAATGGATGTGGCTGGCTCACACACACACTCTGTCCCTAGGGAGAGTTTAGTGCAGCTGGGGCCTCAAGACATCATGAACAGTTCCCTTCCTTAAAATCATGTTTCACCTCAATCTCCTGCAGCTGCTCCTGGTTGGTGGAGTACATCTGCTGCAGGGCCTGCTCCAGCTCATGGTTCCTGGCCAGGAGGGTTTTCCCCAGCGCCGCCGCCAAATGGAGGTCTGTCAAAACACAAGAGGAAAAACATGTAAACACCAGTCACTGCAATGCCCAAACACAGGCAGCTGATAGAATAGAGTTGTGTTCAAAGGGTAACACACACACACACACACACACACACACACACACACACACACACACACACACACACACACACACACACACACACACACACACACACACACACACACACACACACACACACACACACACCTTGTTATTATATTATTTATAGATCATTAGTATCTGGGACTGAATAATCACGTGGGATTTAAGGCACGCCCAGTGATCTCCTTGTGACCCATTCTACCACTAAGTTTTCTTATTAAATTCCGGGTCTGGTCCAGTAGCAGTGTTGAGTAGCCCTCTGAGGTGAAGCGAAGCACTTCTTATGTGGGCCTGCTTTAAGTACAGTCGGTAACAGGGCAATAAGACCAAAGCAGACATGTTTCACGCTTTAAGCTCAATGTGTCTTCTGGGATTTTAAACTCAAACGTATGTGACAAGAAAATAACAAATAGAGCCCGACTCTGAAGTTATGAGATTTGGTAGCGTGGAGGAGGATGTTGCACTGCTATCCATCACGGATGAAAACTTCACATCCCGTCCTGTCCTAATCCAACAAACAGCAGAGCCTATTCAATGGTGTTTAGCTCCACTGTGGAATGCAACAGGAAGTCTCTCCTGCCTGTGTAACGAGCCTGTGTGGACTGTGGCTCCTCTGTGAGCATGTATTCATTTTGATATAGTAAATCATAAGAGCTGCAACTAACAAACTATTTTCATAATCAATCCATCTGACTATTTATTTTCTTGCCTGTTTTTTGCACTTGAGACACTCTTGTTTAATCTAATTTAATTGTATTCCTGTAAAGTAATTTGTACTTAGTTTGATACAAGTGCTATAAAAATAAAGCTTATTATTATTACAATGTAGGCTATATTGCATAAGAAAATTATTAATTGTTTTATCATTCAGTAAGGCAAGCACAAACCAAGAGCTCACCCTACAGTGCATATTATTATGTAAAGTAGCCTATACTGTACAGGCAAAAAACAAATCTGATTCACAAGAGGGACATTTTCAAAAAGTTAAAAAGGTTTGTCCAAACCAAACACACCTTACAGAAACATCGTGCATACATGGAATTTGATGAAAAGCACCACGGTACCACTGACACCCTCAGGATATCTCGGCTCCTATCCCATGACTAGCCTACTGTGATGTTGTGTCATAAGAGTAGACTAGACAACTGAAAAGCAACCACAATTGTATATTTATAATAAATAATATTTAATTTAATTATGATGCTGCTAATAGGCTATGCAACTGTCTCTGGAGTAATAACACATTATAGGCTATAACAGCCAACCAAGTCAGACAGAGTATAGGGTGCGACCCCTGGAGCTGCGCAGCTCTTACCGTGTTCCAGGTCCTGCGGGTCGTACCACGGCTCTCCATTCTTCTCAAACTCTTCCTCCAAAATAATGTCAGTCAACATTTTCACAGCCGCAGGGCGAGGACTCGGTCTGACAAAAACCTGACAGACCGGTGTGTGTGTGTGTGTGTTGTGTTGGTTGGTTCAACAGCGTCAAGTTGTCCCAGCTGAGCTCACCCCGGCTCAACCCCGGGCGTGGAGAGATGAAAACTACATCCTCCAGAGTAGCAAGAGGCCTTAACGCTGTTAAGGCGGTTGTCTACGGCAACGTGGCAACTCTCTCTACTACACACCAACATCCGGCAGGTGGCAGATATAGCCCATATACAGTCTATGATATGGCCGTAACTACGATACAATGCATGTACTTTTAATTCTCAATCGACGAACATTAAAGTTAACATTACACGGGCACACATCTACAAGAAAGACTAATAATGGGCTAATATATATTTTATATTTTCATCGGAACTTCCTGCTTCCGTTGACAGGCCTCTTTGTCGACCAATCACGAATCAGCAAGAACTCTTCAGGCCAATCAGACGTTTGTTTTTATGGCTGAAGCCCGCCTCCCCCGTCGTGCAGGGAAAATCGAGTTTGACAGACGTTTGTCTTCAGTTGGAGGAAGTGTTTTGTCAGTATGATACACTGTACACATTCAGTGCACATTTATGAAGCCGTTTTTAACTGGTAGTAAGATTATAACATGTGGACGTCACGGAAATGAGGCATCTAGAACAAGAACAAGCTGAGCACTAAATGCCTTTGTGCTCCGGAAGATTGAATATTTTCACTATTTTTGCCTATTGCTGTCATTTTATTTCAGCAATGCTAAACAACAACAACAACTACAACAACAACAACAACAACAACAACAACAGCGTAAACTAGTTATTGCAGGGGACAGCATTCCCTCTTTCCAGCTGGTTTTGAGCGACAGGTAACTCGGTTGGTAAGTTACCTGAGCTGCCATGGCCGTACCTGCGTCAGGTGTGCACCCCGGAAGACTGAATGTAGGCCTTTACCTGATCAACTTTGGGATCAATCCTGCGGCTCTGGCTTATGCCATGACTACGCTGGGATCCAGCATGATAAATAACATATTCAGCTTCTACTATGTCAAACTCTTCGTCAATACGTACAAGACATCGGAGTCAGCTTTCCACCAATCACAAGTGAGTGCATTGATATTTTGATTGTCTTTATAGGCTACACATGTTTAACTATATATATCTGAAGAACACTAATGTAGGCTACTTTATTCAAGAGTAGAAGCAGAGGCGATTCTAGGCTCCGAGCGTAAGGGGTGCCTTTTGTTTCTTTTACATTATTTTACAAAATAATGCATTGCATCTTTATTAGGCCTATTTATATGCCATATCTTTAATACAATTAGAAAATTAAAAATGTCTTCGATTTTAACTAATGGATGAAAGCTCTATTTTCTGAAAATGGCTCAGAAATGATTTCTGAATGTTCAAAGTGTCTTGATTTTAGGTCTAGAGATTCATGAGGGTGTGATTAGCATGGCTCACAATAGATTAGCTCTGGGGCGATTTTAGTCTTGTTTGACAACTCCCCAGAGTTCAGAAGGGATGTCATCAGACCAACTTAATGCTTCATTTACAATAATGCATATTGGAGAAAGCAGCCAATCCTCACATTATAGAAGCTGGAAAGAGCAATTGTTGACCATTTGTGCATGTCAACACATCTTAAAACATCATTTCTGATAAACTATTTTGTATCTCCACAGGTGGTGTACATGGTGTGGAATGCAATCAATGACCCTCTCTTTGGCTACTTGCAAGACAACTCCAAGGTTCCCTGCTGCTCCCAGCGAAGGCTCTCCATCCTGTATGGCGCTCCCCTCTACTCCCTGACCTTTCTCCTGGCCTGGTTCCCATGGCGCTCCTACTACCCAGGCGACTGGCTGAGTGGCTTACACTTGATGGTGGCTCTGTGTGCCTTTGATGCGTTGTTGACTTTTGTTCTTCTGGCTCAATGCGCTCTGTTTGCAGAGATATCCAGCCACCATCAGAGCCGACTCCGACTTATAAAGTACAGCCAGGTAAGGGCTTCATTTATACACTGAACAACATTGCCTGCATCTATCTTTCTTCTTTGTGTCATTAAAGCCAACAGGATGAAGCTGTACCCCTTCTCATTTCCCAGGTGGCGTCTCTCATTGGCTCCTCCAGCGTCCTCTTCTGTGGCCTGGTGTCCAGAAACATGGAGGACTTTGCGTCTTTCCAAAGCTTCACAGTGCTGATTGCTGTGCTGAGCTGTGTCTGCATGCTCTACACGGGCTTCCACAGCGAGAGCCGCTTTGATAAAAAAGAGTGTGGATCAACCGACGCATCACAACCGTCGGATCTTTCCTTGTCCGTTTTGAGAAGTCAGACGTGGCAGATCCTGACCAACAGGGACTTCCAGCTTTTTGTCATCATGAACTTCTTCCAGGTTTTCATGTTGAATTTCTTCACTAATTTCACCATGATCTTTACCGAGCACCTGATTCCTCCAGATGTGCTCCCATCACTGGCCAAGAGCATCATGTACGGAGCGGGATTCATCTGCCCACAGGTATGGTCCTGCAGTGGCTTTATTTGTTATATATTTTATGAAGGGAAAAAAATAAAAACCTATTAACTTTCTTCCTCCCTTCTTGGAAGTTTTTTTCCCTATCTCCCCTATTGGTGCAGTGCAACTCCATCATCCTGGCCTTCTTGCGTGATCATTTACACCACCATATTCTTGGCTTATTGTTTATCTCCAGGGTTTATGTTACCTACAACCAAGCTCGGGGCATTATTGTCAACCCACTCTGAAACATACTCACATTTCAAAGCTCCATACAAGCACCTGAATGCACCAACAAGGAAATGCTTCATGATGCTTCATGCTACTGTGTATTAACGTGTTGTTCCTGAACCCTCGCCCCCCCATCCCAGCTCTTAGTGTTGAGCTGTCAGAAGCTGCTGCATGATCTTGGCTACTACAGGATCATCCTCTTGACTTTCTACCTGGAGGCTGGAATGGGGGTTGTCATGATAGCACTCGGTCCTAAGCAGTACTATGCCCTGGCATGTTTTCTCACTGTTAATATGTAAGGAGTAAAAGATTACTAATATTAGTTTTAACTTTTGTAATCATGCCCCACAGTGATTCAATCCTATGCATAAACCTTATCTCCTTTACATTCTGTGCAGGTGCATAATCCAAGCATCTTTCAGTCTCTTTGGCCTGCCGTTGGCTGATATCATTGACACGGACTTGCAGAAATACAAGCGCAGGTAAATATAATAAAAAAATTAAAAAAATTAATCACCCCTTTCATTAAATTAAACTAAAATTCTTCATGTGAATGCACTTTGATGCAGCATCACATGCACATAAACCTTTGTTTTTTATAATACTACATAAAATAAACATTAGGAATGAGTACACTTTTGTAATCCATGTTGAAAATATAGATTTACCTAAAAAATAATGTTTAATATTAAAAAAAAAAAAAGATGTAAAGAAATTCATGTTAGTTGACTGTTGATATAATAGTTTTTTCATGCTTTCTTGATACAGTTCCCCCCTCTCGTCCATGGTGTTTGGGACCAATGCTCTGTTCACAAAGCCGGCTCAGTCTCTGGCTCCTATGATGGTGCTTACTATCCTCAACCAGTTTGGATATGAGCAGCTGAAGGAAAAAATTGGGGAGGCAGATCAAAGGTACGGAACGTTTATTGATTCTTATCTTAAGTAAAAGTCTAACTGAAATAGATGGCACAAATCATGGCACTGTTGGACTGATTGTTAATAAGTATAAAATTCAACTTGAAAAATGAACCTTTTGGTCAGCGTGATGGATTGAAAGCAACCTTTAAACGATTGGTTTATGATTTTTATAAAGTCTGTCTTGAAGCAATATTCAGGTCCCCATTGTTATTAGAATTATTAAAAACACAAGTGTTTGTAATAAAGAGAACTGAGTCAGGCTTCTTCGAAAGCAGAATGAATATTTTACTTGTAACAGCATACAAGGGAATCAACAATGTATCTGGTTTGGTACATGGTTGAATACAAAGAAATGGACAGTGTACATGAGATTATATGCAAGAGAAGGTGTGTGCGCAAACACACTAGGTTCGTGTGTTCAGGACATTTGAGTTTTGCTTGCGAAAGCAGAAAGATTTTTAATTAGGCAGATAACAGAATATGGGAAACTTAGGGAGTCTTTTTTACTCCCCCATCAACTCTCAACCACTGTGCAAGGCAGTTTTCTTCTCCAAGGCTAAACAACAAGTTGTAGCAAAAACACTTTGGAGTTCTTTAAGTTTACTGGGACAAAGTTCAACAGGCAGAAAGCATATATTGTAGCATTAAAATATTATACAATCATAAGGCAAATTACATTTCGTTAACACCCATGTATCCTCCTCAAACAGGTTTTTCTTGCTGTTCAAACTGGCCAATTAGTCATGTGGAACAAAATCAACTGTCATCGCTTTGTGCAAAACGAAAGTTAATCTTAAATGACTATGTAGCTTCAGCGCGTTGGTCGCTTTTGGGCGCGTTGGACAATTTTTTGACACAAAATGACCAAGCGCCAGATCGGGCGCGTTGGTCGCTTTGGCCCAAAGCGCCAACGCGCCCGGTGTGTTCTCAGCTTTAGTTATTCAAGTGAGTATTTTGGTACAAAGCTCTCTCCATGTGTTTCTATTCTTTTACCAGAGCTCACTACGTTTGCGTGACGTTAGACGTTTTATTGTGTTAGTCCGACTGAAACCAGACTTTTAAAATGCATATTAACATGTTAGTCGGACTGAAATGTACTAAATCTGATTTCTCAAAACTGAGCGAACACACCCAGATAATGCTGTTGGGAGCCAGGCTTCTCCTGCATATCAGTCAATCAGACTGTGACAGGCCTAGGCACTCTAAGCATGCTCCACAGTGTCCTGCCCTGAGCTTTCACCTGGAAGTCGAAAAGCATTCAAGCATATACGCAATGTGCAGAGCTGTACAGTTATCCATACTGTTAGTTATCCACCGCTCAACATGGTACCAGTTTGCCGCTCGCTAAACGTTTGCAGCCTGCTAAACATTAGCTGCGTGCTAGCAAGTTAGGTCAACCGGAAAAAGTGTCCAATATGACATAAATCGATTCCCCTCTTGTGCTTGTATATTGGGACAAGGACAGTAGACCAACGAAATGTCCTCGTGAACGCTATAACCTTTACATGACTAAACTGTGCATGTAAACGTACTGAGTGAAACACAAGAATTTATTTTATGTTGAAACTTTTTATTTTTGGGAGATGACCTCTCCATTTGATCATCTCAAACTGCTGAAGCCTCATAGTAACTTCTGATCAAGTTTAGAATACATAACCTTCATACACTGGACGTACTGTAAGGGCCTGATCTCTAAAAAGGTTTTGTCAAGTTTAAACGCTCATACTGAAATAACAACTTGCACACATTTCAAAGCACTTTTCCTTTTCCCATCAAGTTTATCTTCAACTGAATAGCTACATGTCAATGATTAAGAGAGGGCCTTCTAACACTGTGTTTTATTACAAAGGTCACTGGTTATATCATTTCATTCAGAGCCAATGAAATATTTATTGTCAAATATTTTTCCTGCTCTGCATGTTGTGTCCTGAGAGCACACATATTAACGCACACATCTAAGCATGTGTTCAAAATGTTTAAATAGGTTTCAGACTTCCGCTGTGTTGTTTTGAATCATAGTCAACACACACGCAGAAGGCTGTGGTGAGGAAAAGCAACAATGATACGTTGTAGAAGCAAAAGGTTTATTTTCAATCAATAGCAAGAAACTCCGCGGAGGGTCACTAGTTCCATCACAGCATGTTACAAGGAGTGACCACCTTTCCTTAAATCGTCACATATGAACATTTACTCCCCCAGGGGGGGAGGCGTCTAACAGTGGGTTTGGAGGAGAGACAGGCTGAGAGGCAGACAGTTCTAATATACATACATTGTTATTGTAAAACATGGGAGGGGTCAGGTTGATCTGAGTGGGAGAGACAGGCAAAGGAGGGGGACATAGGAGACAGGTAGACAGGTAAGCTGGGTGGGGGAAGAGGAGGGGGAGACAGGTTGGGAGGCAGACAGGTTGAGATATACATTCATATTATAATCGTGGGTGGGGCAGGCTGACCCAGAAGAAGCAGGAGGCTGTCTGCAGGAACATTGTCCTCTTTCAAATGTATAGTCAGGCTGGCTAATCTCCCTCCACAAGGGTTATTACATTTACAGTTTCAAATAACATAAACACATGATAAATAACTGTGCAACAGGTCAAACGATGGAGGCTAAAGGACTGCAGTTCTCCATGAATTCAAACACCTTATCCCTCTTTGTCTGCAGTGCCTTGGACAGCCTCCACAGTGTCATGTTCTACCTGGTGTGTCTGGTGCCCATGTGTGTCGCTGCTCTGCAGGCTTTGGCTTGGAGGCCGTTTTCAATACGCACCAGTCACACAGTCGACACAAAGTACATTGACGGTTAACCTTTTTTAGGAATCAAAGATAGCTGACGGCTGTTATTTTTCTTTAGTTGGGAATTTCGGGGACATTCTTTATTTGTAATTGAGATTCCCTTTTATCACACTGTCCATTCACTGACCTCAGCAGATCCTTATAAGGAACATATTGTATACTGACTGTGATCTCCATAAAAGGGACCATTTCACTCTTAAAGCATTTGGGAAAAGGCTGTTTTGTTCTACGTAGAGGAACCGTACATTGAAAATTAATGTAAGTCTGATAATAGGGGTATAGGCTAGTCCAGTTTCTAATGTGATTGTATAAATGAATGGCAATGTTATTTTTTGTAAACATATTCTTTTATATGCATCTGTACGGTCGATTGTGGAGAAAAACTAAAAGCACTGCATTTACCCTGGTTACACTCTATATTTGATGCAGATAGCAAATACTGGCAGCATCACATTGTGGCTCAACATGAGCCCTTCAAGGTTAGTATATGCTAGTGTAAACTTCAGGTCTTGCAAGTGTGGCTTGTTTGACAAGTGAAACATTCCAACTGAGATCTAACTGCATCATTTACCAGAAGAAACGAGCTAGAAAGAAATGTCACAAACATTTGACTTTATTATCAGAATGTTTTCCTGATAATGTGTCTTGCATCCAGAGACTAACATTGATTCCCAGGCAGAACAAAACACATTCCACCAAACATTAAAAAAAAAACAAATACTTAAAAAATATATCACATCAGACACTATAAGTAAAAATAGTTTTGCTACAAACATGGGCATAGTTACTGTGTAAGTGCAGCTTTAACTCCAGCCAAGCTGCCGATGCAGGAGTTCAATTTGACGCTCTGACATACATCTGTGGGACCTTAAACAGACTTTGACTGGAGATTATAACCAGCTATGGTAAGCAACAGAGCTTAAATAAAGGGAATGCTCAAAGATAGGATTTACCTCATGTGAAGGTTTATAATGAAGGAGAGGAGATGGAAAGGGAGGAAGACTGTGACTGAATGGCTTTCACCTCAGTCTGCTAGAAGATTGTATCGCAGCTTTTAAAATTGTAAAAAAAATGTAAATGCATTTAGACATCCACTGTTTGTTGTGGTTACAATGGGCAAGCAAGCCGTTCCTTTAGCCATGTTAAAAGGTTTGGGATTTATGAGTGACTGGAAGGATGCAGCTCCTCCTTCAATCAACATATTGAGAGTATGTTCACAATACTCACGATACAAATCTTATATCCGCCAACAACTAACAATATTCATTTGAAAAGCTTGGCCGTATTTTTTTATTGTAGTAAATTAATTTTCAGAAAAAAGCCACAGCAACTTCAATCAAAAAATTCAACCATTTCTCTTGCGTTAGCGTTGTCTACTGTAAGCTGTACTGTATTACGTGCAAAATCATCTGTATATGGGCTTTGTTGTCTTTACATTGTTGTTAGTTTTAGTCAAATTACATCTGAATGTGAAGTTTCTTTGATTGTGTGTCTGTACACAAACCTGCCCAGATTGGTGATCATACTTTTGTTCACAAGTTAGTGTGGAGACTGTGTTGGTTCATAATTAGATCATCTTGATCAGATTATCTTAATTTTTTTAACCTTGACTTCTCTCGGGATAGAGTTAGCATCTTCTCCTCCCATCAGCCTTACTTGCACTGCTGCACACTTGCTCTTTATGATCAGTAGACACTGTGATCTCTGTGCCCAGAAAATGTTCATCCTGTGTACGCTACTTTTTTACTCTTTCCGTACAATTCACAAATGATGTTTTTCGTATACAGAAGAATGAATTAAAATCACGTGACTGCCACGTCTCTGAATTGAATTTGACTTTCTTCATTTTATTTATAGCCATCACTGCTGAAACTTAAAAAAGTGTTGAGAAAAACGAACGGCGACTCAGGACCTTTTGGTTGTGAACATGCAAACAACAGCTCTGCAGAAGGCGACGATTTGTTCATTTCCTCCGTCACATCCTCTTGTCAGATTTTTCGCGCCCTTGGAATTACTCTGTCTGACTCTGTCTCTTAATATTCTTAAGTGACCATTAGACGTTTTGATAAATGTCATCAGCTGAGCTTCTGAAATCAGTATTTTCAGCCTGCAAGGAGATAAGATTTCATATGTTAATGACAATATAACAGCAACAGTTTTACATCCACTGTGCAGGTTTATGCAATCCGTGCATTGACCAAACCTGACCGTAACATGCTGCAACAAGGTTTACCTCAGCTTGAGAACGGTTGCTGCTCTGTTGTCTATCAAAGGTCCTCCTGTTGTACATTTCTTGCAGCACGCTCCGGAATTGTCTGTTTTTTGTTGAGTCATTCTGTTCAGAAAGTTGAAAAGAAATGGGTCAGAAAAAAATCAATATCTGGAGTTATGTTGAATTATTTTTGTATTTAAATTCACAAGAAAAGCTGGTGAACCACTTTTGTTATCTGTTGTGTTGTAAGAGGCTTTTTCTGGCCTTGGTTCCTGTTCCTCTTTTAACTTTTGTTGCCCCCCCCCCCACCTCATAATACAGCAAAAACAACGAATAGAAAGAGAAAACAAGACAATTATCTACAACCTTGACTGTTTTCCGCGCCCTTTTGAAGAGCTGATGCTAGAAGAGAGAGGAACATTTCATATCAGTGTATTTTCACAGGGTGATAGATCTTGACAGAACACAACAGCCGACTAAAATAAGTCTGAGTTATTTACCTTCTTCAGGATAAGTGTCACTATTGCCACACTGTAGATGGCCAAGAGGGCAAAGGATAGCCATAGAAGAATATGCCTCACCATCGTTTTAACCCTTTCTAAAAAAAAAAAAAAAAAAAAAAAAAAAAAAAGAGAGAAAAGCTGTCCTTCTGAATTCCTCTTAATCAACACGTACAATCTTTACTTTTTGAAAATCAGTTTTCCACTCAAATGACTCTTACCCCTCACTACGAGTGTTGTGCCTGTCCCTACATGGTGGGCACCGAATGCTGCTTCTCCATTCTTTATCGCAGCACAGTGGTATATCCCGCTGTCGTTAAGACCCAGGGACTTGATGTGTAGAGACGCTCCCTCCATGCTGTACTTGTGACGATGGTTCAGGTTTACACGTTCAGAGTTGCCTTTGAAATAGTACCACTCGTACCGCACGCCTTTGGCTGAACAGGGTGACGTGACTTTACAGGGCAGGGTGACACTTTGTCCTGTTTTCCTCAAGATGGCCCTGTCTGGCTGTGATAAGCAGGTCTCGGCTTGGGCCATCATCTCTGGAAGGACAGAGGAATCAAGCAACACAGATATATCATATATTATCGTTACAGCCTAAATGTCCTAAGGAGAAACCACTGAGCTATTGTTGAACATGATATTTGCTAATTCTACCAGTGGAACAATGAAGTTAGTATTCCCTAAAGTGCACAAGGAGAGTGAGGTAAAGGAGAGTGTAAATACTTCTTACCTGTTATTTGCAGGTAGGTGAACAGGAGTGAAAACCGTAACAACACGTCCATGTCTATGGCTTGCTTGACTCCTTGTGAATTATCTCATTATTTCTGGCAAAGGGGGCTGTCTAAATAGTTGACAACATGAGAAGTGGTAACATACCTCACTTCCTCATCACTTAGTTCCTTCTTATTTTCCTGTCCTTTGCAGCTGAACGGTAACACTGTGTGGGTTTCCATGAACAAGAGGAATTTCAGTGTGTTTGTGGTAACGTGACATGATAAAGGATGACATTAAAAATATTGATTCAACAGTTGAGATTTAACTGATAAATGTAGGGTGAGAGAAGTGAGAACTTGGTGTCATTGCAGACGGGAAGCCACAAAAAGCCTGTTATTGCTTAATACGAGCAGAATTTCTGCAAATGCACGTTTAACACCATCTCTTGACTCTTTGCATCGCTGGAGCAATTTAGGAAAGAAGTAACATTTCTGATATGTGCTACGAAATTCTGAAGATACTGAAAATGTTCACTAGAAATCTTACAGGCGATGGCATGAGATGCTATTGAAATGGTAAGAGGAAGCAATGCAGTTCTGTTTTATATAAAAAATATATATACACATAAAACTGAATGAGAAATATTAGGATAATACAAATCCTTAAGTGATAGTGTAATACAATAGTGTAAGTATATTAAATGCACTTTATTAAAGCCCCTATCTCACTGGGCTGCGACTGTTTGCGACCAGTTGGAGACACAAAATTGCGACAAAATGTGCCAATTTGCGACAATTTTCACTTGCAGTCTCACTGAGTTGGTTCCTCACGACACGTTTGCGAATGTCTTTGCCGGAAGGTCGCATTTATGTCTCACGAACGTCTGCGACTGTCGCACAACGAATGTCGTCTCCTTTTTGTCTCAATTCAGTCGCAATTTAGTTTTATATGTCGCCAAACCCTCGCAAAGTTGTCTCACACTTCTCGCACTTTCTGACTCGCGGAGACTAAATTGAGAAGGGTTTGCGACGCGTGCGACACACCTGCGACGACTCTGAGACTATTTTGAGACTGATTTGTCGCACACTTTTTTTGAACATGTTCAAAATTCATGCGACAAGACTGCGCGGCTCTGCGACTCATGCGAGGAAATTGAGACCTCCGCGAACGTTTGGAGACAGTTTAGAGACTCGTTTGCGAATGCAGTCTCCAACTTGTCGCAAACAGTCGCAGCCCAGTGAGATAGGGGCTTAAGACACACATTAAGGTGGTCCCAAATTATATAGTTATATAATCTTATTCGTCTACTTTTTCCCTGCCCTATTTTTAAGTTTTTTTTTGTGATCAATATGACGAAGCTGCCATAACTCATTATATCTACTAATTTATGGGACATTTTCAGACAGATTTACACATGGATTGGATATGTAGATAACAGTTACTCCACCTCAGCCAGCTTCAACAAGAGATATCTGCTCACATTGTAATGCATCAGTAGTAACACATTAATTATATAAGATAAGATTCAATTTGTTTGTTTTTGCTTAGAACAGAAAAAAGAAAAGGTTTTGATTTCCTGTAGGCGGGCCTTGCCATGCCTTCGCTCAGGCTGTGGTCCAATCCAAACCTTCCTGCGTGTTTTCCCACGCCCCCTTCCACGTCGACCTGCACTCTCGCCATATTTTCAATCCTGTGGATCCCGCAGCCCGGTTTGCCACCAAGTTGAGGAGCGTCCGCGGCGTTCAAGACAGACTGAAACTATTTACTTTGAGAGGGGAAAACAGGGAAAACCCGCGTTAGCTTCCTCCCGTCTGTGTGTTTAAACTCTGCAACAATGAACGTCTTCAGACTGACAGGGGACCTCTCTCATCTGGCTGCTATCATCATCCTTCTGCTCAAAATATGGAAGACCAGGTCGTGTGCAGGTAATTTGTTTTTATAAGGAATGCTACAATATGTTCTTCCCAACGTTATTGCACCTTGCATTTTTCTTTAGTCTTTTAAAGCTTTGTCTCTTTCCCAGAGAGCTCCAAGAAGCGAGCTCCAAGCTAGCTCACGTTAGCTATCTGCTACGTCTCATTCATTTGCACCAAAGGCTACCGTTAGCAGCCAATTAGCTAACTTTCCGATAACAACAAGTGACTGCGGTCCACACCCACTACTGTTGATCTTTTGACTTGAAGTACATGGTTGAATAATTCAAGTTGGTGGCAATAATGTCCAAATATAAAGCATAGCATTAGCTATGTATAGCTTGCTATAGTAAGCTGTAGCTAAACTACGGTTTGAGGGTCTTCTTAGTAGATAATAAGAACATCAATACAACATTTATCAGACTTGTATTTATTTTTGGATGTGGGGGTGTATAACTTGTTCCAGTTTCACCTTTGCTCTCTCCACACTGCACCCATCTATGTTCTCGTGCTCTGTTGTTCAGTTAATGTTCGGTGCTCGACTCTTTTGGCCTGGCTTCTGACGTGGCGTTCAGAAGGCACTACGGAAGTAGCTCAGTTTACTTCTAGTCAACTTTAGTTGTGATGATGATTAGAAGTGCTGTCATTGGCCAAAGAAACTGGAGGGTTGACTGTGTAGGTTGACAGCCAATTGTGTAGATAAAGTGCATGCACATTTGTAGAATAAGAATATAAGAAGATGTTAAGTAACTTCAATGAAGACCGATAAGAACAAAAGACTGAAATATTCACTGAAGATGCAAAACTAAAACCATTTACATAAAGGCAGAAGAAGAAGGGGAGGATGAGGATGATGTGTGTGAGGCAAGATGGAGGAAGCACGAGCTCAGGAGGACCAGGACCTCTGCTGGCTCAGTCACTATCCCAACATGAATTGGGATAAAAACCAGGGATACATCTCACTCAAACTACACCTCACTCCTTTTTAGAGTTTACGATTCAACTAACCAGCATGTCTTTGCACCGTGAGAGGTAACCCATGCAGACGCAAGCCAGTGCAACTCGGTGTACACACAAAAATTCCAGAAGGATTGAACTGAGAACTTCTTTTTTTGCTGCCCTTTGTGGATCTGTATGATTAAAGGTGGAGAAAGCAATTCTGGAGAACGCTTGTCAAAATTGTTAAATAACTCCTCACTGTGTATCAACACTGGATTTTTTTTCAGCACGCACACACTGCACACAGGTATTGAATTACGGGGAGATATTCACTGATTTTGACAATAGTAATTTTGATAACTAGCGTTCTCCAGAATCGCATACTCCATTTTTAAAAGGCAAATAATCTTAATGTTTAGGCAGGTTAAAGTTCATGGAGAGATTTAGGAGGAAAATCTATCTACACTTGTAACTTTCCTTACTCCTTGGAACCTAAATAATGTGGCAAAAGGCTGTGATCTGGTCAGAAATGCATTCAGCCTCGGAGATAAACTTGCACAAACCTATTTTGTCATGTGATTTAGTTATTTCTGCCTATTAAAACAAGTCCAGTAGGGAGACAATATTTTGTGATTGGACTCAATGGGCTAAATATGCACAGTGTTTCCAGTAGATGTCACTGTCCAATAGGGGTGAAGCATGTTGATTCATGTCCTGTCCTGACTACTTGCTGATGGCTTTGACTCAACCTCCGCCTCTAACCTGTAAATCTGTTTTGATGTTTCTGTTGAAGGTATCTCTGGAAAGAGCCAAATCCTGTTTGCCATAGTGTTCACCACGCGCTACTTGGATCTGCTCAGCTCCTTCATCTCCCTCTATAACACAACCATGAAGGTAAGAAGACAGCGGCTCTCGTCTCAGCTCTTTGACCAGCAGCCCTTTTATCTATACAGTCCACATGTTGCTCCTCCCACCCACTACCTTCAGTGATGAGCCGTGTGTGTTGTTTACCAGGTGATCTACATCGGCTGTGCGTACGCCACAGTCTATCTGATCTATGCCAAGTTCAGGGCCACCTACGACGGCAACCACGACAGCTTCAGAGTGGAGTTCCTCGTCGTTCCTGTCGGAGGTCTTGCTGTTCTCGTCAACCACGACTTCTCTTTCCTAGAGGTGGGTTCGGCCTTTTTTTTAAACTAATTAAAATGTCTTTACTTTTACAGGGACAGCACACAATTTAAAAACAATAGCACCGGAGTTAGCAAGTAGCTTCTTTGCATCTGTACTCCCTGGGCAGGCAGATATAACAATACAGAATAAATACATTACATCAATATTTTGCAATCACTATAAAAAGATATCAGTTATTCTTGAGAACCGGGACAAAAGGCGGTCCTCCATATGTAACTGCTGTTATGTTTAAAACTAAAAATATTTAAAATTGTAAATGTTATAAGGGATTAAGAATAGAATGTCTGGAGCACAATTATCCCCTTAAATTTAATTTTATCATTATTATGTCAAATATATGACACTTGTTATCTTCTCACAACGTCCAAAACAGTGTGTCCTCAGAGAAGGTTTCAATCTTTCATATGCAATAAAACCTATTAAAAATGTGCTTTAATGATTAAAAATATCTTTTTTTCATCAAAAGAAACACTAAATAATCTCTCATATCAATAAAAACTGTTTTACAACACCGTCAGACAGGAAATCTGACGGAGTTGACATCTGACGGTGGTGATAGGCCAATGACGGTAAAAAAAACAAAAGCTGCTAGGTTGTGTCAAAGCTTAGCTCAGTAGCTTAGTATATGTTGGATACATACATGTCATTCAATTTGCCGAAACATAGGGTTTGTATTTTTTCAACATTGCACCCTGTTTTGACCCACTTCTCAAGAATCACTGATATAATAGAATGTAATCTAAGCACATGCCAATGAAAACATGACAAGTATACAGCAATGCAAATAATCCTTCACTCTCAGTAAATACATACCTACTACATCTGTTCTACTTATCAGCTCCTGCAAACATTGGCCTTGGCATGTTAAGACTTGAGGCTCGTTTTAAATATAGCAAAACTTCCTGAGTGAGGAAGCTGGTTGACCAAAAGAAGCATTTTTTTAACTCTGGTGTCCAGTCCACCCCTAGAGGATGCTCTAGTCCTACCAGCACTGTTACTTCAAGTGAATGTCAGACATCCTCTCAGAGTAGGGGAGCCACATTATGACTCATTTTGAACATTACGCATGTATCAGAATACAATAAGTGGACCTCCTGTTTGATGGTCAAAGCGTCAGTGGGAAATATTGTATTCGTGTACATTAAAGCGTAAATGCAATCTGTCCATCAGATCCTATGGACCTTCTCAATCTACCTGGAGTCTGTGGCCATCCTGCCTCAGCTCTTCATGATCAGTAAGACGGGCGAGGCAGAGACCATCACCACCCACTACCTGTTCTGCTTGGGCCTGTACCGAGCCCTCTATCTCTTCAACTGGATCTGGCGTTTCTACTTCGAGGGCTTCTTTGACATGATCGCCATTGTGTCCGGTGTGGTCCAGACTGTCCTCTACTGTGACTTCTTCTACCTTTACGTCACCAAAGGTGGGTTTTCTCACTTGTATCATCCAATATGGCAACACTGCATTAAACAATTTAACTTTTTTATTGTAGCCTATAAAGACACTTATTTAGTTGTTTCCTTATTTGGGTACATAACGGTATAAAGCTTTCTAGTCAGTCTTAATACAGTACTCGTATGTCTTATGTCCGTGGAAAGTCTAATTGGTGAATGTAATCATTCCCCCCTGTCCACACCGGCCCTGAAGCTATTGAGAAGACCTTTGGGACAAAACCTACAGTCCTCGTTACCAGGAAAACCATTAAAAAGTTCATCTGAAGCTAATTTGAGGCTTTGGCAGTGTGGTATTTCTAAATCATCTGGTTATTTTCCAGAGTCACAGTCTTTTTAGTACAAAATTCCCTCTTTGTGTCTCTGTCCCTGGAGCTCTTCAAGGAAGCACTGTCCCAGCAAACACACAAAGTGAAATTTGTGTAAAATATATTTGAAGGTGCAAATGGCTTATCGACATTTCTGAAGCCTCCATATTGGAATTTGCTGAACTGAAGTCAACTGAAAATAATCTAATTTCATTACAAAACCAGAACCAAGGGTTTCGTCCCCCATTATTAACGGTCGCATTACGAAGACATTTCTTGTTAGTGAAATCAGGAGTGTTCAAGACATTTCCTTCAGTAATGTAATTAGAGCCTCCTGAGTCCATACCACAGTGCTTTTAAAACTGCAACTGCTCTCACAAGTGCACTGTTTGTTTTGAAAGAAGTTCCTAGTTGAGGAAATGTATCTTTTGACCTTTGGTTGTTACTTGCAGCCTGTTACCACTGCATGAAAGTCTTCACTTTCTAAAAAAAAAAAAGCAGGCACCTTTATTTGCATTTCCATGAAACCAGTGCGAGTTTATTTCTCTTAAAAGTGTGTGTGTGTCCTACTTTCTGACGGCTCAGGAACTGTAGCAGTGTGCACTTCATTCACATTAATATGTCAGTAGTACAGATATCAGAATGAGGAAGAGGCTTTTTCTTGTTGGCTGAAAGAGCCATATACAGTATCTCACAAAAGTGAGTACACCCCTAACATTTCTTCAAATATTTCATTATATCTTTCCATGCGACAACACTGAATAAATGACACTTTGATACAATGTAAAGTAGTCAGTGTACAGCTTGTATAACAGTGTAAATGTACTGTCCCCTCAAAATAACTCGACACACAGCCATTAATGTCTAAACTGTTGGCAACAAAAGTGAGTACACCCCTAAGAAATTTTTTCCAAATTGGGCCCAAAGCGTCAATATTTTGTTTTGCCATCATTATTTTCTATCACTGCCTTAACCCTCTTGGGCATGTAGTTCACTAGAGCTTCACAGGTTGCAACTGGAACCCTCTTCTACCCATTCATGACGACATCAAGGAGCTGGTGGATATTAGAGTCCTTGCGCTCCTCCATCTCCCGTTTGAGGATGCCCAAAAGATGCTCAATAGGTTTAAGACTGGAGACATGCTTGGCCAGTCCATAACCTTTACCGTCAGCTTCTTTAGCAAGCCAGTGGTCGTTCGGAGGTGTGTTTAGGGTCGTTATCATGTTGCAGTACTGCCCTGCGGCCCAGTTTATGAAGGGAGGGGATCATGCTCTGCTTCAGTATGTCACAGTACATGTTAGAATTCAATGAACTGTAGATCCCCAGTGCTGGCAGCACTCATGCAGCCCCAGACCATGACACTCCAACCACCATGCTTGACTCTAGGCAAGACACACTTGTCTTTGTACTCCTCACCTGGTTGCCGCTCCACACTCTTAACACCATCTGAACCAAATAAATGTATTTTGGTCTCATCAGACCACAGGACATGGTTGCAGTAATCCATGTCCGTAGTCTGTTTGTCTTCAGCAAACGTTTTGTGGGGTTTCTTGTGCATCATCTTTAGAATAGGCTTCCTTCTGGGATGACAGCCATGTAGACCAGTATGATGCAGAGTGCGGCGTATGGTCTGAGCACTGACAGGTTGACCCCCCACCCCTTCAAGCCCTTCAGCAATGCTGGCAGCACTCATACGTCTATTTTCCAAAGCCAACCTCTGTGTACGACGCTGACCACGTGCACTCAACCTTCGTAAACTGGGCCGCAGGGTGGTATTGCAACATGATAACGACCCCAAACACACCTCCAAGACGACCAGTGGCTTGCTAAAAAAGCTGAGGGTAAAGGTTATGGCCTGGCCAAGCATGTCTCCAGACCTAAACCCTATTGAGCATCTTTGGGGCATCCTCAAACAGAAGTTGGAGGAGCGCAAGGTCTTTAATATCCACCAGCTCTGTGATGCTGTCATAAATGGGTGGAAGAGGGTTCCAGTTGCAACCTGTGAAGCTCTAGTGAACTACATGCCCAAGAGGGTTAAGGCAGTGATAGAAAATAATGATGGCAAAACAAAATATTGACGCTTTGGGCCCAATTTGGAAAAAATTTCTTAGGGGTGTACTCACTTTTGTTGCCAACAGTTTAGACATTAATGGCTGTGTGTCGAGTTATTTTGAGGGGACAGTACATTTACACTGTTATACAAGCTGTACACTGACTACTTTACATTGTATCAAAGTGTCATTTCTTCAGTGTTGTCCCATGGAAAGATATAAAGAAAAATGTGAAGAAATGTGAGGGGTGTACTCACTTTTGTGAGATACTGTATATATATATATATATATACATATATATGTGTATGTATGTATGTATGTATGTATGTATGTGTGTATATATATATATATATATGTGTGTGTGTGTGTGTATATGCATATATATGTGTGTATATGTATATATATGTATATGTGCATGCGCTAGCCAACACATACAGCAGATTGTCTATTTTGGAGAAAGTGTGTGTGGACTTTCCACTCTCCTTTTTGAACTTTGGATGTCTTCTTTGCATCCATTTACAGAACAGTAAATTGCGAAGAACAACACGTCTATGTGTTTTTTCCTCTGGGTCTCAAAGAAGTCATTCCTTTATTTTAATCTTCACAGTAGATGGGCTGGAAACTTTGAATTCCGCGGTTTAGTTCCTGGGGCTCTAAATTTCCAGGAAGTATTTCAAAGTGCTGTGAATCATCTCTGGCAGCATGAGCTTATTGAAGATTTTTTATACTAGTTGACTGTAAAAAAAAATCAATTACAAAAATGTGTATCTCGTATACCCACAGTGTTGAAAGGGAAGAAGCTGAGCCTGCCGGCGTAAAGACGCAACAGGAGACTGCGACTCCCAGCAGACTCAGGGGGGTGTGGAGATGACATCATGGATTCTCGTGACCTAAAGCAAAAAGATGCCTGAGACAAGGAGCCAACTGTCATGGGGGGGGGGGAAAAACACTAGTCTTCTTGATGATTGCGGATGGAACTGGTAAATGCCAACAAACACCAGAGCTGAACAAAGATGATCCCACTACATCAACCTTTTGGATTTCTGTGTTCAGCGTCTTGCCTTAAACTCCTTTTCATTGCTGTTCAAATAGGAGAAAAGGCTCTTTTTTTTTTGGTTTAGTTTTTTTTTTTCTACATGTGAGGTGCATACGATTAATTTTTTATTTTTTTTATAACGTCACAAATAAGGTCGACTCTGAGAAGTACCTTGCTTGGCTTGGTAATGAAATGCACAATTGTACAGTCTTATTAAAAGAGTGAGATCAAGAGTAATGGATCCGAGTGCCTGATGAGGATGATGTCTGGTTTCTCACAGCATTTTTGTTCTTTGTTTACCGTCAGTTTTTCCTGTTTTGTCTAGATATCGATATGCATATATGGTGTTATACTTGTACACATTTAAAGAGGCCAACACACGCATCCATTGTGTAGAAACATTGCTTTCTAGCATTGCTATAAGAAACATTTTAACAGTTTGCTCTTGTCTAAAAATCTGAACTTTTTTATAAACAGAGTATTTGTAGATTTATGTTAAATTTAAGAAGTAACCCATACGATAGTTTACTTTAATGCCAGTAATCTTGGATGTCAGTATTTTCAATTGGTGGCCATTTTTAAAAAAAAATTCAACTTTTGATCTTCTTTGATTATAGATTTCATACCATCTTAAAACACGGCTACTCAGTTTGGATGTAGATAAAGCTTCCACTTTGTTTCTACTATTACTGCATCCCAGTAACAATCTCATGTCCACCTTCCAACAGACACCCGTCATTTATTTCAGCATTGAAATCAGTGACGTCTGAGTAAAGCAATACAGATGAACCGAATGATGACTGCACTGTTCAATGTAGGGATGGGAAGTGTGCAGATATTTGGTATGTGAATTCTTCCAGAACTTTGACATTTCAATTGTAACCTGTATGTCTGGAGTTTTACCAATTTAAACACATTCGACATTGTGCTGCTCAGTAATGGGAGTAAGGGGGATCATGGTATTCAACTAGTGCATTTCTATGAAATCTAAAGGCCTCTTGTTAACTTTTTCAAATTAGTCATTCCAAACACATTATTTCAATCTTTTTATTTTCTTTTTTTGCATGATATCACCTCCATTAAAGATTTTATGAGAATCACTTTCCAGTGTTGCTGTTTTATTATAAAAGTCATAAATAGTGCACTTTTTTCTTATATGGTTCTGTGTGAATCATTTGACCACTACTAGAGTCATGGGTGCCACACGATACATATTCTTGCAAATGGTTTTACACTCACTGAGGGGTGTGGCAGTAACGCTAAAAAGAAACGCAGCTTTAAACCAGCAAAGAGCATAGAAGATGACTGGATGAAACAGTAGGCTTTGTTTTTGGTGAGTAATGTTTAATGAAAACAAACTTTATTGTTCATTAACAAGAAACTCTACAGGACACATTTTAGTATTGAACGCTTACATTTATTTTCCATTTAAAAACAGAAGATGTCATGGCATGGGAAGGAACAATAACATGTATTTCCAATTCTTTGGCGTATTTTTCTATCCCAGCATCTAAACAAGTGTAGAAAACAACATTTCATATCCATCATCCCACTCACTTACTCCAACAGCAGGGATCATTTGTAAACTTCCCCTATGATACACACAACATGATGTAGTAAGGAAGCTTCATTTTCCTGAGTACAGACCGATATTTCCACCAAATTCTTCAAAGGATACTTGTAATACACAAAATATTCTCTTCTGTAGTCTTACCACATTGATAAACATTCAGAGGACATGCAACTGATTGCATTTTGACAAGAAAAGAAGTAACTTAAAGTATATATTCTAGATTCATTTAAAATCTGAGACATTTCTCCATACAGTGTTATTGACGTACCATGAAGCTGCATTACAACTTCACATTGTGCTCTTTCAATGTAACAGAAAAAAAATTAACACAGTAACAGTTCATTTGTAGTGCACTTTTTTGCTTAATAGGCCATGTGCATTAGACATCTGCTGAAATACACAACATGCACAAGCATACCTGAATTTTGAAATAAGCTTAAAAAATAAATGTATTATACCAAAGTTGCTCTCTATGTATATATTCATATACATATAAATATTTTACTTAAAAAAAAAGTTTAATGATATTCAAGCTTTAGACATACAGTAACCAGTTAAAAGTTACATTTGCACCTGCCAGATTTGAAACACTGTACAGGATATTCAAGGGTCTGAACCTCCCTGACTCTCAACCATCAAGCTTCAGTTGTTCTGATGTAAGGCCCCTGGTACATTCAGTGATTATTAAAAAAAAAAAAAAAAAAAAAAAAAACTCTTCCACGTGATAGTTGAAAAATCGAGAGGGAAGAAGAAATGGTGCTACTCCATTTCCTCCAGCTTTGAAGGGTCACATTCACTCTCCTTCCCGGGGACTTGACCTCGCTGGTAAAGGAATGAAAGAAAAATCACAGCACAAGAGAAGAGAATGAATACAATGTTAAAACAATGTCACAGTTTTGAATATGAAGGGGTGTACAGTACGATATAGATTTCCATTTTTTCAAGGAGAGGATGACTAAAACTTAATTGACATTTTATGTGTTGCTGATGTTTCACCCCAAAGCCAAGTTCTAAATAAGTACAGCCTTACATATGATCTCAGATGAGGTTTGGACCTTCCTTAGACCCTGTTTCCACCTGGCATTAACATCTGACTTTTTGAATCTGGTTACAAGTGGCCAGCTCTCAGTCCGTGTGTTCCCACTTGTATTTTCAAATGTGACTTCTCTGTCTACTTCGATGTGATCGGATTCCATTTAACCGCGCTGTATTTAAATCAACACGTACATGTATAATTTCCATTTGCATTGGTGTTTTTAACCGGTGGGGTTCAAACAAGTAAACATACAGGGCTGTACAGTGCCACAGTTTTAATCGCATTTGCTATTAAAATGCATTACATGCGAAGATAATTACCAGTCTAGGTTGACGAGATATGCTACTGTCATTTAGACAAGGAGGAGCGATGCACAACACTGCTTAGAGGGCTCTCGCCAAATGCGGGAAATATCATAGATAGTATATAAAAGTAAAAACTCTTTGGCGAGTAAGTTATTACGCCTCTTTGGCTGGTGAAAGATGTGTGCTCGCCGGGCGGCTTTTCTAACGTCTGCTACACTCTTGTCACCACCACCAGTAGGCTACACGGGCTGCTTTCTTAATTAAATATATTTCGAACAGAATATTTCCTGTGCCTTCACATTAAAAGCCTGTTACTAGTCAAACGCGTGTTGACTTTTATTCTTAAAGCGGACCTATGATGCTTTTTGACTTTTATGACCTATAAACGTTGTTATGATGATTTATAGTCATGCTTAACCATACTAAATGATCAAATAATGACTTACATCATTTCGACGGATGTTTCCCTGCTGACCGTCTGGGGTGTCTGTGCAGGGCACTAGACACTATTCTACCCAGTCGAGAAGCGTGTCACGTTCGGGGATGCGTATGTAACTTCGGGGGGATTGTGAAGTCACCACGCGGATGTTTCCATGTATAGTAATGCTGTCACTTCCCTGTTCGCGTCTGCCTCGCGCCCTTATAGGTCCGTGCTCGCGCTTCCCGCCACTGAAAGTGTTCCGGAAGGAAGGTAACCAATCACAACGGAGTGGGGTTTGCAGGAGGGGGGGGGGGGGCGAGCGGAGATTGCCGAAGCACAGGCGGAGGGAGCGGAGATGCCCGAAGCACACACACTCAAGTGTTGACAGGACGTGCTGGATCGCCAAAAGAAGAGAAAGAGCTTCCCGAAAATCTACATAGTTTTTTGTGATGTGATTCGTGTCAGGTTGCTCTATAGCAGTGTAAAACAAGAAATTAAGACCAGAAAAGTAGTATAATAGGTCCTCTTTAAGCAGATAAGAACAGGAAGTCGTTGCCTTGCAGCTCTCCAGTCAATAGCAGCGATTTCCGTGTTTTCAGATTTACGCAGTGAAATGAAAACAGAGGACAGAAAGCTTGTCATTTGCAATACTGGCGGAAGCAACTAACGTTCATGAGGCTTCTATAAAAGCTGCATGAACGCCAGTGATGCATTTTCAACGTATTTCCGCCCAGGCAGGGGGCAGCAGTTGAGTAGGAGGTCCCTAAAGTGGACACAAACCACATTCGTGTTTCCACTACCAAATGAATGTGGATACAAGTGGACACAAGCGACGTAAACCACCTCCGAATGTGGTTTTTGTGATCCGATCTCAATGCGTCTTGAGAGTGTTCTCACCTGTAGTTAGAGCTGTATTCATGTGATCAGATCACAAAAACCACATGTTAATGCCAGGTGGAAACGGGGTCTTAGAAAAGCCTAAGTGTGGTCAAAATGTGGGTTCTTCACAAAAATAATTGGAGCTTATAGTGTGCTGAAATACACTGTTACAATCCTTGGTGTCAATCACCAAACAACATTTTCTGAGTGTACTACAGGCCATTACCTTTGTCTGGTTCAGGTTATAATAGTTGAGGGTGTTGGAACCGACGACATAAAAGACGTTAAAGATGACTGAGAACACGCCAGAGAAGAAGGCAATGCCTGAGAGCACGGTCAGCAGAGTGAACCCTCCTGCACACAACAGGAACACTGTGACAGACACGGACAGAAACCACATGTTTTTTTTTCCATTAGTGCTGCCAGATGTGTATATTTGGCTTATAAGCAATTGATTTTTGACATTACTGCACCTACCCTCAAAGAGAACAAAACCCACTGCACACATAATGAAGGTCGAAAGAGCAAAAACGAAGAAAACTCCAACAGGCACCGCAGCCAGGGCGCTGAACATCAACACAGTCAGGGACAAGACAGGGTGACTGCTGAGGTACTGCCCAGCCCTCGTACTCATCATCCGTGTTACCTGTTCAGGAGAGAAAAGACACAATGCCACTGTCAGCTTGAGTTAGCCGGGAGGAGGCCTATACACCTCCTCTGATTCCCTGATGGAAAAGGGGAAATGTGTTGAGACTCAAAAAACAGAGGCAGGAGTTTTAAGTGTTACCTTGGGGTCGTCATACAAGCTTTTGAACATGTTGGACCCAGTCCCCCACAGCTGCTGGAAGTTCTCAGTCATGCTGCTGCTGTATATCTTCACAGATCTGACCACACTGAGATCACAAGGAAAACCGAGTTAAAAAGGTGAAGTAAACCATTTATTTACGTTAATCCATACAATGTTCACTTCATGATGTGCGCGTTTCGTAAAGCCGATTTCTCAGTCAGCTGCTCTGCATGCTATCTGCTTATAAACTTTTCGGGATATCCCAAAATGACGATTAAATCCCAAGAGATAAAATACAAACCGACACCCGTCTCACTCATGGTCTAACTGCAACTGCACGCCAGAGTGACATATGGGTGAATGTTCATGCGCCTACATTGGCGGTGGAGGTAACAATCCTTCCCAATGTCTGTTTTGATGGTTTTTAATCACACTTATGGATCTGAAATGATGCTAGATAACTCCCTGCTTGAAGACCGCAGTGCATTAATGTGTTGATGTAGGGACGAGCGAGGGGACTGCTAACTGCAGTAACTGATAGGAAGTTAGCTAAAAGAACCATTCCGCTTACAGCACCTTTAAAATCACACAAGCTTGTAGGAAGTGAATCCGAAAACTTCACTTCACAGAAAGTTGTTGCAGATCTACATATCAGGCAGCTGTTCTCTATCACAGCTCTTTTGTATGACACACAATACATTACTCAGGAACATTTCTGAAAACATACCATAGTTAAGTTGATGACTACTAACCTGATTCAAGTGGTTATACCTTGTTGGATCCTCAGTTAAGCACTGCACTCTGTAAATTGCTCCGAAAGACAAATTTTCGAAAAGTGTCCCAATTTAACAATACTAACCCTATATGAAACTGTGTCCTGTAGTTGCTTTAGACACTACCACAGTATCAACCAACACACCCTTTGTTTAAAACCAATAAACCACACCTTCTTCTTCTACCTCCTCCTACTCCTCCTCCACCTCCTTCTTCCTCTTCTGGATTCCCGATGAGAGAGGGTCGAAAAGGCTTGTTGCTGCCATCTACTGATGCTGCACAGAACTGCAGTCAAAGTCATGTTGGTGCCTATTGGTGGAAAAGGGTTACAAGTGGAAAGGATAGTTTACTGCTGCTGGTGTGTGTGTGTGTGTGTGTGTGTGTGTGTGTGTGTGTGTGTGTGTGTGCGTGCGTTCGTGCGTGCATGTGTGCGTGCGTGTGTGTGTGTGTGTGTGTGTGAGAGAGACTGTTGGTGTGTTGGTGGCCCCTGACAAAAGTGTGGTTGGCCTGTAGGCTATTCCTCATGAGCTGGTATAAAGGACTTGATTTACATCCATCTACAGACTGCAGACATTTGGTTAAACAAGCAAGATGCTGTAAGACCTCAGGAGCCTGCACTGCATCAAGTTCTGTGTATGACACACGCACACACACACACACACACACACACACACACACACACACACACACACACACACACACCCACGCAATCGTCATGATTGTATAATCATCAACTCTGTTGAGTGGGGAAACTTTAAGCAACAACCCTGTCGGTGTGAAAAGCAGAGCTTTAGTAAGAAACACCAACCCTTTTAAACATGCAAGGTTCGATGCTGTGATTGATTGTTATGCTGCTGCTGTGACAGGTTCTGATATGAGGGAAATCACAAGTAGTTCCCCAGAGATCCCTAAGACAGGGGTTCCCAGGTTACTCCACAGCTGTCAGACTGAAACAGCCCTTAAAAATAATGACCGCACTTTCTGCCTCTCTGCTACAAGACGGACACAGCCAGACAGATTTTTCGCTTTCAGTGAAGACGCAGACAGATAAAAATACTAAACGACTGAACTTCACCACAAGCATCAGTGATTACTTCCTCAATCAAAAGACAGCAATACTCTCCACAGCTGCCCTCAAGTGAAATTCAGCCCCTTGAGTTTTGCGTGGCACAAAATATATGTGGGTACATACATTACTGCAAAGTCTTCGCCAGGGAAATAGCAGTGTGATCTGTTTTGAACTACACCAAAGAGAGACACCCCCAGTGATGACAACTTATTTGGACCCTGGATTGCTGCCGGCAATACTAATTAATCACACTGTTATATCGAGTACAGGGGGAATGATGTGGTGAGAGAGAGGGGAGACTGCGTCTAGCTCTTCAGACTGCTAAACTCAATGAACCCAGTGAACTGAGCATTGAGGAAGTTGCAGAGAGGCAAAATGTGTGTGTGTGTGTGTGTGTGTGTGTGTGTGTGTGTGTGTGTGTGTGTGTGTGTGTGGGTGTGCACACCCAAGGAAGAATTACCAATTATCGAGCACAACTGTTTCTTCTGCTTCCTTTTGCACTGCAGGCGTTCCTTTCTCAGCTCGTCCCTATCAGATTATTCACTTTTACTGGTCTTTGGTGTCCTGTTGAGTTCACACCTCGGCCCACCAGATCCCTCCATAACAAGGCCTGGCTGGCAGTTGGACGTCAGTCTGTACACCTTGTCACAGCTGGAATACGTATGTCTGGGAGAGCAAATAGCCTGAGCCCAGATAGTCAGTAATTGTACATTTCTGCTCTGTCAGTTTGGTGGGCTGAAGATCTCATCTCTGCTGTTTGCGGATGATGTGGTTCTGATGGCATCATCGGCCTGTGACCTTCAGCTCTCATTGGATCGGTTTGCAGCCGAGTGTGAAGCGGTTGGGATGAGGATCAGTACCTCTAAATCTGAGGCCATGGTGCTCAGCAGGAAACCGATGGATTGTCTACTACAGGTAGGGAATGAGTCCTTACCCCAAGTGAAGGAGTTTAAGTACCTCGGGGTCTTGTTTGCGAGTGAGGGAACAATGGAGCGTGAGATTGGCCGTAGAATCGGAGCAGCAGGGGCGGTTTTGCACTCGCTTTACCGCACTGTTGTGACGAAAAGAGAGCTGAGTCGTAAGGCAAAGCTTTCGATCTACCGGGCGATCTTTGTTCCTACCCTCACCTATGGTCATGAAGGCTGGGTAATGACCGAAAGAACGAGATCGCGGGTACAAGCGGCCGAAATGGGCTTTCTCAGGAGAGTGGCTGGCGTCTCCCTTAGAGATAGGGTGAGAAGCTCAGTCATTCGTGAGGAACTCGGGGCAGAGCCGCTACTCCTTTGCGTTGAAAGGAGCCAGTTGAGGTGGTTCGGGCATCTGGTAAGGATGCCCCCAGGGCGCCTCCCTAGGGAGGTGTTCCAGGAGCGTCCAGCTGGAAGGAGGCCTCGGGGAAGACCCAGGACTAGGTGGAGAGATTATATCTCCACACTGGCCTGGGAACGCCTCGGGATCCCCCAGTCAGAGCTGGTTGATGTGGCCCGGGAAAGAGAAGTTTGGGGTTCCCTGCTCAAGCTGCTGCCCCCGCGACCCGATTTCGGATAAGCGGTTGATGATGATGATGATGATGATGATGATGCTCTGTCCCAATACTGTCCTACACTACTCACGTATAATATATACTATGTATGTTCCATTTACACATGTGCATACTGCTTTTGGATTTTTTACAATGGAATTGGTCCTTTTCTGTCATTTTAGTGCATAATAATCTTAAGTATCTTAACGATATCAAACTACAAAATATTTAACATAAACATAACTGCTTTTTAGAATAAATATTTTTTGTTGAGCTTTCCTCTTCTGTTAATCTCACTGCAACCATAGCATATTAATCATCAGACCCCTCGTGGGGGCCCAAACCCCTTAATTGGAAACCACACTGTTTTCCTAGCGGTCTCACATCCTTTTATTTTTAATGTGTGAGCAGCTCCTCCATTTCCTGTGTGCATTGTCTTGTGAGACAATAACTTGCATGAACACATCTTCTCAGCAAAGAAAATGTCAGCATTCAAAAGACACCATAACTCTTTTTCAAGCTCCACCATTTTTAAAATGGTGTTTACCATAGTGCAGAAAGGCTGAACAACCTGAAGATTAAAGGCTAGTTGCGACAGTTTTATTGTGTTTTTACTGCTATCTCCTTCAAGCAGTCTGATTTTCCACTCTAAGTTTAATGAAATAAAAAAGTTATTGGTTCTACCACCATGGATTTTATTTAAACACCATCCTTAAAAATAATTTAATGTCCCTGTAACATTTTTTTCCTTCAGTGTGAACTGTGCTGCCACAATTGCAATTAAAGAAACTGAATGATCCTTTCACACACATTTACAAATACCTTTCTTTGGCCATTAAGAAAGGCCCATACATTTTGACCTGGTGAAGCACAATTCCTAAATGTTTCAAATATGCCATGACTCCTGAGGCAAATTACTTTTGAGACAATCATCCTTCTCTCCTACTCGAGGACAGATGAAAATTGAATGTCCTTATAATGTGTCCCCTTTACCTGATGTGTCTTAGGGTCTGTGTGTACACACCCAGCCACTCGACAAATTGCAGCTGTAGGAGGTGATTGATGGGCTGTCAGTGAAATCCAATTTGCATCAGCTGATTGAGAAAAAAAACTAATGACTGCTGGAGGAGGAGCATATAGAATAGTCAGATTTCTCCCATGCTACCTTGTGCATGTCCCTCTCCTGTGTGGCCCCCTAGAAATATATCATGTGATACATTATTGACGTCTGTGGCTCACTGACACGCTGCAGCCAGAGCCTGCTGTGTTTTAAGAGAAAATGAGATGGGCCTGGGGTCTTTTTTCTCTCCTTTCGATTTGTCACGCTCGATACTAACACCTCTCCATTACACTATCCACCTCTGACCACGTCCCCTCTCCTCAGTTCACCTCTCTTTGAAGGTGCACAGGAGTGTTCGGCCAACAGCTGGCCACAGGAGAACAAATTGTCTTTGGAGTCTGCCCCGTGTCAAATGGGATAGTTTTCATTCTCAGAGGCTGTCATTTTGCCAGATGAAGGGGGCCATTTTTCCGATTCCTACCCCTCCAACAAGGGCTCAAAGCCAGCACCTTGGTGGGTGGTACAGGGCTGTGGAGGATTGAGTCAGGCCCTCACCAACACCAGCAGCAGCACCCCAACCACACACACACACACACACACACACACACACACACACACACACACACACACACACACACACACACACACACACACACACAAACAAACAGTCAGTTATCATGTTAAGTTTTTGAGGCGGCCTGCTTGATTTAGGACGTCCACTCATGCGTAACATGAAAGAAAACACAAATGTCTGGCAGCTGTCAGAGGCTGACTGACAGCGCCGCACAGTGATTCTTCTCCAGTCTATGTTTTAATTTTGTAGAGATGAAAAGACAAGAAATAAAGCAGCCACTTTTTTTTTTAGTTTGTCTAAAAACTACTTAGCCTATTCTAGTGTTATTGTCATTATTTTAGAGTCGCCAGAATGTGGTAAACAATGTTTTTTGAAATATTTCTGGGGGTTCTCATATCCTTATGTTCCCAAAGCCCCTTGTTCCCACATTTCTAAGTAATCTAACTTTATAATAGAGAAATGTATGTGTGTATGTGTGTGTGTGTCGGTCTCAGTCCTATTCTAACCTCTCCCTGTACCCTTACCCTAACCACCCACCCAGCTGTGGTGACTGAACCTACTCGCCAATTTCAGTAACATAGGGCTGTGGGAATATAGGGCTCAATTTTGTTAGCAGCTGTCGTCTCTCGCTTCATATTATCCCCTACAAACTCATTGTCGAAAAATCCTGGCAAGAAAGTCGATAAGTGTCCACATGTTAATCTATTCCTTTAAGCATTAAATGAACCCATTCACTTTCAAGTTGTCATGTTTAAAAAGTCCCTTTCTGCTATTTTCTCATTGTACATCTCTGTTGCCATAACCCAACATCAGGCTTTCGGTTCGTCATTCATTTCGTTATGGACAGTCATTGAATTTGCGATATTTAATCAGCGTGCTTCCGACATTCAATTATAATAAATCAACACAGCCGCTGCAGTCCATCACAAGAAAAACAAACCTTTTCACCAGTTAGATGCAAAATCTCTGAGGCGCCGTTGAATAAAGATAGTGCTTTTGTTTGCAAGAGCTGGGTCAGTGGGTTTAAAGTTTGAAAAAACAAGTTGCCTGAAAGAAAAATGGACCTGATCAGCAAAATGTTGTTGCATTGTGTTGTTCCCTGCTCCTCATCAGATATGCAATTTTCCTCTCGGCTCCAAGTATGATGATTGATCGCTTTCGCTGGCATTATGTTCTTGTATTTTGATAACACCGCTGGAGTTGTGATTAAAGAGGGAGATGACCAAAGGCTGATGCAGGATTAGTGACAGATAGCCCTTGAGAAAGTGTAGAATACAAGGGAGTAGGAGGAGGAAAAGTGGTTGGAGATGTCATCATTAGAGAAAGGTGATGGTAGAGTAATACACCCTCATCCATTATTTGCTGCGAGTCTGACCTGGTGGAGACCTCTGGACAGGAGGGAGAGGGGGGAGGGATGGGGAGGGCTGGTGGAGACATGGGGCTGCAAGAGGAATTCCTCTGTCTCATTAAACCTGTGGCCGTACCTTTTTGACTTCACAAAGCATCCCAGAGGAAGTCAGTGATTCTCTCCTGCCGGTGTGTCAGCTGCTGGACTCACTCATTAAGCCCGGCTTGATTGTCTGGATCTCAAGGGGAGTAAGGATGGGAATTGATAAGAATTTAATGATTCCAATTCCGATTCTGCTTGTCGATCCGATTCTTTATCGATTCTCATTGGGTGAGAGAATAAGTACAAATTAGTTTGTTTGTATTAACTCTCTTTAATATCTGATCAGAGCTGTGTCTAGTCTGTGCCTAGAAAGATTATCAAGAGTAGGCTACTTTAAGATTAGGAAATTGTCAATTTTCACATTAGTTGGTCCAGACCAAAAAAACAAAAAAAAAATGTTTGGCTTTTAAGCCTAAATGCCATTATGTGCCCTACAAACTAAATACACAGACTGAAAACAGTCAAGGAAGAGCTTGAGCCTTTTGGAATATTAACATATGAAACAAAATTCAACTGACATAAAAAAATACAAACAAGTCTTTTGAAAAGATAAGACCAACTATCAACTTTGGCAAATTAACCATTTTTGTGCAGAAAAATCATCATGTTAAGTGTTATTATATGATTGCGCCCTTACTCTGAAAGGGCAACGTGTGTGTTGTTTTGGTTTTGTCTCCACCGCCGTGCGTAAAGGCAGCAATATAACAGCTGATGAACGAGAGTAAACAGCGGGCCTTAAGGCAGCGGTCAAGAAATCTTTTTTTGCTTTGCTTTATGCTGCTCTCGCCTTTTTATCTCCCTCTTTTATCAGCCCACACCTAGGCCTACACACACGTTAATTCTCATACATTTTAATGTTCAAATCCTAGTGATGGGCAATTCTGGTGCTGACTAGTAAAACAGCGGACGTTTAAACGTTTAACCGTCAGGATCGCAGTCTGCGCGCTTGTGCGTGCGTGTGTCGTTTGACGATGGAAACTTTACAATTGTTGCAAGTGGTCATATTGTCGCTTTTAGCTTGATTTACAACCAACATTTAGAGCGCTTCTGCCTCGACACCATGTTTGCTGCGTTCTGAACCAAAACAAAGCAGCGCGAATGACAAGTAATGACGCATTTGCAACGAGCGGAACCATTAAGCAGAACCGTTAAGCAGGCACGTTAACGATTCCAAGGAATTGTTTCACTAGGCAGAACCGGTTCTCGATTCCCATCCCTACAGGGGAGAAGCCCCTGACTGCGGCCCGCAGCCAACGTTGAGGGGGAGGAGACATTGAGGGGGCCGGCACATTGAGGGGGGAGCCTAAGACCACATTGAGGGGGACGGCGCTCAGTCTCTCACATTCACTCCTCAAGCAGGCTAATGCTAGCGCTATGTTAAGCTAGCGGGAGCCCACGCTGTTAATTAAATACAAACACATGGCACGGGAGTGTTGTGACTGGCTATCTTTCTTGCAGGGTACCTATTATAATGTTAAACGTAGCCTATACTACTTGCTGTAGTTTGGTCTGACTTTGGCAGTTGGCATTGTTACATCCGTAGTAATACCAAAATAAGAGTCCTTGTTACATCCAGTTTAGCAATATCAAAATAAGAGTCCTGCATGGAGCAGTAGCATACAGGGAATGGGCCCTTTTTGTGCCAGCGATCACACCATTTTTGATCAAAGATGTGGTTTTACTTCATATTTTTAACTAAAATCAATATTCTTATGATTGCCATAAATATTTAAGACATAGTTAAACAAACAGTATATATTTTTTATAAGCTTAAAGGAATACATACCATAAAGGTGTGACAGAGTTGAAACTAGGGTAACAGGGTTGAAAATGGTAACGGGGTTGAAGGGGACATATACAAATTAGAGTTTATTTTAGACTCAAATTGCTTTCAACATGCATTAGGTAAAAACAATTCTAATAATTAATTTTAATGAATAGATAACTTCACGATCACAGTACCGGATTGGTGGAATGACTCAAATAAATTTTGTGAAACAACATTTTATCAAGCTGACCTGGCATATTAAATACCCCTTTCTTGTGAAGAGTGAAGACCCATAGCTATTATGGATTGTATCCACAGAATATACATGCTGTTACAGCCATCCTGTTCTTTACCTTGAATATGTGTGTATTAATTATTAGTAATATTAATTGAATTATTCGATGGCAAGGGGCGTGTTTTGGGCCGCAAATTCGCCTAAGAATGGCAGCCGGTGTCAGTCTGGCAATGTCACAATCAAGTGCAGACACTGTGGAAACATAAGTTTGACCGCTTTAATTTAAATGTTTGTTTTCCAGCACCTTAACACCGTATATTAAACACCACAGTTAATGCCCAGGAGGCATCGCTTCGCCTTGCTGTGCATACATGTATCCATGATCAGTTAAAGCCTCAAAGTGTTATATGCCTGGAAAATCCTGTCCTTGTTCAGGAAGGAAATCTTTTCAGTAAGGGTTCACAAGTGTCATCTATAGTCTACTTACAGCAGTGTGTGTCTGGAAATATTGTAAAAAATGCAATTAATCATTTAACAATTCAAAGATCTTTATTTTAAGATACTTTTGTTATTGAGTCACATTTTAGGTCAGCCCTGAAACACTACAGCTTGTGAAAATAAACAATATTAACGGTTTTAATAGATTGTGCAATTGTCCCTTTGTTGCTGTTAAAATAGACTCATCCATAATGAATTATGTGAGGTGACTATGGCAAGAGAGAGTATAAGGTAAAAATAAGGACAATATGTGTTCTTTGATTGTTCTACACTTTATTGATTAGTTATCTTTTCTGTTAATAGTTTACTATGTATTTTTTGTAGTTGTTATTTTTACATTGTTCTGTTGAATAATAAGACTGTTGTTAGGGCTGCTGTGATTGGTGTAACTTAATGTGCGTCACACCTGTAGCATTTAGTTATGTCTAATTGAGGTATATTTTTAAGCCTTGAATGTGGTCACATTGCATCTGTTAAGGTCATACCTTGGGGTCACAGTGACCCCTTCATAGTTCCCCACATCTTATTTTGACTCTTACTTAATTCATAGGCAGCTGGGCCTGCAACCGTCACAGACAGACAGGTACAGGAGTTCTCTTTAGCACATGTCACATTGTTTACAGTGCACACTTAATCATTGTACATACATATATACTTGCTTTTGTAAGTATAGATCTCATTGCTGACCCTTGGGAGACACAACACTAATTTAACACTCACAGGATCATCTATGTCCTCATAAGTGAACTGTTACAAGATAGCAAAAGCAATCAACATAGTAGGAAGGGATGTCCATTGTTAACCTGTTGACCTTTAAGAAGATATTTAACCGGTTAATACTATAGGTTAAACATAAAATTATCTAAATGTTTCTTATATCCGGTTATTAAGTAGGGCCTATGCAACTGCTGCATGCAGGACTCTTATTTTGATATCACTAAACCGGATGTAAGAATGCGTTCTTCATGCAAATAATTAAACAAGTCGTTTAGGCTATGCTTAACTTTATAATAGGTCGATGGTACGCAGCAAGAAAGATAGCAAGTCATAATACTCCCGTGCCATCTCTCTGTAACATTTAATAAAGAGCGTGGGCTACCGCTAGCTTAACGGCTGCAGCGGACCTCTACGAGTGAATGTGTGAGAAAGAGACGGACAAGCAGACAGCGAGCGCCTGCTCAAGCTCCCCCCCTCAATGTGCCGGCCCCCTCAATGTCTCCTCCCCCTCAACGTCTCCTCCCCCTCAACGTCCGTCTGCGGGCCGCAGTCAGGGGTACTTGTACAGGGGAGACATTTTGTGCATCGGAAAAGAGATCGGCTCTATTTGTCATCTCCGGTGGTTTTGGGGGTTTACTGCAGTTCCATTTACTGCAGTTCCATTATTTATTTATTTTTTTGATAGTTGAAAAGGTACAGAGTGGAAATGAAGAGAGAGAGAGAAATGACATGCAGTAAACGGTCCAGGCTGGAATGGGTTTGCGCGAGACATGGACTTAGCCATAGACACTCCGCCGGTGAGCCACCACCGCCCCCGCTAAACAAATCTTTTATGATGCAAAATTTGACAGATCGAATAATATGGCAACCGCACAATTGCAGACATGCAAACATCGACAAAAAAAGGAAGAAAGAAAGAAAGAAAGAAAGCAATTCAGCCGTAAACTTCACAGGTGATCGTTTGTGCCTGTTGATGTTTGTACTTTCAGATTTTCTTTTGATGTTCTAACCACCTTGAATTAAGCCCTACTTCAACATCAAGGTGGTGTGGTTATAGCTAGATCAAAAACTGAGGGTGTTGCATGGTGGGTAATACATTAAAAAAGCAAGCATTCACTGCCACAGGCGAGGCAACTGAGAGAGAAGGACGAGGTGTGATGAAAGGGGGATTAGCATGCATTCATCACCTCTCTCTATTACAGGAGCCAAGTGCTACATGAGGCTACTCTGTGGTTGTCAGGAGAGGAGCTCAGCAGGATTGTTTTTTGAAGTGGCAACAATGCATAAAATGCCTCGATGGTAGATATTTTAGACCTATGAGCAGCAATTTACCGGTGCTTATAAAATGCATGTTAAGTGCAGAATCTAGGACTTAAATCTTTGTGACGTTTCAATGACTGTCAGAAGGTTAAATGTGAGGCAGTAGTCTTGGTGAAATGTAACAAAAGTGTTCAAATACAGATCATACAAACGTCTCTCACGTTCATCGTCAAAAAATAAAAATGAAGCTGATTTGGATTGATTTATTGCTTCAGGTCCCGACTAAATCATTAGAAGAAGTTTCAAGCCCCCAAAACTTAAAGGGCTGTTTAATGGTTAATGACATTACATCATTATGATTTAATGAGCAGCAAAGTTTGATCAAGGACAATAAAGCTTCCTTTAAGTACTCTTGAGATATTTTATGACCACTAGCTATGGAGCAACGTTTTGTTTCAGAGTTTCTGCTGATTGACAGGTGGTGGTAGCAATGTGCAGAGTGTACACAATGTTAACATAGGGAATGTAAACATAGCTGGCCCACTTTGTTTACATTCTCTTTGTTTCCGTACCAGTTTACAGAGCCTAGGCTCTGTATTAACACCAGATTTTTTTCAGCACACACACAGTATGGACAGGTAGCAGATTATCAACAAACATTCTCCAGAATGACCTATATGCCCTTCATGCCTTGCCTTCACTGAGCAGCGCGGTCCGGGTCAGTCGAAACGAGGCATAAGGTTGGAAATCCCGGACTCCTTTTTTGTTCTTTTTTTCCATCAAATGATACTTTCAGATCCCCTCTATGAATTATAATGAAGTTTTATGGGATATAACATTCGACTGCACATCATGTACTAGGACTTTTAAATAACACATTTTGCTTTTAACCTGCTGGAACATTACTGAACATTGCTTGCTGCTTGTGTGACAGTGTCCCTGAATACACAACTCGTGTCAAAGAAGCACTTTGAAGCTTCATCACTCTAGGGTGTAATTATGTCACTCTGAGGGCGGCATCTTCCACCAGCAGCAGTCCCGGGCAAAAATAAGCTCAGGTGTGGCACAGTTGTGACTTTAATTTGGCAGAAACAACATAAAGTCAGTTATTGATGTCTTCTGCTGTGCCTGTGATCGAGGATCCATACACTCTTAGAATTCAATCGATTGTTGCTCATATTTCCAAAGAACTTGAGTCTCATTCAGTTCTTTCATTTTTCGTTTTCATTCGTCTTTGAATTATCCCACCCTCCCAGTCCTAAACAGGAACATGATTGCAGTTATTGAACCGTAGAGAAGATGAGCTGAGTATTTTGGAGAAAGCCCGGAGCAGTTACAGACACAAACAACAACATCACAGACTGATACGAAGCAGGCATCACAACAGCTACATAATGAAACATGAATGAATAGGGGAGCTATGAATAAAGGAGCTCTGCAATGTAATCATCCCTTTGTGCAGAAAATAACAGAAACAATCAGATGGCCCATGAGTTAGGAAACACAATGCAGTCCAATACAACAGCACCACAATCTCTGCAACCCACAAGGTGACATTTATTTTTGCGCAGTATAGTTTAAAAAATAAAAAATAATAATTGCCAGGCCACTATGTTGAACTATTGATGTGTCCAGCAGTGTGTAAACAAGCCTCATTTTACATTAGCAGGTTACGATTTAATGACACAAAGAGCTTCTCAGGATGCCTCAGGAAGGTTAAGTGCATACTGTGTACTCAATTAATACAAAGTGCCAAGCTCATGTGGAAAAAAATATAACCTAAAAAAGTGTTTGCGTCTGCTATTGAAAGACCTCTTAATATGATACAGAGCTGCAGTAAAGTCTGCAAGAGCAAAATGTTTTCAATTATGAATATCGCAATCTGGAACTTATTTTATTTTAATCCATAAACCTCACCATGTGCTCAGACTGACATTTAAAAAGCTCTTTGCTGAAGATCCATTATTAGGCAGATTTAAGGTATAGCAGAAGTATGAAATCAAGTGACTCATTGTACTGCAAAGTATTTTAATAAAGACTTCTCAGGTGGCTCTGTTCTGTTGAAATGTACCAGTAAAGTCAATGAAGGTGCCACAGTGAAACCAGCATGCACAATACCACGACCCTGAAACTGAAGCAGCCAAATGGAATTCAGAGATGGTTCATT